>VWZX01004568.1:1843506-1949222 GCA_013399015.1 Galbula dea
TACTTTTTAAACCAGTACTAATCTTTTTCTTTAAATATTTTTTCAAATCTGCACTGATTTTTTTCTTTAAATAATTTTTTAAACCAGTACCAATTTTTGTAATTTTTTAAACCGGCACTAATTTTTATTTTTAAATATTTTTTAAATCAGTAATTTTAAAAAAATCAGTACTAGTTTTTACTTTATTCTTTGAATCATTATGCAATTAGTACTATTTTTTTTTTTAAATAATTTTTTATTTCGAGGAAGACATCGGGGGGAAAGGAAAAATAAACATAGTAAACCTGGCCCTCCTCCGCCCCCCCTTCTCCAGCGCCTGCAAAGCAACTGGTAAATGTTTCGGTGGAAGTCAGGGTAGGGCACACACCGCACCGTGTCCTGCTTTCCCCTCTCGCCCTCCCGGGGCGAACCTGTCCCCGGGAGCTAGCTCCGCTAGGCTGCTCAACTCCCTCCTGCTTTTGTAGCATTTCCTTGACAGCAGAACAGCATTTTCTCTCTCGCTGTTATTCTGGCCTCGTTTCCCAGTGTAGCCTTAATAATTATCATAAATCCCGAGTGGCACAGCGTGGCAGGAGCAGCAGTTCCCTGTGTCCACCCACCCTCATGCTGCCCTTGCTTGCTGACAGAGCTTCCAGTTCCTTGGGGCTTTAAAATATCTACATGAGTCTTTTGTGGTGGAGTCAGGTCCTGCCCCAGCAAAGGCTCAGGGAAGCGCTGAGTGCACAGAGCCATCACCCTGTTTAACAGCACATATCCAGTGACTGGATTTGGACCCTGATTCTGCACACACTTGCACGTTCAACTTAGCTGCCACCCTGACAACCAGTTGTGCCACCAGACGGACACCAGTGCTCAAATAGGATTTGAGCCCTAAGTAGGTCAGAGGCTGCAATAACTGCCTAAAAAAATACCTGAGCTTTTACTCCCTGTAAGGAATCAGCCATCTGCAAAAGTTTAATAAATCAATTAGTTTTGCTTAGACTGAAGCTCTTTTTAAAGATATCCAAAACAATAACAAAAATCAAACCCCGAATTTATTCTTGTTTACAAGATGCATGTGGAGGGGAATGAATTTCTGAAGGTTTCATTGGAATTTGGGGCAGAGGATTTTGTGTGAGAGTCATGGATCTATAAAAACCCAGCTGAAGTCTGGGGTAGCAATGGGAATGATTTATTTTTATTTTTTAGTAAGTTTTCTGCCCTACCAAAACCAGCTTTGAGGGCAGAATTACATTTCATTTCTTCAAGAAAACATACCCCCTGCTATGTTTTGCACCCTCCTTCCTTTCTGCTCTAGGAGGGAGAAAAAAAAAAAAACAACAGAAAGGAGACCTTTTCCTTACAAAAATAGTACGAAGTTTTTATTGATTTGAATGACAACTTCTAGAAAATACAATCTCAGCAACTCTATCAAGTGCCTGCTTGTGGCCCAGTACTGTGGGAGGCAGAATCCCTTTCCACACCGACAGAGCAGCCCCTCTCCAAAAGGCAGAAGCAGGCAGGGACACACAGTTACCCCTGTGACCTTTGGCCAGAACTTTTCCCACAGGTGCAGAGCTGCAAGGCCAGGTTACTGAAAGCCACTAGCCTTCAGCTCTCACGCCTGAAGAAGAAATTAGTTCCATCCCCAAGAAGAGCACAGTAACCATACTCCTTCCGGCAGAGATTTCCAGCTCTGGTGGCTGTTACCAGCCTTAGTTTGCACCACCACAAGCAACCACCAAAAGTCTTGGCTGTGGGAAGTTTCATCACTTATGGTTTACCTCAGCTCTCAAGTGCTGTTTCCTTTAATAGGTTTATTTCATGGAGAGACTTACAGCTTACTTCCTATTATAATCCTGAGATCTTTAGCAGCATTTAAACTTCAGCTTTCAAAATTTGTCAAAAGCAGAAAAATAAAAGCAAATATTCTCAAGCCCTTCACTGCTGGCAAGCTGGGCCCCCTGGGTAGTTTCCTCAGCACTCTCTAGCTCAGCACACTCAGGCTTGCAGCAGCTTCAGGAGCTCCCTCACACTGCATTTTCCATTCCCTTTTTACCATCCCAGCCGTGTTTTGGCATGGTGCTCTTCAGTGCTCAACAATCCCCACCTCAGCTCCCTCTTTGGCTGGAAATCCTTGCAGAACCGTGACAGTAACCTGGCTTCATAGTCAGTGTTTGATGCCTCTTCTTGCTGCTATTAGCCCTTGTACTTCAGTATAGCAGAGTCTCTTTTTGCCTTTGACAGCTGCTCTCTTTATACATGGTAACAGTTAGCTCAGAAGGAAGAGCATCTCTTTCCCAGTTCTTGAGCCTCCTAGCAAAAACCTTGCTTGGCAAATGATGTTGAAGATCCACAGTGTTTTTGATGCTACCTAATAAAACACACTCTCTAGTGCAGGTTCAAACTAGCAGAAATAACATATCTGCAATCAGTGGAGATACAGCAAGAACCTATACAGCAGGATACTAAATTATATTCACTGCTCTCAGACCTGTGAGACTGTGCTTGACACACGCTGATCAAAAAATGCCAGCAGAGATGCAGTAACAAATCTCCACAATGAATGGAAAATAGTCTGAGGACACTATAGTGTTTTGCAGGGACAGGACCTCACACCATGAATGTGCTTCCTGAAGACAGGAAACTCCCAACCTGGCTTTTCCTTAGAGAGTCTGCCAGTGCCAAAAAGGAAGTGACAATGCCAGTCCTGCATTGCTGCTAGGGGCCAAAATCTTCAACAGCACACTGTTGCTTTAGTGCTCTTCCCTATTCACTTTGGTGAAATAAATGTAATTGGCACAAATCCCAATATGGCATGTTTGAAAACTAAATTCCTAATTTCAGGGTTAGCACCTTGTCCAGGTACAAGCAATAATTTCTTTCCTGTTTCTAGGAAACATGTACCCTGATTTTTCATTTGAGTACAGAATGTGGAAAGCTTCACTGATTGATGGCAAGCATAAGAACTATAGCTGTTAGATCATTTTTGCAGGCAAAACATCAAGAGGTGCCTGCCTCTCACTCTTACAATGGAAAGATTTTCTTCCGAGGGCTCTACCAAAAGATCCACGTTAGATTTCTTCTGATCTGCCTGAACTTGTATTCTGGCAAATAATTTCCTACTGTGTCCTCCCAAGCACCAAATGAACTAAATTCAGCCTTTTGCTCCACACCCAGGGGCTGCAGACCACACTGTGCTGAAAAGCAGCAGATCAATACAAGGAGCAGACCAATGCAAGCATGGTTGTGCCAGGACCACTCCTGAGCACGTGGCTTAGGATCAAATTGTCCCTGTGGGAATGGAGAAATGGTAATTGTGAGAAGAAAACAGCAACTTTGGAGATGGTGGCTATGCTGCTCCTGCCTAGGGCTGTAGCAGGCAGACCTGTGCCATCCCTGAGGAGCTGAAAGAGGACAGCAGGGATTTGTCTTTTCTCGTGACATCTTTGATTTAAATATTACTTCCATGTGCTAATGGGGAAAGTGGTAGGGAATGATCTCTTGTTCTGCTGGGCCAGACATTACATGTAAGCCAGATATACTTACATACAGATATATATGCACGCAACATCCATAAAAAGTAAATAGTTGTAAATCCATTTCTCCTTGCATGTGGCAGAGCACAAAGCCTATCACCCATGGGTCATCCAGGCGGCTGCAGTGAGGACCAGACGGTGAGGTCACCCAGTTTGAAACGAGTTTAAGGCAACTGGTGATAGCACTAGTGCTGTTTTTTTGTGAGCAGTTGGGTGTGGAAATGAGGTCTCTCACACGTGCTAGGGGGACCATATGGTGCTTAGCACACCAGATTTCCCAGTTCCAGCCAGGCCTCAGTCTCACACTCTACCTGTCACTCTTCTCAAGATCCACACTGTTGAGGGTCATTTCATCCTTTTGAGGTCTCCATCAAATTTGTTCTCAATACATTAGCTCCAGCAAGGGAGAGCTTGGTGCCACCTCTTGGATATTTCCGTTGTTTTAAAGCTTGCAGTCATTTTGATTAGGTTACAATATTTTCCCCTGGGGCTGTATTCTGCACCAGGGAGCTTTTAACCTTTTCCTGGCATGGGGGAGTTCACTCTCCCATCCTAAAGCCAACTGCCAATCATTTCACGGCTTGGCTTCACTTGTTTGATGTCTTCACTCTAAGATTCAGTAACAGATAAACAAAAATGTGTGAGACCTTGGGATAGCCCAGAATGGTTTTCCATGTGATCAGGAATCACATATGGGGTTCTGCAGGAGAGACCAGTCTCTATCCCTTAGGTCCCAGCCAGCTCCTGTACCACATTTTCCAGCACTCATGCTCATCCCATCTTGTTCCATTTTCAAACTCTAGCATCCACCCCTGCATATAAATAATCCTTAACAAATGTAATTTCCCAAGGAACTTCTTTTCCTAATTTTCTTTGTGTCCAGAGGATGTGGCCAAGCAGAGACATCAATATCACCTCCCACCCCCTGTTAAGGTCAATAAACTAAAATGCCACAGTGTTGCAGAATATTCCACCCCCAGAAGCTGAAAAAAGCCCGCATTCAGAAACCCACGTCTACTTGTTTCAGAGCAAAACAGCTCAGAAAAAAATGCGTGTGTCAAGATGTTGCCAGACAGACAATAAACAGTCTTCAGTATTCAAATCAGTAGAGCAATGAGGCCATTCCTCATTATTAAGCTAAAGGTACAAAAGTATTTTAAAAATAAGCTTTGCTGACTCAGTATTTGTTTTACTAGTAACTTGCAGAGTTTCTTTAAGTATGGTAGGAAAATTATGGAGCACTTCCTAAAGATTCAGTGACTAAGTTTGATTGCACAGCTGATGATGACTAAAAAGTATCAAGTCTACAAGTCAAACTATCTTAATAAGATTTCTAAATCTCACATGAGACTTAATTATTCCTCTCCTGATCTCTAAGAATAGCTGCAGAAAGCACCTTTAGCATTTCTTTTTGGATTTCAGTTATGTGCCTATGAAACTAAAAGTCGTATTGTTGACAAGCAAGTTTTCCTGAGTCCCAAAGGTTTGCCTGACTTCACTGCAACCTTTGTCCTGTGTACAAAGAGCAATCCTGATTTAATTTTAAAAATTACTCAGTCGTTTTTATTTTCCTACTTAATCCTTCACTGACATCGACTTGTCTTTTTTTGATCCTAGCTTGCAGAGTGCATTGTCTGGCTTTAATCAGAAGCATTCTGTAATTAGGTTCCAGCTAATTTAGCTTAGACTATTTAAAAGCAAAAAATAACCTTGCTTCCTGATAAAAGCCAGCTAAGTTTCAAAGGAGTTGAACAGATGTAGCTTCATTTCATAAATATATTGCTGGTAACAAGCAATCCTTCCTTTAAAAGCATGGGGAGAGAATTTATCCTGAGCATTTTGAGGGTGATTTTGTCCACAGGAACACAAAGAACACAAATGAGCGTGCGAAGCACCTCTGCAGTCGTATTCTGTCTCTCTCCAAAAACCTGGGTCTAGAGCTCTAGAAGGGACGCTGTCAGGGCTGGGATCCTTCAAATCTGACCTACTTTTCCATTTCATCTTTTACTGAAGCAAATGTTTAAATGCTAGATTTCTTTTTCTTAAAGGAAGAGGGAAAATGCCAGTGCACCAGCTCCAACGTACAGCTGCAGAAACCAGAGCTGCTTTGGGGTGGGCAGAGAGGAATGTGCTTACACTGTGTCCTGCATGGAGATGATGACCTCAGCTGTCCCAACCCCATGAGGGACATGTCTGCACATCTGTGCCCTGGCCCAAAGCAATAACAAAACCCTAAACTCACCTTGCTACTGGTTTGCATGAGAAAAGCTCAGTTCAGGGCCAGTCATAGTGCCAGCTCCAGGACTGAAGGAGAAATACCCAAACCCAAACTTTGCCCCTCAATGCTGGTATAAAGGTTACACACACCACATACATACTTAGACAGGAATGAGGTAGGCCTGCTGCGTGCACATCTCTGTATCTCAAGAGGTTTTGCCCCTGTCCTTTCATTTGTAAGGGAGCATCCATTTGCCTCTCTCTGTCTGGATTAACACACTGCAGTTTGGCAGCACAGTAGGTGCAAATCTCTCAAAATACAGAGTGGAAAAAGCAAACTTCCCAAATGCCCAGATTCACACCAGCACAGCCCTGCAAGCTGGAATGCATTTGTCACAACTGGCTGTGGAAGATAGCTAATAAAACTGCAAAGGATAGGAACCATCTCGCACACTGTCGCAGTCCAAGGCATACTCATGTAACTTCATGTCCACCCAGAGCTTGGAGCTGGTGCCTTATCACTTCAGAGAGCAACAACAATTCTTCCCCTTGAAAATGCTGCTTGTCTTTCACCCTGTTGCCTCCTGGTCTGAGCGCTCTCACAAAGCACGGAAGGAAAATTCAGTTTCTTCTTCATCCAGGGGAAGTTCAAACTCACATCATTATTTTCAGAAGGTGCCCCAAGTGCAGGGCTGCAGATGAGGCCAGGTGGAGAGGTAAAGCATCATCTGCTGTACAGCTCAGGCAAGGTCACATCAGCAAGGGGATGCTCCAACTAAGATCAAAATACTCAGGAGGTTGCCCTGGTGAAAGTCTGGCTGTGCAAGGCGTCAAAGAGAGTGGAGAGCTGGATGTTCTTGTAAAAGGCATCTAACTAGTACTTGATGGGTGGATGGAGTAGTTGAGCCTGGTGCCAGTTCCTGTAATCTCATCAGGATTTTTGAGAAGCTTCTGTGAAATAAGAGGCTCTACATCCTGCTTTTTTGGGATCAGAAACAGAAAATGGACTAGACAAAAGTAAATTATGGAAAGCAAGAACCTACAGATCTCAAAAAGACACTGCCTGTAACATCCCTGAACATCAGCCCCTACTTTTGCTCTCCTTGCAGGCAACTCACAAATTATCTTTGCTTTTCTTATGCTGACAATTTTCCTAACTGCTTTCTCAAGGCTTGGGGTAGAGCAAGAATCAGTGCTGTAAACCTTCAGGTTTTAATAAGGAACTTTGCTAGATTTAATTGGAAATTTTGTCAAGAATATGAATAGTTTGCCAAGATGTGCTGGAGTTGGATTATCAGTAGCACCTCAAACCAGAAGATTTATTACCTGTCATAAAGAGAAATGTTTAAAACAATAGATACTCATCCTCCCCCCCCTCAAGTGGAGACATTCGTTTTCATGACAATGACATAACATCCCTTTCTTACACTAAACTTTACCTGAATTTCCCTCAGATCTACAATATGGCTAAAGTTCTTGCAACAGTCATGCTGGTTGCTGACATACTATTTATGGCACTGTTGAGAACGGCTGAAATGCACTCCCTCCTCCCAAGCCTATGTTTTTAAATTTGTGGGGTTTTAAATCTGTTTCATCAGATTGAAAGTAGTAAAAAAAACCAAAACCCAAACCAAACAAAATAAAACGCAAGGGCTTTTTTCAGGTTTGATGGAAGGATTAAAATGGAGAAAACAAACAAACAAAAAAGGCAACTTTCCCTGCCCATTCCATCTGCCTGTTGAGTTCCTTTTTCCTTGCAGTACTGTGCCTTGCAAGGCATTCACAGGAGGGGTGCAGCTCCTTCAGCTTTTCCTAGCCCAAAGTGGGCAGCACGGAATTCTCCCTTCCTCAGCAAGGTCCTCCAGGCCCTGCTGCTTTCTCATGTCAAAGGAGTACTCAGGCACTCACAGGTAAAACAAGCTGTGCAGCGTCACACGTGTCCACTGAGGTGGAGCAGAAATAGATCATCACAGCTAGTCAAACTCTGACAAGGCTCTTCTCTGCACCAGGGACAGTGTGAAGGGTCTAAGCACCTCTTCTCAATTTGCTTCTGAGGGAAATCTGGTTAATAGTCTTGAAGTGATTATTTAGGCACTGTAAAGCACAGAGTACCAGCCAGTGTACTAGTCCTAGTTACCAAACAACACCCAGTTTTCACAAGGATAAATTAGCTTTTCCATCTGGTTGGAAACACTCTTTTAGAGTTGCCCAAACACCCACAGCCCCTGAAGCTGCAAAGAAAGTGACTGTCTTTTGTTTGAACAACTTAGACCCTACTTCTTTGCTGGAAAGTGGAATACCAAGAGACCCTGCAGGATAGAGAGCAGGTAGAGATCACTAACACTGAAACCCTGGTGAAAGGGTGTTACCAAACACAAGAAACAGCATGAAAACTGAAATGGGAATATAGGAGAGAAAAATAACAAAAAGGAATTAGAAAACACAAATATAACTAAAATAGCAATTAAAAAGAAAAGCAGACACAGCCCAGCACAAAAATCTCAAATAGCTACAGTTGAACAGAAAACAGAAAGGGCTTTGCTGGAGAGGGGAATTATACTAAATTAGCCCTGCCCAGAGCCATCATTAAGTTAATTAGTGAAGGCTGGGGAAGGTAATGAACAGTGAGACGTACCTGAGGGGTACTGCTGATGGTTTGGGGGCAGGGGGCAAAGAAGAGGCAGGTAGTGTGGGCTTTGCATGAGGTAGCAGTGGATTATTCCAAAGTCTGGATAGATCTGCTGAGCATTTCCTAGTTAAGCCTTTATATCTTTGTGCTTCTTAAGAGACATAAGTTCTCTTTCCTTTCTGAAGGTCATTTTTGTTAGAAATGAGAAAAGTTTTGAGATATTTAAAGTGAAAGAAAAATGAATAGCAGAAGGGAATTCTGCAGCATCTTCTTTCTTTCTGTTCTCCTTGAATTTTATCACCTCTCGTGTCTCTTCCTCAAACTTTGGCTTTTGGCTATGTTTCCTGCTGCAGTTTTCAGAAACATTTCAAGTCCTGCAAGGACATCTCTTCAGGTGCAGAAGGTGCTGGGGGCTATGGCAGCTCTCACAGCATCAGTGTTGGAGATGGAAAACAAAGGCTTGAGTCTCTGAAATAACTTGTCTGGGAGAAATGATAAGCTCAGGCTGTCTGAGAGCATTTCATAGGCCTGAGGAAGAATGGAAGGCTGGAGAAGAAAATAAAGAAGGTTCCTTTCCCCCCCCAGGCTGTTGTCAACAAAAGGCAGCGTAGTGACATTGCACTGCTTCTCTCCAAATCTGCCTTGGCAGAAACAACTTCTGGAGCAGCCTGATCTTTGTGAAGGCCATATAGTTTATTTCAATGACCTGTATATACCAGAGCTTCCTGGTAAGGCTAGAGATCGTTACAGAAGCCCAGGGTGTGTACATACATATATATTTGTACACCCGTCTTAGTGGGTGGCAGTCCTAGCACTTAAAAGGAACAGTGACTTCATCGGCATTGTCTCCCCATAGTAGTGTAAGCTACAAGGGAGATGTGTGACCAAAGGACCAAACTCAGCTGCTCTGGCCTTAAGCAGAGAGCTCAGCAAGTGTGACTAGGAGACAGTCTGGCTATTCATGTGTAAGAGGACAGCTATAGTGTAGCAGGTGCAGTTAAGGACCCTCTCAAGGTAGTATTTTCAGAGGGGATATAGAAGTGTTTGTTCCCCTGTACAATCTGGGATGTTTTCTGATATTATGGCCACCAGGAATGAGAAAGCGGTAATCACAAAGAAAGGTGCAGAGAAGTGAGTGAACGAATTTAGCTGTTTATCTGAGCAAAACAAGAGCTGTAATGCAGCGTTACTCCTCCCCAAGTGTCCTCAGCATGTAAATAAAGCAAAAGGCTCATGAGTCTCCCTGACACAGTCTCCTTCCTCTCTTCTTGAGTTTATGCACTACCTGCAAATCTGAAATCCAGGTGTGTGCATGAGAAGAGAGGAGCGTTGCTTCGAATGCTCTGCTCCCTAGTCCTGTTGCTGTCCCCAGGGAGAGGAGAGGCTTGGATATGGGATGGGAGTGACTGATGTGACCAAGCTCCTTTTGTCTCCATCATGAGTGAAATGAGGGGAAAGAGGAAATAAGCATAAAATCTGAAAAAATACTTCTTTAAATCAATGATTTTTATTTAATCCTAAAATACTGCAGAGGTCTCAAGCAAAGCAGATGAATGAATGTGTGTGTGTAAACACCTGATGTGGTCCTGTTGGGCTGGAGGGAATGGTTTAAGAATATCCATCATTTGCAGGTAAAGGCTGAAGGAGAAGAAGAAAGGACTCCTCCAGCTGAGGAGCTGATCTCCCCCATGAGTCCTGAGCCTGTTCACTGAGCAGCCCCATGACCCACTACATTTCAGAAGTAAAAATCATGGTAATGAAAAGGATAATATTTAATGCCTTATTGGGACTTAGTGATTTAAAAGCAAGTCCATATCTTTGCAGTGCTGTATTAAACACTCTATTAATTTAAATAATTGGATTAATTTAAAAAGATACAGGTCAGGCAATTAAAAGGCTTTTCAAAAAGTATTTCATAACACTTTACTTTCCTTTGATGTGAAAACAGAGGACATCTTGCTTTGTTTATAATAAAATCTCTGTTGCCAGAAACCACTATGCCACTAAATGAAGAAAACAAGTAAGCCATTGAATGAACAAAAATAGAACATTTTGTTCTTTTAAAGGAGATATATATATACACACACATATTTGTACAAACCTTACCAGTAATGAAAATTATGTGCATATCTGCTCTGCACTGTTCAGTGCAAATATGAAAGCAGAGAGATTTGGGGTTGTTTAGGTATTTTTAATCTTATTCTTTATGAGCAACTTAGTTTGTTGTGAGCAAACCCATGATTCTATTTCTTTCTTAAAAGCAAAACATTTAGATCATGGGGAAAAAACATAAGTTGAGGACTTTTGATAAGTGATATATCAGCAATACATGTTAAAAGATCATGACTTTTGTATTTTAATGTCACTTCAATATTTGAGCTACTTTTTTCTTTCATAATTCAGATGAAAGATAATTCCATTCACAAATCAACATTTGTCAGTGAAAAATGTTCATGCCCAGACCTTGTTTGTAGAAAAGCCTTTTTGCACACCTTTTTGGTAAAGTGAAAAGTGCCTAAAATAAGAGTAATTTGCTAGCACAGCATAAGGAACAAAGCATGAGTAGGAATCAGAACCCGTATCTATAGTGCATCAAAAAGAAAAACCTACTTATATGCCCTGATGATAGGAATAATTTTTGTAAATAATACTGATTATATGCATATTTACATGGTAATCTGGGCTTGCAAAAAAAAAAAAGCAATGTTCAAAGTGAAAAAAATCAGGAAAATCTAAATATTTTCCAGTTTATTTTTATTGTGCTACTTGTCACAGTAGATATTTTTAGTTAAATTTCCTCTGCATTGCCATCATAGTGCCTTGACATGCCTGGCAACAGACTGGTTAGCATCTCCATTTCTCTGCTGCGTGGCCATACCCCCAGCAGGGCAGAGGCAGGGCTTGTTCCACCTCTGGTTTTGAAATTCTTAACAGGTTTGATATGGCAAACAGCAAACAAAAAGACCAGCATCCAGACACTGATGAAAGCATAGAGGGGAGAAAGCTGTCACTCAAATGCATTAAATCAGTGATGTGAGCTTCAGAAAGGATGATTTTCAAACCACTGGTTTGAGATCCGGCGCTGGCACCAGGCATCGCATTCACCACCCTCCCCAGGGGCAGTTTGCTGCTGCAGGGCTGGGATGTGCACTAAGAAATTGAGGCAAACCAAATTTCTGCCCAGGGATTGTTTATTAAACCGACAGAAAGTCCTTTCCTGGCCACATACATTCCAACACAGTGTAAGTCACCCACTCAACCACCCTGCTCTAACAGTACCTGGAGCCTCCCAGGCTCTCCCATGGTACTGCTGACCCAGAGGATTCTGTAGCACCCGCTGGGTGCTTCAGGGCTGGCAGCCTGGAGCAGCTGCAGCCAGTTTCATTCTGATCCTGCACAGAGCTAAATCTGGAACAAGTCCTCTGAGATCAGCAGCATTTCCCTTGCATAAAGCTGTTGTACAGGAAGGCAGATTATCCCAGACCAGATGTCACTTTCTGCAGGCATTGCTGGCTCCTGCACGGTGTGAGTGTGCCTGTCTGCACCTTTCTCAGCTTTTACTGGGCTCTCACACTTACCTTAGCTTCAGCCTGAAGATGCAGGAGAGCTTCATATCATTTCTTGTTTGTCTAATTTTTCAGGAACTCAGTTATGTTGTTCATAACCCCAGGCCTGGCACCTTAAAACACATTCTGCTAAAATAAAGTTAGGATCCCTCACAGTCAAACTTTAGCATATATAGCGAATCAGGTTTTTTTTTTTTTTTTTTTACAGTGATAAGGGGTGAAATCTTTCTTTTCATCAAACAAAAGCCTGAAATTGTTCCTGAAGTCACCTCAACTAGGAAAATCTTTAAGCATTGTGAGGCTTGGTATTAAATCATGAAATCTGTTGGCAGCAGAGTGTGCAAAGCAGTCCCTTTTAGTCTCTTAGCCAAACACAGTCATTGCATTTCACCTGCCTTCTCTAGCTCTGGTTCTGACCAGAGTCTAACTACACACAGAACTGTTTTCTCCTATTGAACAGACCCTCCAAGAGAAGCAAACCACACTGAAGTCCTGGCCTCATGAAGGAGCCCTCAAATTTGCACAGATAAGAGCTGCTTCCTAAACATGTGCAGTCAAGTCCAGTCACACACATTGTGGGAAAAGCAAAAGAGAGAAGGTGATCCAAACATGATGAGATCACCCAGATTTAGTGACTGCAAATATATTTGCATGTCATTTACATGCTCTTGATCCTGCTCAACAGCATAGCATCTAGACCTGTATACTTGTATGTGAAATGAACTTCTCTGTTGCTTCAGCTTTAGATACAGAAAGACACCAAAATAACACCATGAATAACAAGTGGCTAAAGTATACAATTCTTCATTATTCTGGCTCCCTAATCACACTGTGCACATGCTTTCCCTGATACATTTTATAGCTTCAGCATGAAAAACTCCCTTTGGAGCTCTTCTGTGCAGGTAGACTTTAATCTGAGGAAGAGAGAAATGGAGCAGACATCTGTGCTCCATCACATAGCTTGAGTTTCATTTTGAATAGAGAAATCGAGCAGAGGACTGGGCTCCACTATATAATGAGAGTTTAATTTTGAAGAGAGAGAACAGAGGCCTAAACAATGGATTTTCCCTGAAAGTTCATACCTATTGAGCCAGTTGAGAGGGGCAACCTTTGCTTACATTCCTCCAATCCCTGCCATACCTTGACTATGTGGAACCTCAAAGGGAAAGGAGCAGGAATACCTGATATCCTCCTCTGGCACATATTTCACAGCAGGAGTTTAATACCTAGCCACAATATTTTTCTATAACCCAGCATGCAAGTCAAAATTCCCAGTGCTTCCAACTACTGGACACCTGAGTGAAGAAACTGCTGCTGATAGGATTAACAGTGGTGCAGGGTAAGTGGCAGGCTGTGACACATGGGGACTTCAGAATAGTTCCAAGAGACTATTTCTTCATCAGGTGCAGGGCTGTGTTGTTGGTGCTGGGTGACTGGGGTCCTGCTTGTACCAGGGAGAGCTGGGCTGCTGTAGCTGCTGATTTCAGGACGAATGGAGCACTGCATGCTGCAACATGAGAATGAGCCCAGAAACTGTTACTGGTGGCAATAAGAGTCCCACAAACTTCCTGGAAGCAGGGTCAGGTCTCTGATCTGCATTATTTCCAGCAAAATATGGCATCTTCAAGCTGCCACTAAGTTGTCTCTTATGCTTATAAATATAGCAGTGTGACCCCCAGAGATCTCATCTGATGTGATACTCTGCTTCTGGTTCAGGAAATCATAGCAGGTCTCCATACGTGAATAAGCAGCTCAGTCACAGAGCATAAATGGTAGGTCATGCCAGTCAAGGTGCTCCTTTGGAATGACTTTGTATGGCATTATACAGAACTATGAAAAACAACCCAATTAGCACTCATCCAAGATAACTAGCATGATTATAGTGATCATATATAACATATGAGAGCTATCAAAAGGCAGAGCACAATATGGCACACACAGCTAAAGTTCTCTGGTTTCATTTGAATGGGAACTACCCATGTTGTTTGTGCTTCCCAGTCCACAAAGCATGGTTTCAAGCACAGAGGAAAAAACCTAAAAAGGATCCTTCAGATGAGCTGCTGCCTTTGAACTCTGGACTTAAGAACAAGGACTGTTACTGCAAGAGAATACACCATGAAACCTTTGCATTGCAAGGTAAAGCAGCATCGATGCCCACCTGGGGCAGGAAGGGCAGGGAGTTCTGCCTGCCACCTTATGCTCTCTGAGGCTGAAGAGAATTTATTGAGTGTCAGCCCCAAGCACGATTTGGGTAACTGGGTTTACCTTTCACTCAAGATTTATATGGTACTCAGTGTAATGGGTTTCCAGAGGGGTTCAGCCAGGGCTTCAGGCTGTGATCTTGAAGGAGGCAGAAGCAAGGAAAGCTGCAGCCCACCTACTTTATCTTCATTTGCAACCTTCAGTCCCATATCTCCAGCCAAAACACAATCCAAAGAGCTTTTTATTTTAATCACTAAGGATCAGAAAAGAGGTCAAAGTGTCATAAGAAATAAAGAAAATAATATCTTTGACAACCCACAGTAAGTAATTGGAATCTAGCCAGTAATCTCACCTGTTAGAGTTTTCAGTGGTCACCACCAAATAAAACACCTGAAAATAACACAAGTGCATGAGTAAAAAATGCTTTTTAAAAATCACTTCCACCCCAGAGGATGCACAGAACCAGTAGCCGAGGGGCAGCAGAGCTGCTGTGCATCAACCCCCTCTTCCTAAAACTCCCCAGTGGCAAAAAGCTGTCTGCTATCCTTAGGTAGTTGGATGCCTTAGGGGTTTAACTGTGATCACTAGTCTAAAAGCTGTGTTCAGGAAAGCTGTGATAAGAAAACTGCAAACTTTTCTAATGCCTTAGTCCTGTGTTAGGCTGCAGCAGGCGGCTTGGGCTGTGCATTACATTTACAGGCATTCCTTGGCTGCTTTTCAGGGTTCCTTTTGCGTCTCTTCCTTCAATTTTCCTCTTCCAAAATGCAAACATTTCACAAGTAACAGTCTGTGGCAGAATAATTCACCCATTTTGTTACAGCCTGAGCTCAGAACCCCACACCAGGGAGAGTTATGCCCCTGTGTTTAATGCACAGGGTACTTCTCACTACATCTGTGGGTAGAAATATCCTTTCAGAAGCAAAATCTGTATTCCTTCTCAAGAATATTCAGCAATCAAGAGTTTGACTAGCTTTTAGTGTTTCTAAAATGGATGGCATAATTAGCTGATTTAAAGCCTGCTGTAATCAGGAGTGCAGAGCCAATGAATATTCAAGCTGTTCTCATTGTTAGGAATGATAAAGAAACATCTTCTCCTTAGGTGGGTTATTTTTTATTGTCTAAAGAGTCATCCAGAAGATGGTGCCACAGTTCTGCCTGTGAAATGAATGCCAGCCCAGAAGAGTGTCCTTGCACAGAAATTAATACTACATAGAAATTTAAGAGCAAACTTATTTTCAAGGGCAGTTCAGAGCTCAAAACCTAACATTTAATCTATGTTAAGGCTCTCATTGAAAACTAGGGCAATGTATCCATTGCTTTTGCTCTGTGTCACTCCAGGCAAGGTCAGGCAGCATGACACGGAAGAGAAAACCTATCCCTACCTCCCCATTCCCTTCTGAAAAAGGGACAAATCTTTGGGTATTTGTTAAACTGCTCTCTCTAGGTAGCAGCAAACCATCAAAAACAATAAATCAGAACAAAATAAGCCTCCCTGGATGCTATGAGGCTTCAGTGGAATTAGGAAGTGCAGCATAAACAGAGTACGTAGCTGTTTCTTTCAGTTAAGGAAGGGAGAAGAGTCTGAGGCTTTGTGTCACTGAAAATGATGATGTCAAGCCTGTAGATCCTTGTAATCAGACTAAATCTCATTTCCATTTCACAAACCTTTGCACTAACATAGGAGAAACTGAAAACAGATTGGTAGGAAGCAAAATCTTTGCTTCTACCAAAAGCAGGCATTTAATTTTTTCTTCCATTACAATTTTCTGTTGTCTGAGGTCTCTTCTCTCTAGCTCAAGCAATTTGTCATCCGATTAGTCTGATGAAGCATAGAGAAGTCATTTGAACTGTAAATTTTCTGCAGGCAAAATAAAATGCAAACAAGAAGAGCTTCCTGTGCCTGCCAAAGTGATGATACTCAGAATACAAATAAGAAAAAGCCATGCTGACAGCATAAGCTATTTTTATATTCTGTCATTGGCTCCCGGGCATGACAGTTTGAACAGGACCACATCTGTATTTCCAAACCCAAATAAACCATGTAGTCTTAAGTGAAGTTCATGTCTTACAGACTAGCTGTTTAATCACAGTGAAAGGATACATTGCAGGAAGGATGAATCATGATGTTGATTCACACTCAAGCTGTACGTTTACTGTTTGGATCAACCCGGACAGAACAGCTAAAGAAAGGAGGATTTCCTACTGCTGACAGGAGAAGCACCATGCTATGCAGAAGCAGCCAGCAGGGACTTTTATGCTGGCAGCAGGAGCTGAGGGCGTGTCACATTGCAGTTCAGTTCCGGGACTTTTAGGAGCCCGTGTCAAGACGCAGCTTGTTGTGATGGCTGGGCATGGCCACATGGATACATTCAGGACATGGCTCCTCTGCCACCCTCTCATAGTGACTTCTCAGATTCCCCAGGGTGGCTGGTTTCATCACCTATAAGCTACCTCCAGGGCAAATCTTGCCTTAGGAGAGCCTTTGCTTGGGTGGTCTGAACGTAAAGGGTGTTAAATTAGAGGAATGCTAGGCTATGTCTGTCTTGTCTCACAGCCTCAGCATCTCACAGCCTCACCCTCCCGTGGCTCCTCTTTGAAAAGCAGCTGTGGCCTCCTTCCCTTCTTTAAAAACGAAGGCATTTAGAAAACACAAAACTTTTAAGCTGCTGAATTATTGTACAATCATGTGTCACGTACTCATTACCTGCCAGGAGGTTCTTAACAGCTCTAATTGCAGTAACATCTTCCTCTCACATACCATTTACCATCACTGGACCTCAAAGCCTTTCAGGAGACCTATAGCACTAGCAACAGGTAAGGTTTTTTTTACAGAAAGCAGAGCTGAAAGGAGCACTAATAGGACTGTAGCTAGCAAATGGACAATACAGTCACACAAAGCCCTTGATCCTGCCAGTTGATCCAAAATAATCTTCTGGAAAAAACTTATCAGAGCAACAAGATACTTTTTGTGATGCAAAACCCCTGCTGCTTATGAATTTCTGAAAAGCAAATTTTCTTTTCTCTAGATGACATCAAAGGGGGACTTCTGCCAACCTAGGGAGCATTTTATTACCCAGACACTATTCATTCACCACCATGCAACATTATTTAAGCAATGTCAGTAATTCCCACCTTCTGAATTAGAAGATAGTTCTGTTCTCTACAAAAAAAAAAATCACTTTGTAAAGCCAGAACCTTACCTGGGTTTGCATAGACAGTCCCACAGCACTTTGCTCTTCAGGAAACTATCCCTCTTTGCTTCAGGAGAGCTCAGGGCAGCTTCCCACTGAGGTTGACTTCAGCAGTCTTAGGACAGCTCTAACAAAACCCTTATGTCAGTTAAAGTGTGAGTAATAACCAAGCCTCTCACCAAATTTGAACAATTATTCTCTTAATCAGGAAAAGTGGCTGAAGGCTTGGACTCTCCTTCCACTGTCCCCAGCATTTGCTTGGCTGACTGCTCAGCAGCTGCTTGGGCCATGTGTTTTTCTGGTAATGGCAGGATTCTCAGTCAAGCATCAACTTGAGTGGCACCAACGGCCACATTGCAAAGGGATGATTGATAACCTGATCAGAGTCATGGCTGCATTTCCATCCACACTTTCTGCTAGTCCCTTTCAAGAGCAAGACACCTCTCCGCCATGCTTTGCTTTTGATGAGCAAGTACAGCAAAATACACAATGAGATGGATCCATCAGGCTTTTTACAGCTTTAGACAAGCCTGACTATCTGAACTTTGCTTCTGAGCAGCAAAGTGTGTTCAAGGATACTCCCAGCATATCCTGAAATCAGAACCTCTGGCAAACTGCCTACCACCCTGGATGCTTCCATAAGATGCCTTGTCTGGTGAGGATGTAAAAAGAGCAGGAGATATGTCCTGGATGAGTGACCCAAACCTGGGGCCTCTAATGTCAATGCTCTCCCACACCTCAGAAATCTTGTAAAAACTAGCAAGAAGCAGGTAATTCCCATGCAACACTTCCATTTTATGAAAATGGGGCTTCTTGGTAAGAAAAAAGTTGATCCATGGATTCTTTTAGTTTACTTTTTTGAGGTGGCATTTCTCTGCAGGAGGAGGTGAGAAGTTGGGAGTTAGGCAGATCCTCACTAACACTAGTGACTAGGAAGATCCTGCAGTTAGGAGATGCCAAGGACTTAGCCAGCAGCACCATGAGGGCTTACGGGAAAGCTCTGAACTGCAAATCAGTTCTTGCTGAAAACCACCTTACTCAGGTTTGAAAGAAAAGAAGGGAAAATACCCAAACTATTAGCATTGACTTTTGTCTTTTTCATTAGGACTTCACCCTGCAGGGGAAAAAAAAGGAATGCAGAGCTAACATCATGGATAAAATTGAAGCCTAAACCTGATTTTCATGCTCTACTTATTACAGTAGATCAGAGGTTTTGTCTGAGATCCTTGGGAATGTAAAGAACAGAGAGTTTGTTAGAGCAAAGCAGCAGTTGCATATTTTCTCCTGCTTGAATACAAAACTCAGCTATTTTATCAGCCTGAACTGGGTCCTTGTTCAAAACCTGACCTCAATAATGAATATCCTTGGTGCTGGCTGAGAATTTGACCCCAAATGCCTTACCCATGGCAGTCAGCTGCAGCTGGGCTGAAGAACAACTCCTTTTCCCTCTGCTAGAGGATATATCACCCCAGGTGCTGCAAGATGCCATATCTGGTGCTCAGGTGGTGCTGGTACCAGCATCAGGCTCTCCAGTAGCAAGGACACTGGGGAGGAGCTTGGGTTACCTAGAGATCTCTGCTGGGTGGGTGTGCCATGAGCATCAGGCACCTGCAAGAGCCATGATCTGGTGCAGAAGCAGACAGGGACACATTGCAGAGCTGTCAGCTGTGGCAGTGCAGAGGGGAAGCACCCAGGCACAAGAACCTCTGAGCAGCTTCCCTCTTTGCCCAAATACACCCAAGAAACTAGGGCCCTGGCTTTCTCCATCCAGAAAAGTGCTTTCCCCAATAATGGTTTTTTTTTTTGGCTGCTATTTCACTGTTGTGGTATGCAACAACCATGCATATGCATCCTCTTGTTTTCTTTCCAGGATCCAGCTGGGTGCCCTGGGGGCATTAGAAATCCTCCAACACAAAATTAAACCAAAAATCCCCACTCCCAGTGAGAGGACTGTGTTTCTAGCCCGAGCTTTGTCTTTCAGGGAAAATGGCCTCACCTACTTAACAAGTTATCAGAGAGCATGTAGGCTGTAAGCCAGTAATGTTATCACCTTGCTATAGGCTGTGTGCTGTATTACCATTCAGTGACCTTTTAACAGATTATTGGAATGATATTGAATTTCAATGTCAGTTGCTGGAGCCTGCATCACTTTCAGGCCTGCTCTCCCTGCCATCTTAAATCTGAGCTGGCTAGCACATGCTGCTGGAACCAAGGCAATGAGAAGAGACTTCCCAGCTGGGTGGCTGGAGTGGTGACTTTCCATGTGTGATCTGTCAGAAAAGTTGTGTTCTGAATCCAAAAGCAGCAAGAACATCATAATCAATATTCAACAAAAGTAAGATTTCTGTGATTTTGGTAGCAGAGACCCAGGTTTTTCTCATGTAGGATACTTCATATAAAGGTGGATGCAATCAGTTGATCTTTCCTTTAGGTATCTGTGTTCATTTGCAGAGAAGTATTAGATTATTAGCTTTTTTTTATTATTAGCCTAGATTGGTATTTCCCTAAATGAATATAACAGAAGGTGAGGAGAGAAAATAATTAACAGATTCAAGTGCAGAATTGCTTTCAAAGCTCTTCACACAAACTCGAGTAGGAAAGTACCTAAGTGATGGGAAGATAAAGTATGCTGATGGTAATCATGGTCTCAGGCTGTTTAAACCTAGAATTTCAAGATAGAGCTGCTTTCCCAGATGGGCATACCCTTTCTAGAGACACAGGAGCTATTTCACTGCTGATAGATCAGCATGTGAAGGAGGGAACCTTGCTGGAAACTTCTCTTTGCCTGTACTTGAAATGGAGCTGACATGGAATGCAGGGACTTCCTGACAGCAAAGCCTGTTCTGTACTTTCCCCTACCTGTGTAGGCAGCTTGAGAAATCAGGCCAAAGATCTCAACTACTTTTTGATTCATTACCAGCCCTAGGATTCATATCCCTGGACAATACTTCAATACCAGTAACAGCATCATTTCTTATCCCTCTACTGCTGTGGCAGTGTTCAAGTGCTGAAATACACACTTGAGGTTTCCAAGCCTGTAGTTCATGTGACAGGTAATACATCTAACAATCCAAAATTCATTTTGCACCAAGCTTCTGATAGTGGAAAACTATATTTTCAAGGTTGCATCTGTGCCTCTGTCTGGGTTGTGCTTGGGTAAGGCTTAGGGAATGGGGTGGTTTGCAGCCTTGGCTGGAGCTAAAACCAACCGCATTGCCTTTCACCAAAACTGCATCATTTTTAACCCATTTATGCAGCACATTGTATAGTTGTACATGCAAATGTGAGGAACAGACATACTGTAACCTTAGCTACATTTGTAAGCATTAGACTGGAAAACCACATATGATACTAGAACCTTCCAAACCTGAGAACACTTGAAATAAAGAACAGCTATTATAAATAGTGCCACTCAGAATAAAACCAAATTAATATGTTATATTAACTGAACTTATTGTTGCAAAGAAATTGACTTTCTAAGATTAACCTTTGAAATCGGTGCTGCTGAAAGTAGCCAACACCCTTTTTGTATGCAAAAGAACATAACACCGGTAACCCCTACTGTGGCAGGGCAACAGGAAAATGAAATACCTAAATATTTTACCCTTCAGTGTAACTCTTTGTGCTTTCCTGCAATCTACTGAGCTGCCACTTGATGGGGCCGAATGTCTCCTTTTGGGAAAGCCTCTCCCCGTGTTCCCACGCCGGGAGCGGCAGGGCTGCGGCCAGAGCTCAGCCTGCCTGCTTTCGGGGGAATCTTCAGAAATCCGTCACTGCTTCCCAAGTCTCATTCTGTCTGCTTTGCCTCCTCCTGCACTAATTCATGGCTGCACATAAAATTCCTCTCCAAAACCCCCTGTTCTGCCCAAGGAAAGAGACAGTGGTACCAGTCCTGCAGCTAAGGCCAAGTCATACACTGTTTAGTTTGGAAAAGATCATCGACTCCAACTGTTAACCTAGAACAGACAAGTCAACTACTAAACAATGTCTAAGAGCCATGTCTACACATACCTCCAGGGATGGCACAGTCTTCCTGGGCAGTCTCTTCAGAGCTTGACAGCTCTTTCAGTGGAGAAATTGTTCCTAATGTCCAACCTAAACCTCTCCTGGCATAACTTGAGGCCATTTCCTCTTGTCCTATTCCTTGTTACCTGGGAGAAGAGATCGACCCCTCCCTCACTACAACCCCCATTCAGGGAGTTGTACATAGCAAGAAAGCCTCTCCTGAACATCATCTTCACCAACTTAAAAAAAACCCACTTCCCTTAGCTATTCCTCATAAGACCTGCACTCTAAACTCTTCATCAGTTTCATTGCTCTTCTTCAGATGTGCTCCAGCACCTCAGTATCCTTCAAATACTGAAGACAAAATTTGAGATGCAACCCCACCAATGCCTAGTCCAGGAGGACCATCACTTGGCCTACTCCTACTGGCCACACTATTTCTGATCCAAATAACTGGTATGAAGCATCCAGCTCTTTTGGACAGGTCAAATGTTCTCACAGAATGCACATGCATGGAGGTTACTTCCTCAGAGAAGCCAGGGAAATTTGTTTTCATAAGTTTACTTACTAAGTATGTCTGATCTTCTACAAAAGTCTTGCCAGTAGATCAGGGGAAGTTTTTTTTTTCCCCTTCCCCTCAATGCTCCTAGTGTAAAACATCCACTTTGGAGTCTTCATATATGAAAAAAAAAAAAACAACATGGAAAAATAGTAGAGACCCTTGGGGAGCTGCCAAGATGGGGTACATGGTGAGAGGCAGTCTACATTAGCCCATATCTGGAGCTAAGCTACAGCAGTTACTCTGCCACCCAATGATCCTTCTGCAGCAGAGAAGGTGGATAAGGAAAAGGAGAGGAGACCCACTGGTTAAAATGAAAATGGGTTTAATAGAAAAGTCAAACCAATGTTAATATAACATATATAAAATTATACTCACCTGAGCAAAGGTACAGCACTCACAACAAACAGCAATACAGTCCTCATGAACAGGAACCAGAGCATACAGTCCCAAATAGGAGGCTTTATACTGAGCTTGATGTTTATGGTATGGGATACACCTGAAGCCAACTCAGCTCAGCTGCAGTTGATGACTCCAAACTAGTAATGACCTGCAGCCCATGACTGCCCTAGGATTCAGTCGTAGCAAAGCTAGAAAGGGGCAAGGGATCAGAAAACCATAGCTTGTAAATATATGCCCAAGGGCTCCTGTTGAAAACAGCTATTGTGCTCTGTTCCTTTCTTGCTGGATCAAATAACTGGGGGTCATAGGATACCAGCTGAGCTGGCTACAAGCCATCCATTTTTATGGCCTTATGCTTCCTAGAACTAATATAAAGAAAGCTGTAACTGCCAAGGGTGGATGAGGAAAGCATCCAACCCCAGACCTTGTACTGTTGTGGTTGGGTGGCCCAAGAAAGCCACACACTCAGAGAATGAGGCTACTCTTCTACCCTTGTTATTCTCAATAGAGCCACAGTCTTCCCACCTTGATTTGGGGTTTGGTATGACCCCCTTTGGTCTGCTTTCCTGCCATTCCAGTACCAACTCACAAGTATCAGGAGTGTTGGGGGATTATTTTCTCAATTCAGAAGCAGTATGAGCTCTTTTGATCCTTTGTTTTCTGCTGAAGGAAACAAATATGCTGCAGAAAAGGTACAATGGCCCTTGGCAGTACCTTTGTCTGAGCTGGTGGCCAAGTCTGTGGCTTAGACATGCTCAATAAAAAGCCAATATTTCTTTATGTATTCTCTGTCACGACCCTGACCCAGCAGTCTGCCTACCTCAGCATTTCAGGATGTTATGCCACATGCTCTAACCTAGAATCTCCTTGGCTGAACTTGCAAGTATATGAAAGTCTTATGATATGTCAAGAAAGAATAACCATCTAAGCACTTGAGGGCAAAAAAGGAATTGGACTGGTGTTTATGTGCAGGTTGAGAGTACAGGCTTTAGGAAAGGGACTTTGCACACTGTTTTAACATTTCCATGCTCCCCAGATACCATTCTGTATAGCATTCATGGTCTGGCTGAGGGTGAGGGCTCCAAACTTCCCACTCATTACTTGGCTTCGCTTTTGGAGCACACCACCCAACTGGGCCAATGTCGCTGTCTTAATACATCTCTGTCTGTAAAGAAACTCCCTTATATTGTGCAAACATGCCGTTTGCTGGCAGGCAAAGGAGTGGTGCTAAATTGCATCAGCTCTGAATATAAGCTTAAACACAGAGCTCTTTTTATAACACCAGAACCATCTTTGTGTGAGGAACACAGAGAATGTAGCTTATTACCAGCCTATGGGAGGAACGAGGCAGGATGGCAACAGCATCGCTGGGACAGAGGACCATGACATGCTGGAGATGGGCTAAACATAGGCTTTTTCCTCCTTTACATGATTACAGTTACTTGCAGCCAAGTACTAATTGCTTCCACCAAAGTTTATTACCTTGAACTCCTCCACAGTGAAGTCTCCAAGGATCTGGGGAAAAGAGGCATTAAACAGGTTGTCGTCTCTATCAGTCAAATACAGTAGCTGATTTGTACACCAAGAGAAGTGTGGCAGGTTTAACAGGCTTGCAACTCTGCAAATTGCTTGCTGATGCATTCCCAGGGGAGAATATTGGTGTACGAAAAAGTCTTCTGAAAACTGGGCAATGATTTTGAAGAGTTGGAAGAAAGTGAGAAATCAGCATCTTTTTAGCACAGTATCGGACTAAAGAGATAGTAAAGGGGATGGAGTGATCCTTGAATAGTGGCCTAGGCTTAAGCCTCTTTCATGTATTAACAGCCTTTGCAAACAGTTTGTGCTAGCCAAGTCTAGCAAGGAGAGAAAGCTGGAGGCATTTTCACACAGAGAATATCTGACCACTGGGGAGTAAATATGGGATGCAATTTAGCAGAAGCAAAGCACCAGGTAATGCACTTAACAAGCACTTCTGCTGTAAGTCAAGGACTTATTATTTGGAAATGATTGTTCTCCATGTATCTTTTGCTAACAGACTGAGAGGCATGAAATATGGATCAGGGAAACAGGCTCCAAAGATGTAGCAACAGAGAGCTGCTTCTAATGTTAACATGGATCTAACCAGACACTGGTGAGCCCTCTTCTAAAACAAAAAGGTCCTGAGTTGGAGTATTGGGATGCTGGGGAATATGAGAAGGGTCTATGAGAGTTTGGCTGCTTTAGCTGAGCGAAACCAAGGCTGTGTACTGTGCTGGAGGGAAACACTCCCACAAACACTTCACCCAGCAGCCCCAGCGACAAGCAGCACAGTACCTGTAGGACCTGCTGAGCTCATAGCATGGTTCCTTGCGTCAGCAGGTGATGTAGGTGGTGACAGGCAGCATGGCATGTCACCTCACTTTGCCCCACCAAGCACATCTCTAAGTGATGCTAAGTGATGCTGAGTGAGGCTTTGCTGGCCAAGGGGCTGCGTGTCCTTCAGGGAGGTTCCTGGCAGTTTGTCAACACTGGGAGCCAAGGGGGAGTAGGAATTAGGATAACTAGCAAAAATAAGCAGTTGTAGACTAAGTACAAAAGAGCAATATTTGGTTGATTAACTTTCTGGGACAGTGAGAGTGCTGCAGCTGAATGGCCAGAGTGAGTACCTCTTCCAGACTGCTTGCCCCCATCCCTAGGTGACTGGGGCACTGTAGGACCCACAGACACCTATTGCATTTGCAGCTGAGACCATTGCTTTGCTCTGTGGGTCCCTCTGTGCCTTCCCTCACTTCAAATCGTGGGGTTGAGAGAGGAAAGCCTCCACAGAAGAGGTGAGTACCACTGTATATTTGCATCCAGCTACAAGAGCAGTGCTTGAGGAATTCTGAAAGCCAAAGCCCCTGAAATGGTGCTGCTGGCTCTGCCCCTTCCTGCTCACACTCTTCATCCTTGCTGTGCAGGCAGCTCTCATCAGCTGGGTACTGCCTCTGGGAGCAGGAGGAGTACAGGGAGCCTGATGCTGCTGCCAACAGATCTGGAGAGGCTCTTATCGGCACAACACAGCACCAGCCATCCATATTCATTTAATCTCTAGTCATTTTGATTTTCTCTGGGTTTTAGAGAGCTACCAGAGGGCTCCCCCTTTGAAAGAAAGATTTAATTTTTTCCTGTTTCCTCTTTCAAAATTGCTTCAGAGACAAAGGATTCTCCTAGATATTTTACATACACAGTGATTTGCTTGGTACCATTTCCAAGGCTGACCTGGCAATTAAGATATTCTGAAAGCTAACTGTCCTTGACCACATTATTCCTGGTCATTGAATGGGTCCCAAGTCTCCAACTGGCTTACAATACTTTGGGGAGCAGCACACCTAGACTGAACCTAGTCTGTGAGGGGAAAGAATTTAATGAAAGCAAATCTCAGCCACCTTCAGCACCACCCATAGAGGGGAACTTACAGGTCTTCCAGAGTGTTTAATGAAAAAGACTATAGTATCATCCTTATCTTAATTAAATATATGTAGAAACTCCCCAAAATTATATCATCTTCATAGAAACTTATGTGAGCCTCACCACACCCCTGTAAACGACTCTGCCAGTCCTGACTGACTCCTTTAGTTTCCTGCAAACACTTTTCGTCCTTCAGAAAATTCCCATTGGATGCTATGGCTTAGAAAGCTCAAGAAATTTCAGACAGAAACACTCAACAGCAGGACTGGGGAAGAAAAGAGAAGTGTACCAAGCTTGGCTGCTGCAGTAGGGTACAGCTCTCAGCATAGTCTCTGTTCTTCTCCTCACATAGCTGGAGAAGACCTTCCTTGCCAATGAAAAGGACATACCATTTTGTTGGGTGTCCTGTAAGGACAGAAAATGGCAGCACAAGAAAGCATGCTCCCAAGTGCCTGGCGTGGTGTGCAACTTGGCACCATTCTCAAGGAGATATTAATTATGGCCAGTGCCACTAAAGCCTGCACTTGCCTGTGCCAAGCTCTGGGCAAGGCGTAATGCCAACCATCAAAGACCATGGCTGATGCCAGTTAGGGATTTGTTGTCAACTTAACATAGGGCTCTTTTTTTGATGTGCCTGTACTGATTATTTGTATATTGAAGCACGTATTTTGTATTAGCATAATATAACTGCTGGATATTTGTTAAGTACCCTGTTACCTACAGTACTACCCCATAGATTTCAACAGCAGTTGAGCATAAAATAGCAGTAGAGCATTTTTATGACTTTCTATACAAATACCACTCAAATATCTGCACCTTGTCTAACTATTTGTAGTAATGTGCTGAAATGAGATGTTCATGCACTGATAGTTTGCACAACTGTCCCCCACCTAGGAGCTGGGGTGCAGAGAAATTGCTTCACCTTGGCTAGGCTTTCAGGATTTTTATATGGTTTTATACAGCAATGTGATTTTTTTTTAATGAAGAGTCATCAAAAAGTCCAGGGAACATGAACACACTCCTAGTTTAAGCACTGCTTGAGTCTGCTGGATAATCAATACTATGCTTACAAAAATAGCAACAAAATAACCTACTTCCCCATTCCTTTTTGATTTGGGTTTCCTCCTGTTCCCTCATCTGTCAGGAACTACCTCTTGACACTTCTCAGCTCTTTGTCTTGCTCTCTATGTTTTAGAGTATAATGCCATGAGATCCTACCTGCAAAATGAAAAGTCTTTTTTGCATGGAGATCCACCAAAATTTCCTAGACACTCTGTTATCCAGGGCAGGTTCATGTCTTGGTTCAGAGAAGGCAGCTTGGTTTCACAATCACATGTTTAATTTGCCCTAGCTGAGTGAGTTCATTCCCTTGTGCCCTCAGTCGGGGATGCTGCTTGGGGTGGGGATGCAGGAACAACTCTGCATCAGAGCATTGCAGAGATTTACCCTGGCCATATATCTGGGAAAACCACTTCTCCACATTTTCTGAGCTTCTTCCAGGAGACTGCTGTTCTCATGGAAAGTGTTGCTGTCAAACAGGTTCTCATGTTTGCTTCACAGAAAACACAGGCTAAAATCCCTTTAAAAAGACCTTTCCATAGCTGTACAGAGATATGAGGAACAGCGAACTTTTGAAGATTTCATGTGATTTCTTTCTCTGAAGTGGAGAAGAATTTGAAATGATAAAAAGTCTTTCACCAAAAAGAGACTGTGTTGATTTAAAATACACTGATTTGGTAGTGGGAAGCAGAAGGTCTGAAGCTAGGAGGTGAGAAGGTTTCTGTCTTACATTTGCAAACTAATTGGGGTTCTGATTTGTTTTCATTTTTTTTGTTGGTTTGTTTAGGGATTTTTGTGGGTTTGTTTTGGCTTTTGGCGTTTTGATGTTGTATGGGTTTTAGTTCTGTTTTGTTTTGTGTTTTTCTTACCAAAAAGAAAATGCTATATGAAAGATCAAGAAATTCAGATTTGGTTCAGTTATGCCCTCTGCTGCTCCAAGGCTGAAACAGGGTCTGGCATAATTCAGAGTAACACCATGCAGCATGTGATTTGAAAGCTCTCCTTTGGCTTAGAGGCTTGGAGAGCTAATTAAAGCCCTTTTTGCTTAGAAGACTTTTCTGGCTAACTTCCACTCTCTTCCCTCCAATAGGTGATAATCCTTCATTAGATCAACACTGCACAAGAGGTATCACTTGACTACCTTCCTCAGTCTGAAAGCAACTTTTGCTGTCATCTGTATTTTCAAAGTGACTCAGCCAAACCATGATGTACTAGTGAGGGGCCACCAGAGAAATCCTTGCTTAATTTGTCTAAAGAAGTGTGGGAGAACAGCAGGGGATGAGAAGGAAAAGAAGAGCTGCTAAGTCCTGATCAGGAAGATGTCTTCATCTAGAAGGGCTCCTCTGCTCAGACAGTGCTTACAAACTTTTAGCCAAAACACAATGCTTTGAACTTTGTTACCCAGGAAAACAATTTACTCCTCTCAGAGCACAAATTATTCATGGGATTTTAATTTCATTTATTTTTTGTGTATTTATTGACATATGCAGAAGTTCAACAAGCATCAGTGGGGGGTATCACAAGGAAATAGTTGTTACCAATACCAGGTACATTCAGACTCTGCAACACTGCAGAGCAAAATGTTACAAGAGCCCACATGGCAAAGAAAGGACAGACTCCACTTTTGACCTCTATTTCTATGCCTCTTTGGCTTTTGATACCCCAAGGCCCTCTGAACACTTTTTTTTTCACATGCTGTTGTCGCTCTCCTGACTATACGAAACTGTTTAACTTGTTGCTGTCTTTCTTTTGGCAGCTCTGGACACCAGCAAATTTTCTTATGAAACACTACAGTACAAAGAGAAGACAACTCAGAAATACTGAAATACTGCCCCTAAAACCTGCAGGTATTAGGGAGACAAGTGGATAGGCACACATGGTGTTAGAAGGAGCCCCAGCCATATGAAGCTGTGACATGTGAGAGACAACTGAAGGGAAAATTGGGAAGATGCATTATAAACACTCTGAAAAAATGATGAGAGTGTCTGAGATAGTGAGTGTGTCTTGGAAAGGGGGGTGTGGAAAGGAAATATATGATAATGGAAGACAGAAGAGTGAAGAAGTTTTCCTGTTGCTACTGGCACCTCTGCACTGTGTGAGACAACCAAGACACATCTCTCCAGCCCATGTGATGCTTGGGCACAAGCTGGCAACCAAGGGTGCAGATCAGGGCAGAAATTTATGTAACACAGGAACACACAGCACTGATTTTCAGACCTAAGGGGACTTTGGCGCCTGTCATCAGCGTCTGGGAGAAATGTTCCCACTTAACTGGATGATTGTGTTTGACATGACGTGGATGTGACAGCTTCACGTGTGAAATAGCATTGGCTTGGTTGAGTCTTTGAAAGACTGATAAAGTGGGTGCAGCTTGGATCATATCTGAGCAGAAAAGCAGAAAAGATAATTATGTCATTAAGTCATCTCAGTATTTTACACTTAAACATCTTAGAAGGTTCCTGCTCTTATTTGTTTCCTGTTCATCTCGAGGAAATGCCTTTAGGAGAAGGACAGATCAAATATGGCAGTAGGTGAAGAGCTCTTTTCCTAGCAATATTTAGCAGCGTAGGAAACCTCCAGAGCCCAGGATGTGTTAAGAGGCACGAGGCAGGTGGAGAGGGGATTTAGCTCTTGAAAATCATGGCTTTAACCAGAAAGCAGTTATGGAGAGATATGAATGAAGCTGGCATAAGTCTGGCATCAGGCAGGATCCAGGCTATGTGCTCCTCTGTCCCTGGATGCACACAAACACACAGACAGACACAAACACACACACATGCTGCCAGCACAGTTATGTACTGTGCTCCTGCTCCCCCTCCTTACTCCTGCAGGGTCCTCAGGAAGAGACAGCCCAGCTCTGTAAAATTAATAGATGGTGAGAATGGGTGTTTTTTCTCATAGAAGAAGCAGAGAAGAGGAAAAAAAATGATGAAAAGCTATAATGAATTGCATCTCTCCCTTCTGTGTTTGCACACAGCTGGTTAGAGGCAGACTCGGTGCCAGCGATACGCTTCCTGCAGGAAGCATACAGGTCTGAGTGGCAGGAGCTGCAGGAGGCAGCCACCGGTCACATTGCTGCTGCTGGGAGGTGTTAGATGCTGCTGAAATCCAAGAAACCAAAAGCACTGGCAGAAGTGGGAACACAGTAAGAGTGGGCAGAGATGCTCTGGGTGAGCGAAGGTTTCTTGTAAAAGGATGTTGGTGGCTCTGGGCTTTAATAGCCTTTGTACAGTGTTGAGTGGAGAGAGAATAGCCATGGTGGTGGGCAGAGGAGCCCTGGCATCCTTGGGGTGCCAGGCATGTCTCTGCAGCAGGGAACCATCAACTCAGACCATGAGCTTCTTTTTTGATTCCATGTGACATTTCCCTATGTAAAGCTGAATCCTTCTCATCTTCCCAGGTTGGAAGAAATTTGTCTCAGCCAACATTAGGTGGCAGGAACCATGCCTGGAGTCTCCCTGGGGTCAAAAGTCAATGAAGAGATGCAGGCTTTGTGGGGGGTGCATGATCCACCACAGATGTCAGCCCAGACACAGCCCAGACTCCAGGCACTGTGTTTCCTGACCTGTTTGGGGAGCTGAAGCTTCTTTTGGCTCCTACCCATCAGAAGACAGAATCAGGCCAGGGGTTTTTGAATGTGCATGAGCTGTTTCTACAGTGTGGGAACTGGCTGAGCACACAATGATGCTGTGGGTTGTGGGAGCACTGTGCTCTTGAGGATGCCCACAAGAAGCACCATGCACAGAAACTTGCCACATGGCCACCTTGTACATCACCCTGGAGACTACAGAGGCCATGGGCAAACAGGCCATGATGGTGCTAGGTTCTGCTTGTCATCTTTGTGAGGAGCCATCATCAGGTGGTTGATGGTGGCATCATCATGATGAACTGAGCTGCAGCATCTTATAAAAAACAACTCTAATTTATTTTGGTGGCGTTTTTTTCTCACATCTTTTTGTCTCTCATGAAGCTTTTTTTCCTCAATGTTCATTTTTTCACACTTCATATTCCTAGAAATTACAATGGAGGGGTAGCTGCTCTTTTGTGACTGGACAGTGCTGTTGAATTAATTCTAAAAAAATCACCTTTAGACTCATGGAGTTAAGAATTCTGCAGTTACTTCAGGTGTTTAAAATGCACAGGCTTCTCCTCAGACTTGCTCTGTGCACTGCTTTTCCACAGCCTGTGAAAGAGCCAAGACGGTCTGCCATGCCTACAGGGAGATTATGCAGTCCCTCCACAAGTCTGCAGGCAAAAATGAGCCGATTTCATCTGAGAGCCTGGGAGCAGCCTCAGCCCTGGCTAAGGTTCGTGCTAATAGATGTCTCACCCTCATTTGCAAGCTGAGATAACCAATATTAGCAGCATTTCAGAAAAACAGAATGCACCAGATGCTTCGTAATCTGCAGAAGAAGAAATCTCTTCCAGAGGCTGAATTTCACCACCCACCTCTACCTGAGTTTGTACCTTCCTGGGAAACAGTATTTGGGTCCCTGAAGGGGATGGGCACAAGGCTGCTGTTACGGTGATGTTCATGGGTTTGCACAGTCTGCATCTCCCCACCAGTGGCCACTGTATCCCCAAAAGCATGACTCCTGCAGCTTATTGTCATTGCCTTAATCACCCTGAGACATTAGAAGCATTATTAATATCCATGCACCCAGATGGCTTCCAGCCACCATCCCCAGCTTCCCATTGAAGTCGCTTGCTCAGACCGACTGACTGCACTGGTTATTATCTCAGAGACATGAGAGAATCAGGGAGACACAGCAGATGCTTTCCAGCAGACAGTTTTCAGGACTGCTGAAGTCCATGCAAGCACTGCCCTTACTGGCAGTAATCTTTGGATGGGGCTTTAAATATGACAATTACTGAAAACCAGGGATTTTTATTCCAGAACTGCATTTTGCATGTGATTCAGATTCTCTCTGATCTGATTCATACTTTATTTATTTATCTGAAAGAGAAAAGCGAGGGAGGAGTCTGTGTGAGGGTGGGAAACATGACATGAGGGCCTGGCTGTGGAACACGGCTCTGTGTCCTTGCCCTGAGCTTAGCAGGCAGTCTGTCTCCCAGACGAGATGCCTGGCTGATGGACCACGTGCCTCCGTCTTTTCAAGGCAATACAGTGAGTCTCACAGCAGGGCAAATCTGAGCAGATGGGGAATCTTACATCATCTGAATTTCAGAAGAAAAGTAAGGTTAGCTGTGCCTTATAACATGCAAACTTCATTCTCTTTAATCTTCTAGATAGCACTTGGGAATGAGATGCTTTGGCAGCACACTGGAATCAGATGAAAACCTCTTCATTTTCACACTTAGCTTTGTGAAATAGTTGGCCTTAATTTCTGTTTACATGTACAGTTTACAAACTCTTTTATCAGTAAATGTATTTACTTTGCCAGAGCAACTCCTGCTGCAACTTTCAAATCACTTGTAAGAATTCTGAAGCAGAGCTCTGCATTCCAAGGATGAAAGTTGCCTGATACATCTTTTTACTAGGTGTTTCTTTTTCCAGACCAAGCCTCCTAGCTTTCAGAAATGCCTTTGCATTTGCTTCATGGGCGTCATAGAAAAAGCATCTGATCTCATACTTTAAGTTCTACTACTCACACAACTATTAATGCTGCAGTTAACATCTGAATCATCTTAATGTTGCTCTGGTTGTTTCCTGTCTCTTCTAGCCATGCTTTGAAAACAGCAGCAGCTGCACTGTTTTAAGCCTGCAGATAATGGGGTATTGTCCTTGCTGACTGTTGACATCTCCCTTCCCTGCCTTTTTGCTTTGGATCAATTTGTTCACTGGTTTTATCTGTACTGTTAATTATCTTATGAGCTTTTATGATAATTGAGGTCCCCGTTCTGACAGAATTTCTTGGCAATGCTGAAGATAAGGACACAAATGCACATGATGCTCTGTGGATAAAGCCCATCTTCCTGCTGTCTCTCTCACTGCTGTCCCCATTGCAACTGCCAGCACTGGCCTCAGCTCAGCAGGTGGATTTGCTGATCCACCCAAAGCAGAACCTTTTTTATTCCTGCAGATCAAACTTCTCTGTCCTGGACCTGCACATCCAATAAAATAAGTCCACTAGGAATGAGGCTCCAGCCCATTTCTGGATCAGCAGATGCTCAGAGGAAAAGACAGACAGCTCTGCAGTGTTATGGTGGGATGAGGAGTGTGGGAGGCAGCCCACAGCCCTGCCTGCAGTACAGCTCCCACTTCCCTCTTCTCCCATTCCAGCATGCGTCTGAGCCAGGACCTTCAGGATATTTTGACAGTGCTGGGGAGCATGCAAAATATTTCCCAGATTTGTTCAGCCCTGTGCACAGGTAACACAATTACAAGCATTTGTCTCCCAAACTTTATTAAGAAGTTCCTTAAAGTCTGTCTGCAGCATCCAATCATTAGACATAATTAACGAGTGTGCTGTGCACAGGGGTAAGCACTCAGATCAAAGCTGCAGCAATTTATTTTTTTCTGTTGCAAACAGCAGCAATCTCCAGAGCTCCCTTGAGTCATTCCATCTTTATTAAATAGGCAGAACCTTGGCTGCTGAGATTTGATAAATCAAGGGCCAAGATGTGGGCCGAGGTGCAAGTGTGTATCTCCAAACATTCAATCAACCACTGATATAATGAACGGAGGGTTGATAATTATAGAAACCTAGTACCTTAACTGGCAGAACATTAATGGCAAAGAATAAAGTACAAGCTTATATTCCCTCTGGCTGAGAAGGTAAATTGCATTTTCAAGTTATGACAAACTTGACATTTGTTATTATCTATGATTATATTATTTATCTCCTTTAAAGTATTGTTTAGAGGCCTCAGCTGTGGTCAGAGTCTGACCGTGCTCTGAAAAGGTTATATTTTAAATCCCTGACATTCAAGACAATATCTTCTGCTGTCTTGGTTCTGTCTTGCTTTAGCAGAAGTTAAGCTAATTGGGAAAATGTCCATCTGAGCGTATGGAGGAGTGTGAAATGCAAATGTGAAAGACTCCAGGTATATATTAGGCAGCATCCTGCTTAATAACCATCTCAAGTACTTGCAGAAGGCATCCCTGTAAGGTGCTCAGGGTGTGCTCCACAGAAGGGTCCTCTTCCCACTGTAGGTGAAGAACAAGGCCACAGTCAGGTGCATTCCTCTGCTGATGAGCACTGTGATCTCTCCTATCACCTGTATGCATTCCAACATGCCCATGGAAAAGGCTGGTTGAGGACTGCCTCCAAATGAGGTCCTACCTCATTGCACACGCACCCATGTCACCCCAAAGCCAGGCAGGTGAGGACAAAGCAGCCCATGGACACTATTTGCACAGGGAGGGCTGCATGCCCCTCTTCTTCTGATGCACTGGCCCCAGAGGAAGGTTTACCCTTTTCCTGCTTCTGCCAGGTCCTCCACTCTGCATTTCAGCAGCTCCCTGTCTGCACTTGCCTTTCTGGATGCTGGACCAGCGGTCTCCAATTAATTATTCCTCATCAGCATGTGTCACTGTAATTAACAAATGTGATTACTAAGTGCAAATGTGCTGGTGTTGCACCTCACCACTTATGGAAGCCCTTTCTTTCCTCACTTGGTGTTATGAACTAATAATTTAAGCTTTATCATGTTAGCAGCTTCATGTAATTCAGGGCCAATTTGTTGTTGCATTCCTTAATGTTCACTTCATCCTCATGGTACCTAACTCAAGACTGCTGCCACACCAATCAGTAATGATTTTGTTCTTAATTACTGCATCTTAAAATGACAATTAGGTTTAAAATTATATCATATAAAAACAAGCTTATGTTACACATACCTTTCAGGCTAATAGGAATGGATCAAAAAGAAATGTATCCTTCTATTTTCTAATTTCTTGTTTTACAAGGTTTTTGTAAGTTCTTTTCATAGAATTATAGAACAACCAAGGTTGGAGGGCATCTCAAGAGATCATCTGGACCAGCCTTTATTCCTTAATGCAGTCATAACACAGAGAGATCCCAACCTGTCACGATATTTTGGCAATCAGTGCACTGGAGGATTTGCCATGGGAAAAGCTATGGGAGCCAAAAGTATAAATGGGTTCAAGTGGCACCAGCTGCATCTGTGGAGGATAACTTTATTTGTGGTGGTTGAATATCATGCCTGGGTACAGCTTCCAGACAGAATGTCCTTCCACTACCTGTGTCTCAGGAATAGACAAATCCCTGACATGCACTCCTTTTTGTAGGTTTTCTAGGTGCAGCCAGGACTGGGTGTCCATTTTTGTGCTTTTCAGGAGAAACACGTTGCAGAAATAACCATTTCTGAAGAAAAAAGCCAGCAGCCTCAAAGGCACAAAGGGGCTGTTGTGGATCAGTCACTTAGCACTGGCCTACACTTTGTCTTTTTGTCAGATACGAGTCCCCTCTCCCCTCAGGTTGCACTCCAGACAAGGGGGTTTATTGTCTCCTACAGTCTGATTAAAACATATGATAGAGCACTACACAGGATCTTGTCCTTAATCTGAACTTAATTATGGATCGCCCCTGAGAGAAGCTCAACCTTCCTCCTGGCAAACATTTGAAATCAAATACTGCAAGCAGCCCCTTTCCAGCCAGGTCTGTGCATATTTTTGTGCTACACCAGGAGCTCATTCAACATCAGCCTTTCCACCACAGCTGGTCTATTTCCATTCAGGCACAAGCTAAACCCAGGTTGCCTGTGAGATGTCATGTAGTTTCATGCATGAAGAATTAGGAGAAAAGGTCCCTTCTCCTGCAAGCCTGTCTTTTTGAAAACCTGGGATGAACACAATTGTTCATATTTTTCCCAGTTTTAAATCACACCATCAGCGTCTGGTTGATTATATGGGAGGGCAATGGCTTGTTGCACAACATGGGTAAGTGAAAGACTCCATTTAATATCATTACATCAGTAATGTACCTCATCCACACTCTTTGCTAATAGCCTCAGCAGACTTCCCAGAACAAGCTGCTTGCCTGGGACAAAATGAGGTTTGTGGGAGTACATACACTTTGAAACCCTGTGACACCCAGAGGAGCCATAGTCTGTGGGGTGGAGATCGAGGTTTCATCAGCAAAGGTGAAAAAATAATGATACACAGGTGAGGTGAGGCCAGGAACTGGTGCTTATGAACCTGTGGAGATCTACACTAGTCTTCAGGGACCAGTGATGGTTTCTTTGGGAAGCAGCTGAGCAGTTGCCCAAACCACTCTCTACAGTGAAAGGAGCAAATCCAGGCTCTGGTGGCAAGTCTCTCTCTGTGACAGCACCATGACTAAGGACTCAATCCTACATAAAACTTTCAAAATGCACCTAAACCCCTTGCCCCACTCCATTCCGTATAGATCCACAGATCAGCCAAATATATCACACAGTGCACCAAGCTTCAAAACTTTCCCCTCCTCCCCAGAAGAGCACAGAGAAAAAAGCTGGCGAACTCCATCATGCCCCTTGGGACACGCTCTGATATGCTGAGTTTTGGAGGGGCAATAGGGACTGGGAGGAGAGATAGGACAGGGCAGGGCTCTAACAGGCACAGGACCAGTCTCATCACACAGGTTGGCTCTGGCACAGCCACAAGCTGCATCCAGGTTGTGGTAGGTGCTGCACAGTGACTATTAGAAGCCACTGCCTAATTCGTGGTCTACTTCTTTCATGACTGTTAGTCCTTTGTTCTCAGCTAACATTGTATTTAACACTGTGTTTTGCAGGGGCTTTTTATGAAACTCCTCCATTGACCTACTTTGAGTTTAAAATAACCTTATTAGTAACACAGAAATGATAGTTACCCTTCCTACATACCATTTGTCTTCAAGGCACTGCCCAAACTTTAGGTAATCTTCACCGTGGTTGGGAGCGGCAGGTGCTTGCTGCAGTATTTTGAGACAATTCTGTCAAAAATGGAGATGCTACAACAAAAATTGGTTCATTCTTAGGCCAGATTTCAACCTGATCTTTTTTTAAGACTAATAGTAAATCCTGTTGTAAAAATGAAGTCATTAAGTGACAAGAATGTAATAGCTGTCCAGCATCTACCTGGGAGAAACTTTCATGTATGAGCATCTAGAGTAAGCATAAAGCATCTGCTCAGGCCAGACCATTCTCTGCCTTCCAATCCATCAGAGGGTCTTTTGGCTGATTTGATATAACAAAGCAGGCAAGAACCAGCTGAAAGCCCAGGAGACCATTTCCAAGATCCCACTGGCTCCAAAATGTGTCTAAGTCCAGAAGAGGTGAAAAAAAATCAGTGTTTTCCTTTGGCTACTTGTTCTTTCCAAGATCCCTTGCTAAGTCCTAGGCTAAACCACATACCATGTTTAGGAAAATACTTGGATCACAAGTATTGGATCACAAGCACATAAACCTTCTCTTGCCACATCTGAGCTTAACACCAGGTCTTGCCAGCCTCTGTGCTCTTTCGGAAAGGAGTTAGAAAACACCCAGAGGAAAGCAACTGCTGCATTTTGCTGCTGTTTCAAGATCTGAGTAATTGCCTGAGCAGCCCCAAATCCCTTTGCTGTTCAGTTTTTGGACAATGGTATTTTATATGCTACCCTAAGTTTTAGCCTAGAGACAGGATTGAATGTCAAGACGAATGGGATTCCATATGTAATTAATGATTCACATGAATAGACATTGTATTGGCACATTTTAAACAGGACCTGACCCTCATGGAGGAGTACTTCAATGGGGAAGAAGTGAGAGGAAGGTCTCCCCTGAGGCTGGTGGTGGTTGATTGGGCTCTCCAATTTGAAGCAACAGGTCATCTATTAACCCAAAAGAGGGAGGGTTATGCCTCTATTGAAAGGAAAGATATCTTAATTTTGTGTATTTTCTGCATATATGGGCAAGGGTTGATCTTAGGAAAAATTTAAACCTGGAGGAGCTCATCTTTCCAAATTGCAGTGAAGGCATTGACACACTCCCACAGCAGTGAGCCGGCTTTCCTCCACGCCTGTATTTCATCTGAATTCCCTGGAGGTGAACCTTAGGGAAGAACTAATATGCTTTGTGATTCACTGCTGCTTGTGTGTGGAGGAGAAAATACTGATGCGTAGGGCTCTGCACGGTACCATGTAGCTTCTCTCTGCACCAGGGAGGACATGGAGCTCCTGGGACTGTCTACCTGACAGCTGCAACAGGAAGGCCAGGCCAATCTTATTCCATGTGCTCTGGAGAGACTCTGTAATGACTGCTTACTAACCAAAAGAATCCTTATTGAATCTTTAAATGCTTCTCAGGAAAGTCAGCACAACATGTAAGCAGCCATTACTTGCTGCAAATGCGGAAGCAATTGGGATTTTCCTATCTTTTATTTGATCAACTCACATCCATTTCCATCTTCTAACCTTCTCCTGGTCCTCAGCCACTGTGGGAGGTGAACCTCAATGACTCACACCACACTTACGGGGAAGGAAATTGATGAACAAATTGATTCTTATTTTGGAGAGCCAGGAAGATTGTTCTCCATCTCTTGATGTTTTCCAAGTTTTGATCCAAACAAAAACATTTGGCTTGTCAAACTGAAAGCAGAAGTCAGCTCAGGACAACTGAGTTACATCATTTTCACTAAAAAGAAATCTCTTTGCATGGTGAAGACCGTGGTAAAAAATTACATTTGGACTTGAAGAACAAAAATTGTTTCAAAATGAAAATCAATGTTGTACTTTGTTCGAACACAATATTGCAGTATCTACAAACACATCTTCTCATTATTTTTGTTGGAAAAGCTTTTTATTGCAGGTTTATAGTTTTGATTAATTAGTTGAAAAAATTCCCAAGATGATTTAGCTGGTCTTTGACTCATTAAGTTTAACAAGAGATCAAATAAGCAGAAAAATAAGGAGTGGACATATGTGAGGGCGCCTTGCCCGGGCCTCTGGGAACTTGGCCCATGCAGACTTCTAAAACTGACTGTTTCACTCTGTAGCATTTGTCATGAACTGAAAGATTATCTCAAAAGAAGGGAACCTGTTGCTTTGTAATTCAGCCACTTGAAGACATCCATCGCTGCAGGATTTCCACTCCTGTCCACAGAAGCTGGCATTGCTCCTCTCATAGGCACAGGACATATCACAGCCCTCAGCATGGCAGAGAACCTCCTAGGCTTCTCCATGCTTGGAAGAAGGAGGCAGGCTGGGCAAGCCATAGGTGACTATCCTGCTAATCTATGGCCTGGCTTCTTCAGGCAGGTCCTGTGCTATATCTTCAGAAAGGCTTATGCTGGATGCATCACTCTGCTTAAAACCAGAATATGGCACCATGACTCATTCCATATAAGCCTGTTAGTCCTAAATACAAAGAAATGCAGAAAAGTGTTTACTGGAAAGTTTATTTGTCTGCTCAGAGAGCTGAAGCAAATGCCATGTCACTGAATAACTCTTCCACTACTCTGTGCATTCAGTTTTCCCTCATTTTGCAAGTCCAGTAACTTAAAATGGAAAATACCTGCAGGAGACTCAATAGTTTTCGTTGTGCCATGGGGTATTGAGTGCTTTGGAGAGCTGATCTCTGAGACTTCCAGTAATATCAATAAATTGCCCTTCTTTGAAATCCCTATTAGCACTGCATTCTTGCCTTTGAAGAGTTGTTTGAGTGGTTTCTACATAATGAAAATTACAGCACCCCATAGGGCTGAAAGGAAACACCTCACATCTGCATGGAGCTGCTTTTGTTGTAGCCAAACATCTCAAAGTGTCTCGACAATGATAGGTTAGAAATGAGGTTAACATTTTCCTTGGCAAGGAAATTGTCAGGGAGTAAAGGCAAGACATGTGAAGCCAGGCTCTCCTCTCTGCTCTGTAAAAAGTGGCAGTAGTCTGTTTAATAAAAGAGAGACAGGGTACAGCCACGTGCCTTGAGGCATTCACCCACAGAACAGCTCACACCACAATGAGTCAGGAGCTGTCTGTCCCACCACCTCTCTGGTGGCACCAGGGAACCGTTGGGAAATATGCCCAAGGGAGGAGGATGGTCATGGTTTCAGGACAAGAAATCTGATCAACCTTGCAAGAAGGGAATCAAATCCCTGCTGTGTGGGAGGGCTGGGGCCTTTCTGCTCCCCAAACCAGGGTTTGCAGAACCAAAAAGGCAAAGCAGAGTTGTCATCCTCTCAGAGCATGACACAGACGTGTGGAGAAGGAATGTGCACATCTCTGGTACTCAGCAGAAGTTAAGTGTGTCCGAGGTCCATGTCAAAGCCTCCCTCCCCTTGCACAGTGAAAGCCAAGTGCCTGATGCTTTGTCTCTCTAGGTCCAGCAAGAAGGAGAGGGAGGGAGGGAGGTGCTCATCACTTCCATATCCTCCTGCTGGCATCATTGCCCAGGGATCTGGTGTCTGAGGACACCCAAAGATGCAGAGCTGCCTTCAGCCTGCTTGAGGCAGAAATCCCAGAGGACCTCTCTGGTAGAGAGATTGTTTTGAGACAGGCACAGAGGAAACAACATTAGATTAAACAGAAAATTAAATTAAACAAAAAATCTGAAATGAGGGAGGTTGTTGGCTGTCTCACCAGGAAATTACTGTCCCTTAATGTAGTTAAGCAGCCAGGCCCCAGGGCCACTGAGCAGATCGCCTTAGATGTCCAGAGCACAAGGAGGTTTCTAAAGGGAGATGCTCAGGATGAATCCAAGCACTGGAAAGGGCAACACAAGCAGGCACAGCTGGACAGAGAACTGTTGAATGCTTAACGGTGGCAGCAATCTCCAAAGCATCAGACCAGCCTCCTGCCATTTGTTTGCAGGAGACTGGTGTGAGACAGCCACCAGCATCAGCAGATGACAGCCCTTGCACAGCCTCATGAGGCCCTAATGTGTAAGGTACCTTCTGTCCTGCAGTAGAATTGGCATCTCCTTGGAACCCTTCTCAAGCCTGGATGCGTTCAGGGTTGCTCTCTGAGCCTTGAGGACAGGCTTCCAACACATCTAAAATCAGGATTGCTTCCCCTCTGCAAACATGACTCAGAAATGACCATCCTCACCTTCTTTGCAGTCCCTTCCCTGGTGCTTGCTCAGATTGACATATTTGGGGTAATCAGCCAGCAATCAATGCATGCTCTTTCTCCTATGCCATCTCTCCAGGGAAGGAGCTGCAGAATGAGCTTTTCTCAACCCAAGGAGCTGGCATAAGGAAGCACTTTGCACTGGCACTTTGCCAGGTTCATCCTCCTTCATCTCCCTGTGGGCAGCATCACCTAACCTGAACCTCCTCTGCAGGGGAGAGTCCTGCCAACCATTCAAGTCTCCAGTAGTTTTAGATTTGAAATCACACAATGGAGCATGATTGCTGAAAGACAAGGCCTTTCCTCACTCTTTCTTTGGAAGGCTGGAAATGTTGAAGGTAGTGGAAAGAGGGCATGAAAAGGCCCCTGAGTACAAATAACCATAAAGAAGAATAAATGGATATAAAAAAAGAGCTGGCGTTGTTCATCCAAACTTGCAGAACCTTCCCAGTCCAGAAAATCTCCACAGACAGAGTGAACTAGTGATAACCATCAGGAACATGAAGCAAAGTATATGACTGAAAACAGCTTCATCTCATCATCTTCATCACAGTTAGAGAACACAGTAGCATTAAACCAGCTGGTAAAAATGTCAATGAAAACGTCTCCTCCTTTTCATCTGTAGGTCAACTCTTAGTGCATGTTTCCTATTAGAAATGACAGGTAAGTTGGAAAAGGTCTTCTGACAGGTTCCAAGCTTTCTGTAATGCTTGAACATATTGCACCACCTTAGAGCTATGTTCATATTTCTGCTAATAATCCTTCTTAAATACCAATTTAAACACAAATTCCTGAAGCAGAAATTGATCAGATATTTCCAGAGATGAGTGCAGAAGATCTGAGAACTTGCATATAGCATATAATGTCGCATGAGAAATAGCAGGAACAATAATACTAACTGCTTAGTAAACATAATGGAAATGAGAAAAGAACATTGAATACTTAATACTGCTCCTCTGGTAGTGTCAAAGGCTGCCTTAAAACTGTAGGCTTTTAGCCCTCCTTATGTGAGGTCTTGGCAGCTTCTTTTAGATGAAGTAAAGCATAAGATGTTAAATTATGCATTTCGAGATCCAGAGAAGTCAGTGAAAACATCTTCAAAGAAAGACTTAAATATCAAGATTCCCTATTTGCTGCTTTCTGCCTATACACAGGCAAAATACATCTTCATCCCAGCCTTATGTTTTGTGGAAATTTGGATTTATCATACCTTTTGCTGAGATCGCGTTGGAAGACAATTAGTGAAAAAGCTTGAGCAGAGGCCATCAATATTGCTCTGCTTGATTAAAAAACCCATCTGGAGCTGGCAGTGAACTCTCCTGCTACTGGCAGGGGTTATTTAGTGCAACACTGCTACTCTGCAAATTCTGCGTTTCCGCCATTATCACAGGGTGAGATCCCTGTGGGCAGAAACTTGAGAGATGGTTTAAAAAGTGAAGATGAAATGGTGTGAGACCATGACACCTGTCAGAGAGATCAGCCCTAGAGGCTGCTAGCTCCTTGGATTTTGGTGCAACAGATCCAGCTGAAGTGCTTCAGCATCCACCAGGGTTTAGCTCATAGTTTACCCCTTTATCTGCTTATCAAGATAACCTAGGCACACAATACCTGTGTCTTCTGTGTTGTAAAGTTGTCTAAGGATGTTAACAGGATAAGACCTGTAAGGAGTGGTAACATCTTGGTTTACATCATCTCTAGCAGCTGGAAAAAGATGCAACACCAGCTCTTTTTCAGCTCTGAAATCTTACTAACGTAGTGCTGTGTAGGCAGAACACTGCAAAGAGAACAAAGAAATGTGGGAAAAAACCCTTATTTTAAATAAGCTTTTATTCCCACATTGTTCCTTTGCTGGGTCCAGCTTGTCCTTGGAGCTAGATCTTCAACCTAGAACAAGTTACATATCTGAAAACATCTGCTTGTTCCAGCTGGACCAATTGCTCTAGTAAAGGTATTATTTCTCCTTACTGGTTCACTTTCTTCTGATCACAGTTTTTAGAAATCACTCTAAAATCTCTTGACCCATTCCTCTTGATGGGAATTTCATACCTGATGAAAAGGAATTTAGTCACATATGGGCACATGGGAACCCCCTGCTTGTGGCTAGAGAGCAGAGGCACAGGCTGGTCTGGAGTTTTGCCCAGCATTATAAACTGAACCTAAAGCAAAGATGAAAATTAAATGTATTTTCCCAGAGTCTGCCACTGGGATTTTTACCCTCCATCCTCACGTGGATCCTAGCTCTCACTAGTAATTTGGCATGTTGTGTATCCCTTCCCTCTGGTCCCTCTTGTCCTGCTGTAACTGTGGCAGAAAAGCCACAGGGAAACTTCCCTGGTTGTAATCTGTAACATCAGTTTATTAGCATGACAAAAGAGTGGAGGATCGCTTGAGCTCTATGTTTATTAGCATGACACAAGACTAGAGGATCACTTGAGCTCTATGTTTCCTTCTTGCCGAAGGAGGTAGTGTAGGCTTGTGGTGCCCAGCATTTCTAAAAGGTCAGATGAACAGAAGGTCTATTTCCCCTGACAGGGGGCTATTAGTGACTGAGTAGGTCTACTGTTGAGGAAGAGGAGGAGAAAAGGGAGAAAATAAGGAGAGGAAGAGAAGTTAGACACAGTGGATACAGTCTCATCTGTAATGGTTTTAGATGTATTTCCCATTTTCATTCAAAACAATGGATTCCAAAGAGTGTTACTCCCAGAAGTAGAGCCCTTCCAAGCTGAAATGCATTACCCTGAGTGAATCACCGAGCCACTAACAAAGGAAACCAGCTTGATTGGTTATTTTTAAACCTGCTTTTCTCAGACTCCTCTAGAAAAGGAATTCCACAGCTCCTGCAGCTCAGCCTTTCCTCACCGCCTGCAACTACCTGCCTATCAGAGCTGTGGAGCAGCACTTCCATCACATTCCTGTGCTCGGACACTCAGAAAGGGACACATTACCATTCACAGCAATATATGGGCTATTTTTCACCAAGGCTAGAGCATTATTAAATCCTTTCCAGCTGGAGGCTGGTATATTTCCTTTCAAGGTTCAGAATGTGAAGGTGAAGAACTGTGGAGAAACTCTCCTTCAATCACCGCTGAGACAAACCCCTTGGATTTCTTCAAACACTTGGACAGAGATTTAGCTCTGGCATAGCAAGGCATGGCTACTGTTCAAGTCATCTAGTTTGGATGCAGGATGCTAACAATCCTAGAGACTTCAGGCTCAGCTCTGTTTCTTTGGCCATTAGGGTGGGACTGAAAGGACATAGGTGTCTCCTGTATGTTATTGTGACAGTGTTTCCCTGTATTATGACATGTAAATTAATGTAATTATTAATGGGCAGTATTTTAATATACATAATGCTTTAATGTAGCAATTAGACTGTTCTGTAAACCTGTCCAAGGCTGCAAGAGCTGAGAGAGTGTGCAGCAAATTAAAAAGAGACTATTTTCTTCCCAGGGCATCTCTAACTGACCATGAGTTAGTTCCTGCTCATTGTCAATACCCCTTGGCCATTTTAAGGTCAAATATCGTAATAAAGGTTTGGAATTTCAGGAAATTCCTGTGTGGAGCAGAAGTGAGAGTCCTTGAAGTGTCCTGGCACAAATACTGGTCCCCATGCCCAGTGCCACGAAGGTTTCTCTCACCAGCTATCTCTTGTTTGTCAAGGTGTTGGACATGATGTTGTGCCATTGCTAGAATGCTCTTTTCAGATGCAGGATTTTATCTGTTTTCATCTCTCAATGTGTAGTGCACAAAACCATCAAGGGTCATGCTGCAGCTTGGAACCTGTGCCCAGAGGAAGATTATCACTGTCGTCCTTCTGTTATTGCCTTTCTCCTTCTGCTGATAAAGAGAACTCCAGTGCCTCAGAACAACTGATTTCACAGAGCACCTTGTTCTTGTAAAAGAAGCAGGAGAAGCAGATGTAGAGCCTGATATGCAGTGATAACACCTCTGTGTTCTTGCATTTCTGTGGTGGTTTATATTGGATCTTTGGCTCTGTTGGGAGAAGAGTTAAATGTTCCCACCTTGAGAACCCCACAGAGGTGGGATGGCTCAGCCAAACACATCAGCATGGAAATCAAAGCCTGATCCCATGAGACTGTCTCCCAAGGAAGGGAGTAGAGCACATGCACTGTGAGGGCCGTTTAATAATAGATCTGAGACGACAGCAGGATGTCATGTGGAGGGATCTTCTGCACTGAAGAATGATGGAAAGAACTGGCTAAGCCATTTCCCCACCATCTGTTATTAAAGCATCACAGTTTTGCCAAGATCCTTCAGTTATCTGCAGAAGCCTCCCCACAATGCTGCTTTTCTCTCCTTGAGGGTGACAAGGATCCTGCAGAGCTTAAAATCTGTCTAGACCCTTCCACTTCTGCTCAAGATCATTCAAAAAAATGTTACAAGGGGAGCTTTGTATCCAGCCAGGGTCTTACTCCTGCTGCCAAAGGACACTGAAACACAGCATGTCTTTTGCCACTGGTGAGAGCACCCAGATATTGAGGGAATGCAAGATATCATTTAAAAAAAAATAGATTTGATTTAGCATTTTAACTGGGAAAAAATACCTGGAAAATAAATACTTGTTCTTCACCCCTAATCAAGGAATCAAAGGAATAAAAGGAGCCCCAGGCCATTGGTTCTTGTACATCCCATGTTGGTTTCTGAATACAGGTTTCAAATAACTTTCCTAGGTCAGATGCAACCTTGCCTGGCAATGAGATGGTGACATAAAGCAGCTGAAGAAAGGACATTACTGTTAGACCATATTCATGCAATTTTCACCTCTAGGTAGGAAGAAGTCTATTGTTATTCTTTACCTTTGTGGGCCAGGTCAGGTTCATCCCGTGTAGGAAGACCATTACGGACAGACCTATTAAAATTATTTTCAGCTGAAGATTAGCACTTCAAGACACAGGGTGTCAGTGTATTAGAGTTTGGGAGCATTAGGGAGCATATCATTAATAGAAATGGAACTTTTCCTTCAGACTACCAGAAGGGAATTTCCCAGGTAATTCTCCCCAGCACTTCCTGAGCTCCCATCAGCTCCCACTTTCGGTTTTCTTTAGATTTCATTGGCTCTTTCCATACTTTTCAGTAGCAATTGTTGACCCTGTTTCCACCCATCAAAGACCACAACAGAGCTTGCTAACAGGCACTGAGATACAAACACACAAAATGCAGTACCTGGACAGTGCATCACAAAACCTCTCCAGATCAGACTCTCACCAGTGGTTTCAGCGGAGTGATGCCACCTCTCAGCAGCCAGGAATATGACCCTGTGTAATGTTTTCTCATAAGCAAATACATCTAAATAACACCATGACATGGTAACATTGAACAGCAGAATATGGGAAAAAAGGGAAAATTACTGAAACTCAACTGGACTGGTTGCCAGGATGGTATTAAAGAGCTGGCAATGGAAACAGCTTTGTTGAGTGTACTTAAGACCAAAATCAACTGAAAAGCACTGGTCACACTGGATTTTAATTAGTTTAATGGCCACGTCTAAAATGCAGTCAGATTTATCAATTAGAAATCCTGTTAGCTGTCCTTATTTTGTGAAGCACTAATGCTAGAACATCAGTCCAAAAAAGAAAAAAAAAGACATTACTCATACTGTATGTCATTTAAATATAGACATTGCTTCAGGTCTTAATTACACAAAAATTAGCAAGATAAAATTAGCAAGATAATTTCAGAAGTATTATTTGACTTTATATTTTAGTTTTTTAAACAAGTTGCTTAAGCTATATTGCACCTTCATCAGTGAAGGCATTGTCTTGAAAACCCTTGGGATCATTCTTAGGAATATTTGCAAGGAAAGGGGACTTGCCTTTTCCTTTTAGGGTTCAATATGTCGACTAATTTTCTTTATATGCTTATTTTATAAGGCACAGTTCCTCCTTTTACTCCTACTGATGGTTATTATTTTCAGATCAATGAGGCATCTATCCATACTACCTATACTGGTAAGAAATTTTGTTCTTCCTTAATGCAATAAGGTTTTTCTCTGTCAGCCTACCCTTTTGTTTGTGCTAAATGTCAATCATGCAGTCAGGCAGCTGTGATAAAGTGTACCATAAATTCATGAAGAAGGTCCCAAAAAACCACCTGAAGATTAGAGGCTTATGATGGGTCTTGCAAGATGCTCTGCATGTATAAACTTCATCTAACATGTCTTCAGCAGCTGAACCTGTGCACATGGCAATCACTGGAGACACTGGTCAGATTTTCAGCTCTTGAGAATATCCCGAGGTTTCTTTTCTTTCTACATGGAAAAAACCACAGCAACAACAACAAAAACTCAACCCAAAACACGCAAAAAACCCAAACAAAAAAAAACCCCCACAACAATAACAAAAAAATCCAAACCAACCAAACCAAACCAAAAAACAAACAAACAATAAAAAGCCTCCAAAACAAGAAAAAAAATCCAGAATTTTCCTGTCCACATGGGTTTTGTTCTTGCTTGGTCTGGGAACATGGAAGTGTTTCTTTTCACTAATCCTGGATCATGTAATTCTGGTATGGCACTAACTTCTGTTTCAATAAGATGAAAACATCTATAGTCTAGTACTTACCCTATTATTACAGCTAATATTCTACTGTATCAAAGTCCAGGTGAAACAGCTTCGAGCTACACAATACAGAAATGAGTAAGTCAAAATGATTCACTTCAGATATCCAAAACTTCATGCAAAGCCACTTTTCTTTAAAAGAGCATTTCTAAGGCAGAAACTCACTACTTTGGAAAGGGAGTCACTTGCTATTTATTAGCATAAAATCACAGCCTTCTTCAGCAAGTATAGCCTGGAGGAAGGGAACCACATTTCCTGAACACTTTCTTCTACTATGTCTGCCATGGAGAAAACCAGCCTTGAGCTGAGGCGTTTGATAAATCATGGTTTGGTGATGCAGTAGCTGTGGCTCCCATGCTATGACAGCTGCTGGCCCCAGGGCTGGGCAAAACCCTGCATGCTTCAGAGCCAAGATACCAACCCAGACAGCTTCCAGAAGTTGGATGTGTAATGGAAGTGAGACCACTTGGAAAATAATAATGAGGTTTAATCTAATTGAAAAGATTTTCTTTACCTTCAGAAAGGTTCAGGTCCCAGCTCAGTCGATGACCTTCAAGATCTATGGTGTAAAGTCCAACAGCATCGATGATCATTACATAAATCATCCTTCCTGAATGCAGAATAATCACCACAGTTAATACAGCTCACTAGTTAAATTTACTTTATTGTATTTCACACAGCTGTATTTGCACTTTAAGACCCAATTTGTTCCTCTCTATTAGAATACCTATTGATTTTTATTTCTTTTTTCAGTTTTAGCATGCTGCACTGCCTCAGTATTTACATCTAAGAGCAAGCCCAGCTGCTCTGGAAGATATTCTCTATGGCTGGGCCTGAAGAAGTGAAGACATGTGCCTCTTCACTGGCAGTCCTTTAGTCTGGATCCTGCTTGTCTGACCAGCCCCATGCCATGGTTGTGTAGAAACCATCATGCACCATGCAAAGGCAGAAATAATAACTGAAATACAGATACTGGGATATATGTAACTTATTAGCATTTACCTATCAGAACATGGCACCAAATTTTTCTTTAGAGTATAGTAACAGCCTCACTTGACTATACTAGATGAAAAATTTGCATACTTGAGGGCAGTATTTGGCAACACATGACAGTTTCTATGGAAATACATGTTTTTATTTGCTTGGTATCTGAAACTTAATAGCAGACATTGCAAAATCCACACCAGAGGCTTGGTGCTATATATGGCACTGTCACTGTGTAATCCCATGCCCCATGGAAAGCTTTGTTGTGTGATATAAGGGCTCACTGCTCTTCACCATTTAATTTGACTCCAGGGAAGCAGAGAGGACTAATGAGCCCCTGGACAGCTGAATGCTTACAGTTGTGATTACACAGCTATTCACACAGAATCACAGAATTATTAAGGTTGGAAGAGGCTTCCAAGATCATCAAGTCCAGCCATCAACCTATCACCAGCATGCCACTAAAGCGTGTCCCTAAGTACCACATCTATACGCTTTTAAAACACCTCCAGGGCCAATGACTCCACCACTTCCTAAAGATTTACATTTGCACATAAAATCTGCTCAATGTCAGCTTGCAATATTGCTAATAAACCATGATGTTCCTTCCTACAAGTTTTCTACAATTTTGACATGAGATATGGAAAATAAGCAAAAAAAATATGAAGGAGAAAGATCACCAGAAAGAAGAGATGATGATGTTTCATGGTTAAGTAATCCATGGATGTCACACCTCAGAAAAAAACTCATTATTTTGTGTGACTCAAATCTCTGTACAGACTGACATTGGCAATGACCAAGGCAAAATTCTTATTGAAACCCACAACACTAACATGCATTTAAAATAATCCTGCTGCAATGAACACAAGATGGCAATTCATTTCCAGAATCAGCAAAGCAGCTCAGCTTTCTAGAGTGCATAAAAATGTCTGTGTGGGGACAACCTACAGAAGCTACTTTGCTAAAGAAATTGAAAATTGAAGAGAAGAAATATACTTAAGGATCCTGGCTGTAAAAATAAATCCCATGTAGGAAGCTGCACTGACAGAAAAAACAAAATTGTCACAGATGACTCTTTCACACTGCCGACACCGAAAAACACTTGGAAAAAAAGGAAACCTCAGCTTAGCTCCCAACTCTTCTCTAGAAATAGCAGCAACAGTAGATTTTAATCTCAGTGCTGATTTCATGGGAGAAAGCAAAAATAAGAACCCCTCCCAAAGCTGTTACAAAACTTGAAAAAGCAACAAGGTTTCATCATCAGTTCTAGACTTCCTACTTTTATCAGTGTGTGGGTCAAACCCTGAGAGCTGCTGCTTCTGCTGAGCTGCCTGGTCCTAGAGATAAACCAAGCAATAAGGGTGACAATAACCACTGTGGTGTTCCCCAAGCAGGACTGAACCTTAAATGCCTCATCTGAGCTGGAAAAGCAAGTTCAGCATTGAAAAATTGGCCAGTTTTCTTTAATAAACGTTGCAAGAAAAAAATATTAGGTGTCTTTGATCCTCAAAAATTAGCACTCCATAATTTTTTAACTTTTTTATTGGTGGTGGTGGGGATTGATCATTTTGCTGTGCAATTTGTAATTTGTAATTCCCTGATGCTGCCAGCAGACCCATTTCCTTGTTCAAAACACTGTTGATTGTAGAGTGGCAGGTTGTCCCAGGGGCTTGTGATGGCCTTCTGCCCAAAGAAGACTGTTTCACAAATATCATGCCAAATATTTTTAGGGTTTTCCTTGCTATCACCCTTCAGTTACATCACACCATGGAGTGTAACGGTCCTAAGCAGGAGTGAAAAAATCCCTTCCTATAGCATTCCAAACAGAAAAAATAAGGCAAAAAAGAGGGGAAGAGATTTGGTTTATCTCAGAGGAGTTGATGCTGGCTTTCTCAGGCCCATCAATATGACGGAGAGCATCCTAAATTTCTGCTACATTTCTGGGGATGAACTACTCACATGATTGAGAACTTGCAAAAGATTTGAAAATAAATCCCTGCATACATGTGCTGATAACACTTAAAATATGTCCCCAGAATTTATCTGGAGAAATTCTGAACAAGCCATTATGTAGTGACAAGTTAATGACCACTCTGCTCTTCATTTCTGCATCCTTAGTCTGTGTGACCAGCCGTGTCCAGTACACAGCAGTACACATCAGATCTCAGTACAACAAAGCTTCTGAGAACATTTCACTCTAAGTAGACACTTAAATCTTATATTAGTATCAGTGGGACATAGGCAGCTGCTTAAACACTTTATTGAACAGGAATAGACTTAAGCAGGCACTTACATGCTTTGCTCCATCAAGACGTAAACCAGCTCTGAAGCAAATCAATGAATTTTCCCTTTCTATATGCACATGCATAAAACATGCACCCAAGCTAGCAGCTAAATCAAAAGGTACTTTCTCCACTAGTCTGAGTAATTTCTTGTTTGCTCCAGACTCAGTTCCTGCCAGGTATTTTTCATTTCAGCTTTACTGAGAGGCACAACAGGCTCAGCTTCAATATTTTTAACTAAGTGATTCTGATGGGCACGATGGAGCACATTCTGCATGCAGCACATACAGAAATAGCTATGCAGGGACCATTAACAACCACAGTACCAGTTTGCCACAGAGTGTCTAATAAAATAACACAGGTGGAGAAATTAGAATCATTAATCTGTCTTTAGATCCAGACTTTTACCAGTCTGATAAGGAGAGTCTCCGAATTATGAAACTTTCTGAAGTGCACTCAGCTAATATCAATAAATTAACTCTCCCCTGTCTGTTTTTCAGCCCAGCTGTCTGGTAGGTATACACAGAGGCACCTACTAGCTTTGCTGCAGCTCAGTCTTTGTCAGCATTACCATTATTAAATCCTTTTTTTCAGAGTTTTATAACTTGCTGTGAAAATTTACTCCAGGCTCAGAGTTGACATTTAAAGTGTCAGCTAAGAAGAGATTAATTTTTGAAGTGTATTTTTGAAAGCATAAGGCTGAGATTTTTTAAAGTTGCATGAAAATAAAGGAAATTGAAAGTTGACAGGTTGGGACACTTTCCCTAGTAATAGGTATTTTCAAGCCCCTGGGGAACCTTCTAGTTTTGTTTTTATTTAGGCCTAGACTTTGTTGTCGTTCCTCAAGGGCTTGATCAAAGTCAGCTCATTCACTTCAGATGAGGCATTCTGGGGAGGGAGGGAGAAGGAGGGCAGAAAGTGGCTTGGCATGGAAGATTTCGATCCACATGCACTGTTACCTCAATCTTCTTTAACCAACGAAGCCCATGCAGAAGATGCTCCATGCAACCACCAGGGATCCAATGGCTCCAGTACATACTGCCCATCACTGTCCATCGCAGGAGGAAGATAGGAGCCCCATGGGCAGCAGATTGCAGGTTAAAGCAACCTGAGAGGTTTCTGTCAGGCATCTGTGCTTTCACAAGCACAGAGGAGCAGAGAGCATCTACATGCAAACCGAAGTCCTTGCACTGGTAGTGTGGGTAGCTTCTGCCCCTAACATGAGACCTGACCCTGTAAAGCATGCGTGTGAATATTTCTTATTATGGGTCTCAGGTACCTGCACTTCTACTCTCCCAAAAACACAAAATAAAGGATCTCAAATACATTTGCTTACAAGGTGCAAGTAAATAATATTTCTGGTGTATTCAGGAAGGTACTTTAAGCAGTTGATCCCACATGCTCCAAGGAATATTCCCTTTCCCCATACATCACTAGTAAAGCTTAGGTGGTCAGACACTGCTCCTGCTCCTACAAGTGTCTTATACCCTGGTGATCTTAAGTGAAGGAGAATTTCCTCTGCAAACTGTGCATCTTCACAAGACCCTGCTGCTGATCCAGCACCTCTGTGAAACACTGACACTGCTCCTGGTGTCTGGAGCAAGACCAAGGTTCTATCCCTCCCTTCTTCATTGATACCATCCTTCTGTCTTTGACTGTCCTTGCGGTGCAGCCTGAACTCTCATGACATGCTCACTGAGTTTGTATCTACTTTCCAACATTATCTTCCTGTCCCAAATTCTTCTCCAATATTTTTCCTTAATGTGAATTTAAACCCATGCCATAGCTGCTCTTTATGACAAGCCTCCTTACCCCCCAGACTAGTGTATTCATTTTGTGTCTTATGGTTGCTCAGGAAGCAACTAATTTAGCCAAGGCCAATCTAAATGACAAACTAAGTTTTTCTCTAGTGGGTATTTAAACTTTTAAAAAAGCAGAATGATTGTAAAGACAGTTTAGAGCCAAATGTCTGGCAGGCACTGCATTTGTCACTAGGGAGACAAGGGACATCAATCTAACCAAATTGCTGTGTCTATGTGAAATACTTGGCAATAATCAGGCAGTGGAAGAAAACAGAAAACAAGCACAAATTGTAGGCTTTGCACCCACAGCCTTGCAGGAACAAAACTGAGAAATTTCTTTTGCACCTTTCCCTCTGCCATTTTGGCCTGTGCTCTGCTGGTAGAGTCTGACACTTCCTATCCTCTCAGCAGCACAAGCCTGCCCTGAGGCAAGGGGCATTGCTCCTGGACAGCTGGCTGCAAGAGAGACAGGAGGAACCTTTCCAGGGCCCATCAGGGATGCCATCAATTGGTAGCACCTCAGTAGCCACAAGGGTCAGGACTCCACTTGCAAACTTCTGCAGAATCCCCCAGAAAGACAATTTTACTTCAGAGCAATCTTACTAACAGGCAGGGGAGAAGAAGGTGAGACAGGACTGAGAAGCTGATCCGGGTTTCCTGAGCTGCATCCACAAGTGATTCCACAACTGCATGTCTTAGAGGTCTTAGGAAATTGGTATTTCCCAGTGATCTTTCTTTGTAAAACATGCTGGACAAAACTGTCAGCCATTTCCAGCCACAACTTCAGTGATGCTTCCTGCTGCCTGCTCCTGGCAGGGGCTCAGGAAAGCCTGCCCTCGATGGTGAGTGTGGCTCACTCACTTCCATGCACCAGAACTAATGTGCACAAGTTGTGAGAGGATTATGAGGATTAGGTGTTCAAATTCCTCTGCCTGATAACAAAATCATCTCTCTTCTCCAAACAGTGCTACCACTGATTTACATCTGCCCAATACCTCTCTCTGCTGTGGTGGACTTCGTGAGTGGACCAGCTCACAGCAGAAAACTCTTTGCAAAATGTCCTTCTGCCAGGGAACATGCACCCAGGGCACCCTCCAGCCAAAATGGCCATGCCAGAGACAGTGAGATACCTTAGCAAAGCCTGTTTGTAGCAAGGTTTTCATATGTACCTTTCCAGAACCCAGTGCTAGATTATTTTGCAATAGCAATGTACTCACTCTGATCATATTTACTGGTCAGGCTGCTGCTACAACAGGGTCAGAGCAGTCCTGCCTCTGATGAGGAGTGACTGCAGAGTCCTGTGGGAGTCTGCTATACTGAGTCGCCCTCCAAATTAGGTTTTATTAATGGCTTGTGGAGTATGGTTCCTGACTGCTTTTGCCTCCTATTCCCTTGCCTTGTTGAATATTGGAATGCAATTTCATTTCAGGCAAGCTCGCTTAGCTTCTACACATTTGTTTTCTCTTTTCCCCTTGTCCCAAGTACTCAGGGTGATTAGATTAGGGTTACTTTGAGCATTATTCAGAGAAATTTACCCTTTATCCAACCTTCTTCTATATGTCCCATCCCTATCCTCTCCCTCAAACTGCCAATATGATTTGTAAGTGATATCAATAGTTTTCTTATACCATTTTTGTCTTACTTTGTAAATCATATTCCCTCTGTGGCGCACTGTCAAACGCTTCCCTGAAATCATGATAGATGATGTCCTCTATTACATACTTATCTAGCAATGCCCCAATGTACTCAGAGAATGCAAACACATTTGTCAGGCAGAAGCCTTCCTGCATGAATACAGCAGTCACTCAGAAAGTCCTAGTGATATCTGTTCCAAGCTTGGAGGGCATCAATTCTGCTGCAGGTTTGCTCTGGTTTTGGTGTCTGTTATGTATCATTTCATAGGGCTCCATTTTTCAGATGGTGAGAAAATAAACCAGGAGAGGTAGTTGGAATGTCAGAATCCTTTAGAAAGAAAATAAGGACAAACCTCCAGGTGTCCAATGCTGCTTTTCCTATTCCCAGCAGAGACAAATCACCACTCCTGTCACCCAAACTGTCCTTTTCACCTAGAAGACTTGTCTGTGAACATCTCACAAGCACTAGTGGCAATGTGTTACCCAGAAAGTGTGCAACACAGGTGCAACCAGTGTGGAAAGGCACATCTTTGGTTGGATAAGGTCCCTTCAGGGCTCTGGGCTGGTCACCAACCCCCCCAGGAGATCCTGATGCCAAGGAGCCACATGGAAGACCAGAAGGAAAGTGGTTAAGAAAAAGTATCTCCGAGATGACAAACAGCAGAGCTGAAAGACCTCAAAAACTCTGCAATATGTAGGCTGACATATGTTGGCTCCTCATATGGTTAGTTAGGTTACACTGTGAGTGATGATGCATTTGCATGTAGAAGTCACTGTAGACACTAGAAGTGCCATCTGTATCCTCTCGTGACAACTGTCCCTTGTCAGAGCCTGTCCCACATGCACTTCCTGAAACTCCCCATGTCACTGAAGTAGCTGTTGTTCCCTTGAAATGCTTATCCAAACTGTTCTGGCAATTTGAGCAGAAATTAAGTCTTGCAGTGTTTTTCTGCCCTTTTTTCTTCTTAGAAAGATATTTGACCCACTTGGAGATATCATAATTTAGATCCAATATGTTGAAAATCCTGAAGTACATTAAAAAATATCTTCCAGTGCCCCACTTCTTATCTGCCAGGCCTACTTTCATCAGCAGGTTGGTTTAGCTGATTAGGTAGAATGAGGTCAAAGAAAATCAAAGCAGCATGTTCAGTGTAGCTTCCTTGGAGACCTCCAGTGATGCTTAGCAGGAGAAAGGATTGCATCTGTTCCTCCAGAGAAGGGAATTGCAGACACTTCTCTCCCAGCTGTGGAAGGAGGGTACAGCAGAGACCTCTTGACTCAGAGATGTCTCCAACAGGATGGCTTTTGGTAGCCAACAGTTTCCACAACACATCTGGGATCAGGCTGTGCCTGCAGACAGATTCCTGGATATTCCTGGAAGACAAAAGCTGTAGAGATTGGTGTTTCACCTGTCTGATGACTCCTGTTACCTACTGCAAGAAAAAGGCAGAAGAGACATATGGAAGTGCAGACCACACCAACTGCCTGTCACACCCTGTATTATTTATGTTTGAAAAATAAATACATGCCAGGGCTCTCTACCCTGCTGGAAAAAGTATGCTGCTCATGTGCATGGTTCTTTCAGAAACTTCCCAAAGAATTTCTATCAAACAGATAGATCAGGTATATGTGGCATATGCCCAACCTGAAAGCTACCTATTATTTTTCATGCCTGTTTTGCTTGGAAGTCATTGTCCAAAAAAATTAAGACAAAAGTAAGATGTAGCCTGGATTGGAAGGGAATTCCAGATCAAACCTTCACTTGGTCTTAGTATAGATAACTGCTCCAAGGTCAGGCCATGAGGGTTTGGTGGCATGTGAGTCCAAAACCATCTGATGTCCTTTGATCTAAAGTGAAATATCCTTAGTGAGAGTTTTAAGGAGCCAAATAGGAAAATGCTTTCTCAGAATGCTCCTCTGTGAACTCCTGTATAAGGGTCATAGTAGGGACCAGCCCAGGGACAGCATCCCACCCATGGGACAGGGACAGATGCTCTGGCTCTGGTTCCTTCCAGCTCTCTTGGGAAACAATTGCGCCCTCACAGTTCAGACTCTGCTGCTTGCTCACTGCCCCTGCTGTACTGCCCTCTCTGTTACAAAACATCTTAGCATTTTCAGTCAGCAGTTTGTAGCAAACCAAGTGATATCATCCCCTGGAAGAATAGACATTTTGGTGATATGCCAGTTACTGTCACCTCATTCTAGTGACCTTGTGCAAGTCAAAGGCAAAAATCCCAGCTGGTGATTTTGATGGCCAAGTAATAACTGAAGAAAGTTGTGGTAAGAAGGGTGCTGAAGATGTTTTTGTAGCAGGAAGACTGAGCTAAGCAAGACAGTGGGATAAAGACAATGTTCAGGTACAAAATTAATGGCAAAGCTGATTAGTTACAGAGGAAATCTATGCAGGAACTTGGAAGCAATGAAAATAAATTCAGAATGTGAAATGTAAAGAATCTACTTCCAAAGTGGTCTGAAAATATTACCTTCAAAGTGACTACAGACAGCATAATCCCACACCCAGCCAGAAACCTCAGTAGCCGAAATGGCTCAAGTTCAAAGAAATGCAAAGACGAGAACAAAACCCTTGGACTCTAGCAGAAGAAGATGATGTGAAGTGTCAGATGAAGTGTTCAACAGAACTACAATACACACCAGAAAAGTTGTTACATGAGGAATTAGCCTACTTACTGTCAATCATGCTGAAGACTCCCAGTTTGCTAGGGCTGGGTTTGGGGCTGGAGTAGCTTAAATGAGTCTGTGAAGCTGTGTATCACCTTATTGACTGTATTGGTTCAGCAGAAATCTCAGAGACTTGCTGAGAAGAGCTAAGATATGTATAATTTAACCATGTTGGTGTCAGATCAAAACAAAATGTAGCTTGGTTTTTATTTACCCTGATCTTACACACAGAACTTCAATGATTCATAAAAAATCCTCTAGGCAGCTCCAAAATATGAAACTTTAAACAATTTCACTGTCACTGCTGCCATTGGCATAGAAAATTTAAAGTAAAGGCTTGTCATTCATTCAAACATGGCTAATAACCTGCCTTGTACCTGGTGCAGTCCAGTAGTTACCACATGCTGAGGTTTCCTGAGACAAGGTGTTTCCACTGTGACCTTTTTCAGCTCCAGAAAAATCCAGCAAAGGTTATCATACTAAGAATTTGGGAGAGCAAGGTTGAGCTAATCTGCCCAAGGTTAGGTGCCTAAAACACCTCTCTGATATTTAGTTGTGGCCTGGGATGCTGGAGTGAGATTCAGCATGTACAAAAGATCAATTTATTACAAGTGAAAAAGATGGAGTAATAATGTTAAAAAAATAAAATCTTAGATGAAGTAACCATTTTGGAAATCACAGATACAAGTCAGCAATGGCAATCTCCTCTTTCATTATTCTTCTTGGAACAATTCATTCAACATCAAGCAAAGCCATCCTTCTTACCTCCCAGGTCACTGTTTCCAGGTGTTCATCTTATCACAGTGCTCTGTCCCTCTTTCCATGTGGCTCCAAGCCATCAACAAGTTTTTAACCAACTTCAGTGGTTTTCCATCACTTCTTTCATTGCTTGTTGAAATCCCAAGTCTTCTCTACATCCTTGCAAGTTTTTGCCTGGGAAACAATTGCTTCTGGTATGACTCACTTTGCAAATAACTTCTCTGATTTCTGCCATCCTGAGTCAGCCTTGCCCCTGCAGCATTGCAATCACCAGCCCCAGGCAGGCAGTGATGGAGCAGCTCATGCCACCTTCCCTGTGGTTCTCAAGATGACTCTGGGCCTGCAGGATGAAGGGTGCTGCCGAGAGCCCAGGGAGCTCATCCCTCTCACACGTCACCAGACTCTATTCTTCCTCAAGTACTCTCTCTTTGTGACATGTTATGACAATTTTGTGCTGAAGAGCAAGTGCACCAAGTTTAATAACCATTGAACAGCTCATAAAAAATTAACAAAGCCATGAGTTGGCAGTGGGGTAGCTGTGGATGGATTTAATACCTCAGTCCGAGAAACCTAATTTGTAATTTCCTGTCTAAAGCCCCCATATGGCTGGGTTTTCTGCAGCAGCTGAAAGTGCTGTTATTTCCAGTGTCTGCTCAGAGCACCTCTGCAACCTGGTTTTGGGTTGCCATCCCCATTTCATGAAAGCTGCTCCCAGTCCAGTCGGCTGATGCTGAGAAAACCTCCTTGAGCCAATTTAAATCACTGACTGAGACTAATGGGAAGCCAGTGCTGCCAGTGGAGAGCTGCAGGGAGACACTGCTTGGTGGCAATGACATTTCTGTACTTTGCTGTACCCAGGAACTCGAAGCCAGTTGCTCATGAGAAATGCTCCAAGGTCATACCTAAAATCTCAAAGGACATAGCCAACAAATTGGGTTTTTGACAGACTTTAAGGTGGTCTTTAAGTCCTTAATAATATTAAATGTGTTAACAGCAGTATTTATAAAAGCCTTTAATCCCCCTTTATCTCGTGACATAAATCATAAGCACCTTTATGGTAGGTCCTGCTTCCTTTGTGTTTGGAAAGCACTGAAGAAATTTTAACAGGGACATTACTAATCATTTGCTAATCACTTATTTCTTTACAAATTCCTAGTGACACAGCAAGAGTTATAAATGTCTTTGGCCCATGAATATCCCTACTAAATAAGTCTTCAAAAGGATTATATTTAATTTTTCTGCACATATTATGTAAGAATTCCACAGGGGAATAGAAATAGTCCTAACAGTCTGTGAAGCAAGGCAGGTCACTTGAGAATGTGCCACATGGAAGAGGATGCAGGAGGATGAGGAAAAGAAGAAAGGAATTGCTCGAGGAGTCAGTTGTGCCTATTTACCTCTTCACAAGACTCAGAATAGTCTAGCAGCCTGACTTAAAAGAGAGTCTGGTTTAACCACAGGATGTCTAAAGGAATTTGAATGCTTAAATGCCATGGATTTCAGGCTGATTTGAGTAGCTAAGGACACAGAGAGCCCATATCCCACAGTGCACAGAGATTTCCTTGCACATACTTATCCACATGTGGTAGCCCAGCCCCATGCAGGATGTGCCCAGTGCCCTGGCCAGGGGTCCGGTGATGCCTCCTTGACCTCCTGGGCAGACATGCCTTGTTGGTTATGGGGATCATGGGCTGCACAGACACGCAAGCAATGTGTCACTACCACGAGGAGATGCCTGAGGAACCACCACTGACCTGTCCACTTCTTCACATGCAAAAGTTGCAGTCACAAAAGGTTATTTGTCTCATCTACGAAACAAATTTCATATCAAATCCTCTTTGCCTAGGGAGGGCAAGGATGAATAACATTTATTCTTTTGGATTTGATGTTGGGAGGCCATTGATTCCCTTAGGGCAACTGATGGCAGGGAGCCAGATCAAGAAGGAGAGAGGTCTAGTTGATTCAGTAGCTTTCATGTTATGCTTTTCTTATGTTAAACAGAATGTTTTATTTGGAAGCTCTACTCTTTTTATACTGAATAACAGCTTAGCAGCACTGCATTCTTCCAAGAAAAGCAGTATTGACGGTTCTATTTTAAGCCTTAGACCAACAGGCTGGTAGGAGCCTATGAGCAAGGTAACCTTTGTGGGGAAGGCAAACCACTGAGATATACCTCACACTACTTGAACATGTCATCTGGGATCAGAAAAGCTCAAGACTTTAGAGTCATATTAACTAGATATTCAACAAGATTTTTCATGTTTCAAGAAAAGTACTATTTCAGTCTAACTTTGCAACTGTGATATCCTCTGCATAATGGTATGACAGAGAAGGAATAGTAGAGTGCAAACAAAGAGGAATGGGGAATTCTGAGTCCTGTATGCAGCTGGCACAAGTCCCACTGATTCCAAGCTGACAGAGCACACTCGGGGTCTTGAGACAAAAAAAGAGTTGCCCATGGGAGAACGAGTCTTACAGGCTCTATCTGGATAATTCCACATGTATTTACAAAGATTCTGCAGATGCTCAGTTTCATTTGTAAATGCAGTGCTTCGATCTTGCGGTCCAAATTCTTTTCAATCTGACTGCAGAAATGAATACTTGCTTTGCTTCTACCATGAAGCAAGGGTGAGTATCAGGGGCACTATTAAACAAAATTGTTTCTAGAGTTGCTAAGTTAAATTTGTGATAAACTACCAGGGCTGAAAAGATCATTTAGAAGAAAAGCTCACACCTGGTCTTTGTGAAGTCCAGCAATGAAATGAAAATATTAGGTAGGGCAAGGTTCCCAAGGAGGGGTAGAAAAGAGTTCAGGCTTTGCCTACAGCTTAGGAAAGGAGAAAGGACAGTGACTATTTCTCCACCATTCATTCTTTCATTTACTGGACAATACACCACTGCAGTTGGGGTATAAAAGCTCTTTCAGTATAGAGCTAAAAAGATAGTTTGTAAAGCTTCATGAAAAGCAGGGTGCTGCTGCCTGGAGGCAGTGCTGGAGGGAAGTCAGAGATCCCTAAGTTCTGCAACTGGCCTCATTCATCTCTGCTGGGATTTAACCTTCTATGGCCCCAACTGCTGCCCCATCCATCACTGCATCACTCAAAAGCCGAACAGCCCGTGGCAGCCATCAGCTGTCCTGCCTCTTGACATTTCTGCCTTTTCCTGCCGAAGCTGCAGTGGGCATCTCGTCCCTGGGAATGTGATATCAGGTGAGTCATTCCCCAGGTTACTGCAGGAAAGGTCAGCCACTCCTCAGCTCTCCCCAGCATGTTCATGGGAGCTCTTGATCAAGTGCAGTATGCTTCACATCACACACAGCACCTCATCACTTTGGGGTTATTTGCTGCCAACTGGATGTGGTTTTGCAACTCAATTTAAAATAGGTTAAAAATTCATGTGTCCACAGATGTTAAATGAGACAAATGATACAGATTTGACATGCCTACATGTTCTTGGCAGTGGCCTTCTCCTTCTGATAGTGCTCCTGGTGTCTCCAGTCATAAAGCTTTTCTTGCTTGCAAAAATGTGGGCAACAGACTCCCTGCCCCCAATTAGCTAAAATCCAAAGCCTCGATGTTTAAACAACATAGGAGGTAAGTACATGGTGTTAATATTTAATATATCCAAATGTTTATTTATCTTGCTCCTAGTGTTGTCTTTTGTTAGCCAACACATCCCAAGTGAAGAGATAGCATAGGCTAAATAATCTTCTTTAACAGGACTTGTGTGTTTGTCCTGGTTTCCCTGGGGTAGAATCATAAGCTAACCAGGGGCTACAGGCTATTAGCTGTTCAAAGTCAGCCAGGGCAGCTGACCTGAGTTTGCTACAGGTGTATCCCATACCATAAACATCATACTCAGTATAAAGGGGGAAGTTTGCTGAGGAAGGGGAGTTTCTTGTTTAGATTGCTGCTTAGGCTTCTTCTGACACTGTTCTTCTTCCTGCTCCTGAGGACTGCCTTCTTGTTTACTGTGACTGCTGTTTGCTTGCTGGGCTGAGTATAACTTTTTATACTTTGTGTTGTTTTTAGTTTGGCTGTTTCATTGTATCTCTTTTCATTTACCTTACTCTTGAGACACAACAGCTTGTACAGATATTGCATTTCCTGGATAACCTTGATGATTAACATCTCAGCTCACTTGAAAGGAAAAAAATACAAGCTTAATGTGAAATTCAGCCCAGCAGTGTGAATGCTCTGGGTCTGGATGTCTGCAAGTGAGGCTTCTGCTTCTCCCAGCAGCTGCAGCATCCTCAGAACTGGTCATACAAGAAGCGGCACAGTGACCTTTCCATCCAAAGAGTTAGATGTATGTTTTTAAAAATTGATGTCTAAATCTTAAACCCTAAACTGATGCCCAGGCTTCTGAATGCTAAATAACAAGGGTTGCAAATAGCAATAAGGAGAACAGATTTCCCCAGCTGACTGATTACAGTCTCAAAGATGTGTGCATGTAAATACTGTATATTCATCACTGAAGATAATTTGGCATGTGGCTGCGTGATTATCAGTGGTCTGTGGCTCCAGACTAAATGTCAAACAGATCTGGGGCATTTCTGTTGTCTGCAATGCATAAGTAAAGGTCTTAAAAGTGAAGCTGCTTAAAACATATATTAAATATAAACTGAAGGATGAGATTTCTGTGTTAAATCGTGTTATTACCTCTGCATGTGGGACCCTGATACATCACACCTTACCTCACAGCTTCTGAGATGCAGTAACTGCTGGTGTGATTTTTAGCTCAAAGAAAATGTGAGATGAAAAAACCCCAAACATTATAACCCTCTGTGAAGATCTGACTCACCAAAATTGTCTTTTAGATCACATGCTTTTGGAAGTGTTGTCATGCTTCAGCTAAGTGCCCCAAAACAGAGCAGTGACTTACTTGGAACTGGATAAACTGCAATATTAAACAATGATTGGGATCTAGGAGATCCTCTCTGGGGGCTGTGCCATACTCTTCCCACTGATGAAGAAAGGCTTAGGGCAGCAGAATGATTTCTGCTCCTGGAGCTGAGTTTCCAATGCAGCTATGTGTCTATGTAGGGCATGAATGGGTCTCTCCCCAGTTCTCTAATGGAACAGGTGTTTCTTTATGCATAGATGATGTCAGACAACTGTGTATATTTACTCATTTCTTCACTCAGGAAGGGGCTTGAGGACCAATGAGAAGTTTTTTCTTTGTAGACATCTTACTGGAAACTGTAGGAGAAAACGTTTTTGTGGGTTTTGTATCTGACTTTTCAAATTTCAGATTCAAGTTAAAGCTAAGCACAAATTGTGTTTCTACAGAGTCCCTGGAAACAATAGTTCTTCGGAGATAAAACAAACGATTTGTGGGACTGAACTAGTTTCGCTGGACTCCTTAGCTCAAAAGAGAGGAAAAATTCCCTGAAACTGTCCAAATATTTTGGCATCATTTATTATGCAGTATGAAATGCTGCACTTAGTCTTCCAAGCAATATTAATGTCAGTGGTGAACCTGGTTATAGAAGTTAATAATGGTTGATACTAGGATGGAGTGCTTTCAGTAACCTAAATTAATAACCAAATCTGATGCCTAGTTTTTCCTATAATTGTGTCCAGGTTTTGACATTTATTCACAAGGCTTGCAATTATATGTAGTTATGTGTAGGGAAAACATACCTATATATTGAAGTGCTCTCTGAGCACATGCAGTTTCCTGAAGAAACTCCTGGACACAAATCCTGATACTATGCCCACAACTTACACAAGGCAGCTGTAAAGATAGGGTGACAATTGCCACTGCTGGTCCCTGTGGAGATCTTCCTGTTCTGAGGAGAGGATGTGGGCTGCAGGCCGGGACTGGCACACACAAGCTCCCAGCAATATAACTCAGAGTATATGGTCACTGTGGTATATGCAGGAAATACATTAGTACTGAAACAGTGTATTTGAGTTAAACAAAAATGCTAGTACTTATTGAGCCTCGTCTTTCCTGTGAGATAGGAGTGGAGAAGACTAGCAGTGTGTTTATCATGCTGAAGGCATTGCAGGCTTTGACAGGAAAGGAAATGAGAGGAAGGGAGGAAAAAGGATGGAGATAGGGGAACAATACTGAGAATAGGGAACAGCTTGCCAGCTTCCTTTGGGGGTAACAAGGGAAGAGAGATTCTTATTAATGGATAACTGGCATTCCTCTACTTTTCAATTTTAACAAACCTTCTAATGATAATTACAGTCTTTCTGTATTTATAGAGACTCAGTTTATATGTTGACAATAAGATCATCTACCGAGTCCTTTCTTCTGCTGCTATACAAATTCAGCCATTATCTTGTATCCTTCATTAAAATATGAAAGGAGATAAGCAATATATAGCTATGTCATTTCCAGTAGTAGGAGGGGAGGATCAGAATTAGCTCTTGCTAAGGAAAGCCAAAAGAAAAATCTAAAGAGTTAGAAAGAGAGGTGGGCAAAGCTGTCCTCACACAAAATCCTCTTGTCAGCACTGGCTCATGCTTATGGGAATGATCAAAGGTGGGAAAAAAAAAAGAGGACTATAAAACCATAAGGTTAATGCTCCAGAGAAGATACACAGCCTATGGGCATCTTGTCTGCAATGAAAATGCCCAACCAGGCAGAATTCTCACATCATTTTCAAGAAACAAACACCTTGGTGGGATAAAAAGCTGGCCATTTTGTGCTCAGCAAATTTGTCGAGTGCTTCCTTTTTGGATTTGTGGAGTAAGAAGGAACATAAATTCTGGTTTTCAATCCAAAGGACCAGAGCAGATGCCATCATGGCACACATAGTGCATGCTTGAGCTAAATCATGCTTTGGAGAAGACCACGTTTCTGATTGTATTTACTCTTTTGGGGCTTTCACTAAAAGAGATTTAAAAAGTAAAACCGACGCTCTCCACCACTTCACACCCACATTGTTATGATTTCCTTCAGTGACTTAATGGTGAGATTTAAAAAACCCAAAACACTCCAGAAAATTAATTTTAAAGATATCAGTTGTTTGGAGAAATTCCTTATGTGCTTTCAGATGCAACAGTCACAAAATTATTAGGATTCTTAGACATTTCAGATGTACGACCCTTTGCTCTGTCAGTGTTTGTATCTCCACCAGTATACCAGAAAATGTTCTGTGGATCACGGACATACTCTCCAAAGCTCAGGCTGCTGGCTGTCTCAGGGTTGTAAAGCAGAGCAGTCATCATTAAAAGGCACTTTAATCTTGGCTGTAATTTTTATACTGCAAAAAGCATTTGGATGATCAATTTGCATTAAAAAAAAGTCATCCAAAACATGTCACCTGCAGCCTTGGAGCTCTGTGGGAAATTCACTGCAACTGAATAGAACTGTGAGGAACATGTTTGAGAAGGTCATCAGTATTCCTGGTTACCCCAAGGCCTTACTGACATTTTTCTTGTGCTTTTGTGTTTTTATCTGTCTTGTTGCAAAACCATAACCATCTCTTTGCTCCAGTTAGCCAGAGCACATCTCTGAATCTTCCTCTTTATTTAAAGCATCCTCCTCCCTTTCCAAAGCATATATCATGGTTCTGCATAGAAGGCGCCCCAAAAATATCACTATAGCATTTGATACTTCAAATACCTTGCTTGATCTGTAAAATCCGTGAAAATGAAGGGCAAGAGCTTACAACTGTCTATGTGCTTATAGACCATCTAGAGTATTTTTCGGTAGGAGGGAAGGCTGAGAGGCATTTTCTCTCTGGAAAACAGTATGAATAAATTCATCCAGATGTCCTATAGCATTGAAATTTCTTTTCTAACTCTGAAATGTAAAAATGTTCATGTTCCCTGAGTGATCTTACCCATGTATGGCTCTTTCTTTTGGAGTGCTGGATATTTATTGCTAACACTTTGGAAAGAAGATGCAGCCCCTTTGCTGGGGGGAAATGGGACCAAGAGGGAAAGGTGCCCTGTTTGGCTGAAAAGCCTTTAGATTCTGATGGCCACAAATCCACTGCTGCAGGCAGATCCTCACATCCTCCAGAAGTGCTGTAGAGATTGCTTTGCAGTCAGTCATTGTGTGCCACACTCCAGTGACGTCGTTTGTCACCTGCCCTTCAACAAGGTTATCTAGTGATAGTTCTTTTATTGATATTCATAATGGTCACAGAAGAGGATGTTTGGTGGCAATTCTTTAAGAATCAGTTAAAAATAGCAATGGCACTACCAGGCTAGGCAGGAAAGCATCAAGGGACCTTACAGAGAATTGCTAATCCATATCTGCAGTTTCATTTCTCAGCCTTTGGTGACTGAAATGTTAGTCCTTTGTCATGAGTTTATAAACACCATCAGAGTGAAAGATTTGTTGTTCAAGTTAAGGAAGTTATGGGACAAGGGGGAACCTAGACTGCAGAAATGATGGTGTATTTTTTGCTTTTAGCAAATCTTAAGCATTTACAGAATTATTTTTCTGTTTAATTTTGCCTTTCTCGAAAGCTATGAGTGTTTCTAAGCTAGCTGGCATTTCCGTTTTTATTTAGCATTTGTCCACTTTGTCATTCTTCAGTTTGCATTTTAATAACATTACCAGAGGAGGCTATTTAAAATAAAAAGTAACTCATGTTCTTTCTTTACTAAGATAAAAGCATTAAAGGAACACGAGTACAGAAAGTGAATACGTTATTAGGGAACGGCATTTCTGAGCAGTGAATAACGATCGCTGTGGCTGCAGCTTGCTGTCATCAGAGGAAAGCCATAGTTTACCTGTTCACTACAGCCACAGTCCAAAATGTTGTGACTCCTTGGACCACTCAGCAAATGTGTATTGCTCTTGATTTTCTTGTCCACAGCAGGAAGGGCTGTTTTTGTTGGTTCCTTGCCTTCCTCCACCCCTGCAACAGCACATATGGTAGATATGGAGCAGAGCACTATGGGGAAGGTGGACACCAGATGCAAAGGCAGCTAAACCTGTTCAAATGCCCAGTTCATACTGCACCTGTTGGTTGATGATGTTGTTTTGTATTAATTTAGAAATGTGAAAAACTATTTCCTGCAGTGGCTTTGTACAGTGATCAGCTGTGGTACCCTTATCTGAGAGCAGAGGTCTAGATAACAGGGAATTGCCCGATGTGGAGTGAATGTAAGTGCTGGCATTGCCTGAGCAGAGCAGATGATGTTTTTCAAGGGCATGAATGTGTCACAGTGAAACACTGCTCCTGAGGCTACCAGGCGCAAGGCAGAGGCCATAGTGGTTGTTTCCCTCCCCTTATTTGCTGGTCTGAGTTGGAAAACCTCAGGCTGATTTCAGCCTTTGTTTTCTGCTTCCTTCAAGATGGCCCCAAGAGCCCTTGGGCAGCAGGCTGATGCTGCAGCTCTGAGCAAACCCTGCCAGCTCACCAACAGCACCGCACATCTCTGCCAGTAGTGCTGGGGGGCTCAGCCCCAGGAGCCCTGCACACCATCCATTGCCTGCTCAGCTGCCTCAGCCCTGCCAAAAATAACACTTCAGCCCAGAAAAGCAGCAATGAACAACATTTCCTCTGGTAATGAGACCCACTGCAGGACGAAAACCACCCTTCAATCCTCCTTATCCCCTGCATCATTATTTTTTAATTGCTAAATGATTTCTCTCTTTCCTCTCTCTTTTTCTTCCTTTGCTCCTCTGTGCCTGGCGCCGGGCTGATGGACTGTGCTGTTACACAACCACCGCCAGCCGTCTGCCTCAGGGACCCTCACCGTAACCCAGATGTGTCACATGAAAGGAGAAGTTGGGCTCAAGACAGTCAGAAATGCTTTTGCCTACTTCTTAAAAAAAAATACACAACCCAACCTCCCCAGCTTTATCCTAATAGTAGAGCTCAGAGTAATCCCTTCACGGTGCTCTGAGCTGCTGAATGAAAAGGATTTTCCTTGCTGTTTTATGCTGCTTTTCAAAACAGATTTGGGTAATTAGGAAGAAAGTTGAAAACTACAGTACTTGGAAGACTGAGACGTTACAGCGCCCCCCACCCCCCCGTGCCTGTCACCAGGTCTTGATCTGTTCAGTTGCTCAAAGTCATTGATCTAAACGGATTTCTGTTGTGCTCTCCCTTCAAAATCCCTATCAAAATACTCACAGGGCTCAAACCATCTTTTCTCATACAAGAGAGAGCTCTGCTTACAACACTGAGTATGACAACTTCTTCCTGCGTCCAAAGCAAGCTAGAATTAATGCTAAGAAAATGCCAATAGTTTTGACATGTATATCCCAAGGCATTTGGCAATTCAGTCATTAGATATATACTACAATGAATGATCCAGGAAGAAATAATCCTTGAATTGTAATGCAAAGGCAGAAACATGAGGATAAATTGCAACGTGAGTCAATAAAATTAAAAGCCAGACCCAAACTTATTTGAAATCAATGAGTCTTCTCACTGATTCAGTGGCTTTGAATCAGACCATAAATGAACCTCTGTGGCAATCTTAATGGATATTAGAAAGAAGTCTGCTAATGAGAATATTAGAAGAAAAATTACTCCAGCTTCAAAATATCTTCCTGTGATTAACTCCTCCATGCCACTCTGTAGAGCAAACAAGTATTTTTGCTCTTTAGTAAGTTTTTGGCATAGTTAAAGGTACAAATGAGTTTTTAGAAAATCACATTATTCCCAGCTCTGTGTCTCACTAAGTTATTTCTCATCCTAAGTAATGACTTCTGCTCCTGTTAGCCCACAACAGACAGTCCATGCCCTTAGGGCTATTCTCCTTAAAAGATAAATCAAACTCAAACAAGGTCTGTCTCTGTTACATGGAGGGGAAATCTGCATGTACAACAGAAATTCCTAGTTTAAACCTAACATTGTACTGCAGTTAGGTCATATTCAGGTCTGTTAGTTGGGGATGCTTGTTGTGCAGATAAGAACGATTGACAATTATTTCTTCTCCATAATTAGATTGCCAGCAAATATATTTTCATCTTCTTGTTTTCTGATATCATAATTAATGGTGTCACTGTGAGTTTTCATGTACAAAACCACTTTCAACTCCATTTAGTTTCTTGAATAGGAAAATTTCTTGAGCTTCTCAAGCTGCCAGCAAGCAGGAGATCTTTAGACATGGCTTCCAATTTATTCCCCTGCAAAAAAAATATTCACAGTCTCATCCACAGTCTCCCTACACTTCCTAAGGATCAAGGCAAAAGGACTATAGCTGACAGGGAGAGAGGAAAGCTCTGAAGCCACCAGGGACAAAGGTGAAGCACAGATTATGCCTGTGGTCTGACATCTTCCAAGCATTTGTCTTTCAGTCTATTATGAAATTCTTCTGCTTCACTTCTCTCAGGCAACAGAGAACACATGACAAAAATGGAACTTGATTTTCACAGGGTAAGGGATTCCAGGGGTGACCCTGCAGGCCAGTGGTTTTAGAAAATACTTTGGACAAATGAGACAAACCTCCTTCAAGACTTGCAGCCTCTGGCATGGTGCTTGGCTATGCCAACAAGAGAAAGGAAAAAAAAAATAACCAGTGTACCATATGTGCCTCTCAAAACATTTATATTCTTAGAAGAGGATTTCAAGAGGAATTTATGGGTAAATTGACTGGAATCATCTTCAAATTCTGTAGTACTGGCACACACTGACATGTCACAGCTGACCTGACCCACAGGTAGTCAATCCTTTCCAGAGCTTTGCCATTAATTTCAGGGTGAGGATGATAAGAGGCAAAGTAGGATGAGTTGCATGCCGTCCCCGCAGCCCTGACTCATACACTTGGCTCCCTCAGCCAAGATGGAAATGTCCTACACAAAGAGTACGTTTTATTACATCAAACTTAGTCCTTTATTTAGCTAGAGGCAGGAGATCTTTGACCTTCCTGGGCTTGGATCTTTCCATGGGACATAGCGTGTGTGATCAATGCAGGGCTCTGACTCTTGGCCAAGTCAACCACGTTCTGCAGGGTATTGCTTGTGTGAGGCACTTTTACCTCCCATTTTCAGAGGGCAGAGGGTGTCTGTTTGAACACCAGTGGGGACTCAGCCAATCTGCCATAACTAAGTGCCTCTGACAGCAGGAGGATGATGCTGGTGGTCCCAGTGAGACCAAAGCCAGGGGAGATAACTCATCAGGATGGCAGGATGCCTGTCAGCACTGCTGCTGTGAGGGGCTCTCTAGCCACTGCACCATGTCTAGGACTCAGTCCAGGAACTCCAGGAACCAGAAAATCAGCCAAACATGTTTGTGAAACATTATCTGACATTCCCTGGCAATAATTCAGTGGTTTCCCCTTCACCCTGCACCATCAGTTCTAAAGGGCTCTCTTTTTACTCCTTGAAAAGCAAGGAAACTGCATTTCATAATGACACTGGGGAGTTCAAGAAAAGCTGGTGTGTTAATTAGACTTCCCTGAAGCTTAACCAATCATTGCTCCAGGTCTGGGATGGAAATACAGCAATTAATCTGTTTTTCCTTGTTTTGTTTTTGTGTTGTGGGTTTTTTTTATCAGAGGATCCCTTGTTAACAGGAGAATAAACTTGCATTCAATTACTGCAACTATTACCTTTATTTACTGCTTTACAATGTACCCCACAAGTCTGTACAACAAAACAAATAGTGTGATTAGCTCAGCTAAGGAAGGGCTAGGATTAAACATTGGCTTTAATTCCAGTCTTATAATCATAGCTCTGTGAGTAAAGGGGAAAGATAGTGCCATTTGACCTTAAAACTGAGACAATTCATAACTTATTGCAGTCTCATTGACTCTACTTATTGGGGTTTCTTTATCAGAGTAGTGTTAAACTAAAACCTTTGTCCATCAAAAAATGAGCAAAGATCCCAAGCCATACAGTGAGATGTTGGCTGACACATACTTAGTCACCATTCCTACAACAGCAGCCCTGTGAGCAGCCCTTTCTGTCCATATGGATTTCATGGGATTTTTTACATTCTTCATTCCCATTTTCTCTGGGGCACTGCTGTAAGACTATCTTCTCCACATCAGCCATAATGACTGCTGGGTCTGAAGTCTTCTGGGATGTGCTAGTGTCTATGGTAATGTTTTACATGTCTACTTAACTTATGGAGAAGAAAGCAGCTCATCTGGCCCCATGCCAGCTCTGCTCTACACTGTGGCTGTGATGGATCTGCAGCCACATGCAAAGTTCAGTAGCTAGTTTATTCGTGCTGCCATGCTAATGTATTGTCTTGACACCACCACAGTATGCTTGAAATTACTTCTATAAAAAAGCAGACTGACTGATAATTCCAAGGAGGCATTATTTTAGGTTTGCCACCTTCAGTCCATGCAATTTCCAGCTGCTCGGCTGATTAATATTTTGCATTTTAACCTTTACATCCATCTCCAGGTACCATTGTATGAAAAAAAAGGGTTGAAAGAAGTTGCCAACCTGAGCAGGATAAAAGGCATTAAATAATGTAAAGCTCTTAAAGAACAAAGAGTTCATTATGTAGGTTTAAACCTGTTCATTTATTTCTAACCAGGTCCTTAAAGAAAAATCTGTCAAAGTATACCCAAATATATCACAGCCTGAATAGCCCTAACAGGGGAGGGCTTTTGTTTTCCTTCCAATATTGCATCAAAAAAAGCAATCTCAAACAACCAATGAAGCATTTTTTGCAACAAGATTCCATGTACTCTCAGCAGATTGAAATTAGAAAATGAAAACTGCTGATGAAAAATGAGAAATGTAAGTATTAACAATGTATAATTCATATTTGCTTTTACTTTTTGAAGCATTACTTATATCTGGGCTAAACAGCATATTTCAGCTACTTATTTACAATGTAAACATTTACAAACTGGAAGCTTATGAATCAGGCTGTTGTTTTTGCTTTGTCTTTAACATCTAACTACTTCAAGTGATGTTTTACTCTAGGTACGAAGCAAAGCTGAGGTCTATATTCTACCAGTCTGCCTGTTCATCTGCCTAACCTCAGCCTTTACTGTAGCACTTGTTCCTTTAACAGTAAAAGGCCCAACTCACCCTTGCGGCTATGGAAGCTGTGACAAAATTGCTATAACGTGACTATTTCTCTGAGTGGCCCTTTGCCCTTGTCCACATACAGCTTAGGGAGTTTAGGTCCACATCCAGAGATATGCAGTGATTAGTTTGTAACACATTTATTCAGTTTGATACATTGCTGTGTTCAACACACCAAAAAATGGGTCAGAACCTGCTTACTGCCATGAATTTCTGAAAGCATCTGGTATGGCAAAATGTCAGAACTTGGATACAGATACCAGATGCTGAGATGAGAATGTTTAATGAATGTGGTGATCCTGCCACAGCCTGCAGGGTTTGAGACAGACCCAAGGCTGGGGCAGCTCAGGCAGTGGCCTCGGTGGCCCCACACTCCTCAGGGAGCACAGCTCCCAAAGCTCCCAACTCTAGAGACAGCACAGTTTGGGCTCTAATAGCTTATAATTTATTTGTAATTTCATTGCCACAAGAAGCCATCAGTCGTTCATTAGCTTACCTGTTATCTTTGCAATGCTGTTATTTATTAGGTACTTTGGATTAATATTTGTTGTTATTGTGTTATTATCTCGTTAACAGTTATTGATATTGTTGTGCTTATTTTTTGTGTATCATGAAATTCACAGAATCACAGAATCATTACAGTTGGAAAGGACCCTCAAGATCATCTAGTCCAACCAATAAATTCAGTATATTAGCGTCTAGAGTAGGACTGGGCAAGGTCTAGGATGATATGACTGTGAGCTGCAGGTTTTTCAAATGCTGTTTACACCATGTTTTGCTTTGGAGGGCCTCAGTACAGGGCTTAGAAAGTCCTTCCTTAAGGTTAGCTTGTGGCAGCCAGGATATGCCCATCATCCTGGGAGGGATTTCCCTCTGCTTCAATCTCTGCCTAAGGTCCACAGAGAAAAGTATCCCATTTTGAATAGATGCTGACCCCTAAGATAGCTAAAAGACATCCTCAGACTGTCCCTGGGATCAAGCTCCTTTGAAAAATCTTGCCAGCATCTAGCCCATTCAGCAGTCAAAATGAGGGAGAGAGATGCCTGCTCATGGTTGCATTATTTACAGCAACCCTACCCCCACCTGTCCATGGGCAACGGAACCGCAATACATTGCACCCAGACTGCCAATCAATTAGCTCACTATAATTGATTCTTGGCTCTTCTCCTTAGTCCTGTTTCAGACAAACCTGATGCAGAGCCCAAGATGCTGAACTAAATGAAGTCTAGCCGCTCATGTGGTGGTGTGTAGCAGCTTGGCCACCACAGCTGGGAACATACCTCACTGAATGGGATTTCTACTTCTTTATTTTGCTCTTAGTTACTTAGAAAGAGGAATGGTTATCAGCCTTGGCTTATCCAGACATTACTCCCTGTCTGCAGCTGTGGCTCAGCCCAGTTTCTGAGCACCACTACCTGCTGTAGACTTCCAGTCTGAGCAGGATAGGAAATAATAATATTTATATAGGAAATAAAATATACGGAAAGGATAAAATTGCTCCCTGGTCTTAAATTACAAAAAATGTGTTTGATAACTTTTAACTATAATGATTTTTCAGTCTTTGCTGCCATAAATCTTCTTGAGAGTGTCACTCAAACTTGAAAGCTAGGTCAAGCAAAACATATTAGACCAGCAAATTAAATTTCCTTAAAAGGAGACTGACAGAACTGAGCTCTGTCATCAGTCCTCCTTTTCCCCTCTTCCTTACCAAATGGCCAGAGTGTGCTTTGTGCTCTTAGCTGGGTTCTGTGGATGGCCATGGTCTGTCACCCAGGGCAGCAGTCACTGAACACTTCAGGGAGTTTTTCCTTTTTACTTTTTTCCTCAGTGATGTGTAAGATAAAATAAGATGGAAAAACTTCAGGTCAGAACATGAGGTGGGAGTCCTCAAGTGGGAGTCTTCAACTTTCTATCACTGTGACTGCTTAAGCAAAATGTTCTGTTTTTCTTATTTTTGTGACTAAAGCAAGCCAACCCTCCAACACTGAGACGCTGGCCTATCTCATTCCCAGTATGAACAAGCCCTTTAGAGAGCGGATGGATTTCCACAAGCTGCAGGTTTCACAGGAGGTTTCATGTTTTCCTATGCATTTTTCAAAAGCTATAATTAAAAAACTTTGAAGAAAAATGGCTAGCACCACGTAATTATGAGACCAAGAGAGGTCAATGCCTTATCTACACTTCTGCTCCTGGATCACTGCTTTTGGCCAGTTGCAGACTTGGGTATGTGCTAGGCAGTCGGTTATCTATGGCTTATGCTCAGACATGTGTGTGCCATTTGTACTATATTTGTGTCTTCTCCATGATCTCCATGGAAGAATAAATAGACCTGTCAGTTAATTTCAGACTAGAAAACATTTTGTTCCAACATCTTTCCTTCCTTAAGGCAGTTTGAATAGTGAAGGTATATTATTTTTATGCAGTGCTTACGGTTACAATACAAATTAAAATAAACAGTGTGTTCCAAATGAAATTGCAATATATGTATTGGGTTTCTTTCATTTGATTTCTTTGACTGGGATATTAAATTGAATTGACTAGTCACATACTTCACAGGGCAGTGAATTATTCACAGGAAAGTCTGTATTGCAGTTAATTTAGTCTCCTGCAGACCCCAGTTAAACTGTTGTTTTCATGGACTGTGACTCAGTGTCTGGAGACCTGCAGCTTTGGGTCTTCTGGACTGGATGTCTGCAACGTTCAGCTCCTGGGTGTCCAGGGCACTTGCAAGGACAAGCACCTGATGAGAAGCTGAGATGAGATATTCCCAAAGGGTGTAGAAGAGGGGGTTAGCCTGCCTCACAGAAGTATGCACATATTGGCTCTGGCTAGAGCTTAGATGAACAAAATCTCCCAAATAATATCTTGTGTACTAACACGCTCTCAGTGTTTGCAGAAATAATGAGAACAGGAGTTAAAGTAGCAGATGCTCAGCTCTGCTGAGAATTAAAGAGATTTTATCCTCCACCAAAACAGTTTGGTGCAAAACAATTCCTTGCTGTAAAGCAGACAGATTTCAGTCATTTTAGAGAAGGCCAAACCCCTCTGCTCCTTGTTTCATACATCCCACTCCAGCTTTCCTCTGCACCGTCAGTGTTGCTAGACCCTCTGTTTCTGTTGTGTACAGAAGAAAGCAAAAAATAAAGCAGTCAATTTTTGCAGCTCCAATTTTAGCAGTATTTTCACAGTTACTATTGTGCCAGAACTCCATATGACACTAAGAAATCTAGTAGGTCAGTGGCTTGAAAATAAAGTCTAATTTTATATTTAGGCAAGTTATATAAGCATTTGCTAATTAAGAAAAGTGTTCGCCTATCATTCTCCCAGAAGAGAAAAACACACACAGTACTTGAAAGGTCCCTTAAAGTTAAAACCAGAATTGCTTAGAATTGCCTTTTCCATAAAAGATTTCTAAGAAATTTTGACAGGCCACATCAATATTTAAAAATAAAATCAAGTGTTATGTTTGAAAACACAGCAAGAAATGTGTTGGGTTTTAAGTAGCACAAGATGATAATGTTAGCACCTCTGCTAACAAAATCTCTGAAGCACTGAAAGGACCCAATTAAATTAAGAGGCACTTTTTGTTTTCTGCTTTTCGTGCTGTAGAAGTAATTTGGCTGTCCTTGTCTGGTGATTTCAATGGAGCTGAACCAGTAACCAATTTGCCAGCAAGAGAGAGGCAGCACAAATTTTAAAAGGCCTCCAGTTTTCACTCCACATGAATAATTAGTGGGATTGCTTTTGGAAAATAAGCCTAATTCTGTGATGTGTCTTCAGGCAGTGGGGAAAAATACAGTTCCTGACAGCAACCCCTCCTGGCTGGAGGGTGGAGTATCAGATGGTATATTCCCTGGCATGGCAGGATAGCAAAGGCAACTAGTCAGAAACCTTTGTTTCCTTGTGAGAGATGGACCCAGGCAGAGAGAGGGGAATGATCACAGGGTGACTAGGCAGAGGGAGCAGGGGACTGTGGTTTTGTACTCAGAGGTGGTGTGGATGTCATGGCAAACTGTGGTTATCATTGCACTTGGTAGCAAAGGTAAATTTGTAGATTACAAAGAACCAGCTGCTACTTAATAAATGCTGAATTAATCAATTTTACAGACTGTCAGAGTTTAACAATGCAAAAACTTTTAAAAAATCATAGTTAATAGTTACCTGCATTGCATCCTATTGATGGGCTTTAATAACCATCAGTACCACATGCTCATTGCCTGGCTGTGTTTTCAGCTACAAGATTTAGCTTTGAGCTACAGGGTGAGTAACATGCCCAGTGAGCCAGTTCTCATCTGATGTTAGTATCTTCTTTAACTGGAGATCTTCATTAGCTGTCTGCTCATCACAAAATATTGGCAAAGGCTGCTGAAAGCTTTCTTTTGAAATGGCCCTGCTGAAGCAGTACAGGTTGTCTTTCTAGTTCAGTAATTTTTGTTGCTTGCAAGCTTGGCTGAGCAAAAATGGTTTTCTTCTCCACCTGTTATTGTCAGGGACTTCCAAACCCTTCCACCACTACTGACAAATCTGGCCAGCTTCAACTGTTTTATAGGCTTTTTTCTTTCCTCAAGGTTCCTGGGTTCACTTAATTAACTATCTTTGTTCCAGTTCATTCTGCTTGATAATGAAGTCCATTTGTTCTAACCAACTTTTTCAAACACAGAGAATTCAGATGCCTGAAGGATACCTCTCAGCAGTGAGGAAAAGAAGGTGCTGAGTGCCTCGGCCAGCAGTGAAAAGTGTCGTTTCTGATTGGCTTGTAGGTACCATTCAGGAGACATCAACTAAGGAAAAACTGTTAAAACTGTGATCAAAATTCTTCTCAGACATTCATTTTGACTAACTCAAATCTTTTGTTTAGATGACTTTGCTAGAAGTAACTGACATTATTATACCTTCACTTTCTTCAGAGAGGAAACATGCCTTTCCCAGAACACCCTGAGTTTTCTTATCCTTCCAGTCTGCTCAGTGCTTTCTTCTCCAACAGGTCCTCAGTTTGTGCCACCTTACATCTGGGGAGCTGATTCCCCCTCCCAGAGCTCAGTGGTTGTGATCCTGTCTGCCTTCCCAAGGCTGCTTCTGAAAAGGAACTTTTCTCAATGAACTTGCTCACCATAAACAAACTAGAAGTAGATTTTAACTCTGTCCTGTTGCTCTGTTACCACTATCAGAGCCCCAAAACAATTTTCTGAGGATCCTTCTTTAATACAACCCTTTTCCATGTTTTACTGGCTGGAGAGAGCTTTGAAATGAGTAAGAGCTATAAGTAATCTTCCCCAAAGGTCTCCAGACCTACTGCAACACTCCTCATTTGAATGCACCCTGCATCCATCATTTAATTTCCTAACCAGACGAGGCACAATGGTTTGTGGCTTGCCTGGCTCTGGATCTCTCATTACAATCTCAGCCTGGGTATTAAAAAAAGACAAATACCTCTGAGATCCTTGTCAGTCTAATACATTCTTACTAGAACTAATAAAACACACGTAGTTTAATAGATGAATACTTACTCATTCTCTGAAAAAATATCTTGGTGGGAGTGATGATAAAACTATTCACATTCTCCCATTTTGTGCCTAGCACTATTTGTGTAGCTATGAATCACCTCCACTGCCGAACAGGGGACAGGGGAAAGCCAGTAAGGCTCTTGCAGGTAAAGACTTCAGCTGAATTTGCAGAAGGTTCTCTGTGGTTTGTGGTTTTGGGGGATGTATTTGTAGTGCTGGCATTTTTACCAGTGCTGAGTACACAGGGAACTTGAGTGACAACAGGAATCATATCAGGTCTGCGAAAGTGAACTTCAATCCATGCTTCCCACAGATGACAAAAAGAATTTATGAAGAAGATCTCTGATTTATAGTGAGCAATTCTGTCCTTGGGAAAATGGACAATTAATAATATTCAGTGAAATTACACAGATTTAAACCAGTGGTGATATAAATCAATGGACAGGGCTGCACATTCTGAAGATGCCCTGCACATTCTGCTTGCAGTAAAGAGGTGGAGACCTGAAGGGAGAAAGCAGGTCAGATAGCTTCAAGCTAGCAGCCACAGCTAAATCTAGTAGGATCTGTAAATCAGAGCATGTTTGTAACTTTAACCCTACAGGAAAACCACCAACAGCTGGGATATGGCAAGTGAGTCTGAATTGCTCACCTTACTATGGGCAGCCTTGCACATTAGCCTACAATTAGGACTGAAGGTGTGACACCAGCCTATGGTGGGAAAAAGCAGCAGGCTAAGAATTAACTCAAATATTTTCTGCTGCAAATCTTATTTCTTTTTTTTTATAAGAAAGTTTTTTATTTCCTTTTTAAAATCATTCCTCTTTTCTCCCTCCCTTCATTCCTTTTTCCTGTTTTAATGTCACAGATAAAAAGTACTGCACAGATAAAAAGTACTGCTCCTCATAAAAAAGTTAATGCTTCTTCATACAATTTGTAACATTTTTTGAACTCTGCAGATGAAGAGTTCATATTCTGTGCTTTGTAGTGCATCATAATGACAAGCCAGCTTTATGAATCTGTGGGCCATAGAGTAAAACTAAAATACAACCAGACTGCAATCAGGAAATTGCAGCCACTGAAAAGACCATTGTTTGGCAGGCATCAAGTAAATTACTTATCATAGATGGTGGTTTATCTGTCAGACAGGTTAGCTACCAGGACCCCATGCACACAAGGCATCACATCACACACCTAAAAGCAGCTTGCTGCAGTGCCAGCCTAATGATGTGGTTTTGCTGGGTGTTAAGGAGCAGGAGGCCAGTCCCACCCTGCTGATCTCCAGGACGCACCATGGTGGGGACACACCATGCTTGGTGTGGCTGTTCTGGATGCTGTGTTAGAGGAATGACATGGATAAAGGAACAAGTGCTTTACTCCAATTCAGTTGTGCCCAGAGAGGCTTTGGCTTCACGAGGAGCTGGAGAAAAGGTTGTCTGCCCTCTCAGTTGGGGTCAGTTCCAACTCTTAGTGCATTGTGCACCATCACCATCAGGGGGATGGACCATCCAGGTCTGATCCTTCAGACCTCAGGAGCATGGGTTTTGGGTCGTTGTCTGTAGCAAGATGCACAGCATGTTCAGACATCATGAGGCCAGGTGTCCCATGTTGTGCACTGGTCACTCACTCAGCTAGAGCATGGGAGAGGATGGAAGGGACAGAGAACATCTGCAGCACCTCGACAACTCCTTGTAACTTCTGTGGTCCGTCACTGCCATCCTTACTCCAGTAGAGCTCCTCCACCCTACCAAGGCTGGGAAAACCCCAAAGAGCTAGATGCAACAGAGACTGGAAAAAAGCATTTTCTTTAAATAAAAAAAAAAAGGTTTATATCCTTAATCCAGTTTGTGATGGAAGAAGGTGGGTGTTTCTGTTTGATTAACATGGCCCTCTTGCACATTCCTGAGGAGCAGACAGCCCAAGGCTATCATACAGGAACTGTTTTAAATTTAAAGACAAATTTTTTGATGTTTGTGTTTGGAAAGGCAGAGAACTCAGTGTTTGATTTCAACGGGGAAGCTAAGTTTACATTCATGTATTTGAATGATAAAGATAGTTTATTATACAATATGCTTAAACTTTGATTCATGAAACTCTTGGTTCACCACTTCCTCTTGTTCTCTGACCCTCTTTTAATTCAAGCTTTCATTCCACATTCCTCTGGGAAATATTTTTTTAAACCAGGGAAAACTCTTTAAAAAGCATTCTGCCTTCATTTCTTTGACTCTTACCTGTAGCTGATATAAATAGAGGTATAATCAGACATTAAAAAGTCAACACATTAAGCTTCTTAATTAATTATGATTTGCCTATTGAGTTAATGTCCTTGTAAATTATTCTGCAGGAGTTGTGATTACCTTTTCCAGACATAATTGCATTGTTTGTCTTATTGAGGTTCTCCATAATGTTCTGTAAAGCCAAAGGTACTTGTTAATTGTACCCATGACCCATGCACAAAGCTGTCATTTGCATTGTCCTTCCTTGCTGGCAAATTCCAGATAGCCAGGCAATTTACAAAATCCCACACACTGCCCATTTGCATCTCAGGCACACTTTCTTTCCTATAATCTAATTAGAAATATCCTAAAATCAGATATAGAATCATAGAATGCCAGGTAACAAGGGACCTCAAGGATCACCTGGCCCAGCCCTCCTTTGGATGTAGACTTCTGTGTCATATGCCATAATGCCCTTTTAATCTCACATGTTTAGGTTCCATACCTAGGCTCCAATGTTTTCATAACTCAGGCCATGGGTTAGATATGCTGTATTGCAGCTACCTAGAGCTGTCAAAAAGCAGTACTTCTGAATTTTAAGCTATTTCCCTAGGCCACAAGAAATAAACAGGCCTGATTAAACCCTTCCAGAGGACAGCAATACTCCCTGTGAGCATACACACATCGGCCATCTAAGAAGACTGCTAATTAACAGGGCACATACTGCTGCTACCTGATATTGCACAGAATCTTGCAATGACTGATTAACTTTAAATAGCTTGATAATCAAGTGTAAATTAGGAGGGGGTGGGACAGAGATTTGAATCATTAAAAGATCAGGCAACCTCCATTTCTACCTCATTTTCTAGAGAGAGGTGCCCCAAAGGTGTTCTCCTGTGGCTGACTATGCTACTTCTAAGAGGAGGGTGGGTGAAGGAGAAAAACAAGGAGACAGGACTCATGTATGCATGAGGCAACTGTCCCTTATGAAACCCTGCTTGGTGTTCTTCACGCACACCTTCCTCTGCCCATGCTGGGCTGCAGAAGCTGCATGTCTATAAAGGCTGACATAGGAGGAGGCTCCTTTGCCAATCTGCCAAGAAATTTATTCTCTCAGACGTAGATTTGATTTGCTCCTGGAGGCCAGCAGCTGTCAGGTATGTGCTACACCAGTGTCTGGGACCTTGCACAGCCTGGTGGCAAGGCTCCTCATGCTGCTTGGTGGGAGGTTCTGCTCCACCCCTGTTCTTTTCACATGGGAAATTCATGTACAGTTGGGTTTTATGCACTACTCAAAATGGAATGCATTGGCTTTAGTCCAACTGTTTTGATATCTTTGTGGATCTTTGGAAATCTCTTGAGGAAGGAAGGTCTCATTTGCACTTGCTTTGCTGAATCAGGTGGTGGAGGCAAATCCAGGTGACTGCTTTCCCATAAATCAGGCTCCATCTCAAAGGCAGGGCATGATGGTAGCTCCATTGCATTGATGTGGGGAATTGGAAGACTATAGTAATCCCTGGTAGCATTTGAGATTCTCTCTGCATTCTCTGCCATGCTTTTTGTTTCTGTATTGTTTTGTTAGCATATGTGGTTTGATCATGAGAAACATTGGAAAATTTGTAATTTAAATTCTCTTTATTTCATCTTTTCTCCTCCTCACTTCCAAGATTGGGCAGGTCTGCTGAACCCTTTGTTTCTTCCAGCAGTTCTTTTCTGCCTCTCCAGTGTTCTCTTAGAAGGAAAATCCTCCTCCTCGCACCCTCCTCTTTCCTTGCAGTGTTCAGAAACCACAGTTGTGGGCAGAAGGACTCACTGTGCTCAGTTTCATGGGCACTTTCTGTGGTCTGAGTTATTTCTGAGACTAATAAGCTTGTCAGCTCTTCTTGACAAGATTTGTTAAGTGCCTGCTTAAAGAAAACAAACAGCAAAGGCTTTGAACATCTAGAGAGATGTCAAACTGGTGTATACTCCCCTCCTACAATCTGGCAACACCCCCTACAGATCAGCTCTTCCTCTGGCACCTGCCTTGTCTCACATTGCTGCACAACACGTGCAAATGTTATTTTCCTTTCTGCTGTCAGCTCTTTTCTCCACATCATTTACTACTTCAAATAACACTTTGAAAAAGGAACTCTGATGTCTGCTTTCAGATGAAAAATGACAATCCCTGGGTAACCTGTTCAAGCAAATTGACAGTAAAGCTATAATTTCAGGATGGTATCTTTCCCTCTACAGTCATGAGATTTATTGCAGATGAATGGAACAACTGAGAATTTTAGTCACAAGTTTCAATAGATATGCAAGGAAATGCCCTGATAGCTTATTGTGGAGATACATTAAACATAATTTGAGCAACTGTTCTCATACCAGTCTATCTACCTTTCTCCTAGCATGAAAAGATGCCTTCACAAGTGCATTCTTCCAGGAAATCTCAAAGGGTTATTTTATTTTGTTTAGGTTTTGTAAGATTTAACTTTCACTTCTTTTTAAGTTAAACCCCTGTGTTCAGAAACAGGATTTTAGGCTGTGCCTACATAGCTTTAGGTATGACTGTAGGCACTCCTGTGCAAAGGAGAGGATGCAATTCCTGCTGTATTTCTGCAGCAGGGCACTCAGAGGAAACCAGAGAACTAGAAATAAAGCCTAAACATGCAGTGAGGCAAGGAAAGATGGAAAACTGTCATGAGCATGGGTGTGCACATGAAGGTTTTTGTGCAGCAAATCCAAGCAGCAGCAAGTCCAGTGGAAGATTTCAATCTGACTTTGAGGATTTCCCTAATTTTCAAACTGGGCCTGTGTCCTTTCAAATAAGTGAATAGAAGCCTTTAACAAAGAAATGGTGCCCAAAGAGCACATAGCTTTTCAGCTGCTTAAAAATAGAGATTGCCTCTCAAGAGTCCATGGTCAGCCAGGTGGTTTTATTGAAGAGCTGATTGTTAGAGATAAAACTCCGTGGCACATAGTACACAATGGAAATGCTGGCAGCCCATGAGCATAGTGCTACTCATGCCAGAGTTACCATAAACACTCTGAAAAGCATTTCCAGTTATTTAAAATTACTTTATTCTCTGCATCCCTGAACTCTGATCACTTGCAAATTGAAGTGCTCTTAAAAACTTTAAGTACTCCATTAATTTTGAATTGCTTTAAACTGTACAAGCCCAGAAACCCAAAGCACTCTTGAAATCTGAAGCGCTTCAATTACTTTGAATCACTCAAAAAATGTGGGTTCAAAATCCATTTCATGTGGGGTTTTTTGACATTCATGTTTTCCCTTGCAGTGCAACAAACAGAGCAGAGACATAACATCCTCAGCCCACTAGGAAAACCCCACCATTCTGGGGAAAAAGCCTTCACACAAATTGTTAAAATAAAAAAGAAGCAACTTTGGGGAAAAAAAAAAAATACACAAGGATTGCTAGAAAATGTGTGTGCCTCCACACAGTACTATCTCCCCCAAATCTTAGATACAGACAGACATACACTATATTGTTTCCCTGTTACTGATGGCTGTATTAAATTCTTGAGGAGGCTGGTGCTGTTTCCTCACGCCCTATGGCAACACCATGGGCTGATCCACCAACGCAGTATCTGATAGCAAACCTCTTCAGGGCCTGCTGGGCACTGGCTGCTGCCTGTGAGCACAGAAACCTTCCTGACTTCCTCCTAGATTGATAATAAGCTTCATTTTTGAAAAAGGGTACTGAGATTCTGATAAATATTTTAATAAATCCTATATGAAAAGAAAGGCCCTGAAGTTATTAGCAGGTAGTGTCCACAGTGTGAGTAGAGAGGCAGTGAAAACTGGAAAGTTTTCCACCCTTGGCTATTGCACGCTCCTAATCCACTGTTGGCAATGCCTCCTGCAGCAGGAAAGATACTTGATCTCTGTTCCCACCACATCCCTGACAAGCGAGCCTGGTCAGCTCAAGCCCCCAGACCAACTGCCTGTCTCACCAGGAACTAGTCATGGTAGTGGAGGTCTCTGGAGGTGTGCACACTAGTGGGGATTTTCAGTGACTTTAGTTCTGACAGAGGCTTTCAAATTCTATAGAATTCGATGTTATAATGTCACTGCATTGTGTCCCTCCCATACTGCCTGTGCAATTCTTGTCATCCTTCACCCCAAGAGTAAAACCCCAAAACATGTCTCTGACTTCCACTCTGGAGGTATTTGGTTATGGAGAAGGAAAGGTTTCAAAATTCCTAAAAGTGGTGCCGTTTTTATAAAGGGAAGTGGAATACTTTAAAATTACTTTGGGTAAATTTTACCATGTTCCTGAACTCTTACTGTTCCTGAAATGGGGGTTACAGGACCTTGATGTTGTAGAAACAGGATCAGTCTGCATTTAAAGCTACTTCAAGTACTTATGTTGCCTCATTGACCTCAGCAATGCTATTCCCATGCACAAGCATCTGCCTGGGAGTTTTAAAGAGAGTTGTGACCTTAACCCTGTGATACACAGACTCTACTGCCAGCTGCACCCTCAACCAAGATTCTCTGGGTTAGCATTGCCATAGCTCCCATCATATCCTGGTACTTAGGCTGGGTCTGAGCTAGAAGGCCCAGCACTGGCACCCCTTACCAGTGTGATCCCCACAAACCATTCAGACTCAACTGAAGGTCAGTATTTCTTTATGCTATGCACCCTTTCACTCTGCATCAAACATGCAAAATACTGTCTCTTCTTATACATTCCTGCTCTGCTCTCAAAATGGGAACAAACCTGTGGTTTACTGGAGGGTACCTGACTTCTGTGCAGGTTTCCTTTTCTCAGCATCTTCTGCTGGGGATAGAGGACACAGCCTGCAGTACTGATGGTCTCTGAGTGTTGGCCACCAGCCATGGTAGACAGGTTTTGGATTCAGTGAAGAAAATATTGCCCCATTTAATTGCAAGGTTGCTATGGACAAGGCACTTAAATGTAAATGAGCTTCAAAGAACATCTGTGACAGGTTCCTGGCATATGCCGGGAGCCTTTTCCTGCAAGTGGGAGAATACAAGAAGAAATATCACAGCTCAAGTGCAGCTGAGTGAGAAGATGAGATGGCTGCAGATCCATTCTGCCTGGCTTCATGCCCATGGCTAGACTGTGTAAAAACTGGAGCAGAGGGCTTGCTTCTTTGATGCAGATTTTCTGAGGCCACAAAATGAAAAGAAAGCCCAAAACCAGACTAGGCTTTCACACCCCAGTGAATCAGTACCACCTCAGACCTAGCTGGGTACCAAATATTTGGTTAAAGTTTCTCTCACAAAATGTTTTCCCCACCTCTGTCATCAGGACATTTCGTTATGGAGTAGAGAATAGCAGAAGTGTCTCTAGACCAATTCAGGGATATAGTAGCTTTGGTTTGCTGCTTTGGGACAGGAGGAGTGGCATGTGGTCCTCTATGGCACTTGCTGCATGGAGTAGTAAAACAATTTTAGCATTAAGTAAAATAATGGAGAAGTCAAGTCCTGCATTTCCACCTCACTATGTCCTCCCTTATCTGCTTAGTAGCAGGAGGTGGCCATGTTGGCTTCTCTAGGGAACATGGTGTTACAGGAGGGTACCGGGTCTTGCTCTCCTCTCAGGAGCTGAGACTCTTTGGCTCACTTGGCTTCCAGATTATGGAAGGTGAAGTGACTCTTGTTCATGTACAAACAATCAGCAGCAGAAAGCTTTCCATAAGAAAGAAGAGCAACACTGAAAGCAGAAGTTAGTTTTGAGATGAGTACCTCAAGAGTTTGGCCAATGGACTGGGCTGGCTGCTGGGCTGCCTGGGAACTAGATATGTTTCTTATTACTTATGTATCAGAGCTCCCCTCCTGCTAGAGCTGGGACTTCATTTGAGACTCTGCTGTGCACATCGGACCCCTCGGCTGCTCTGGTGGAGCAGAGCTGAGTGCTCTCCCACAAACTTCTGCTTCATTAGTGTAGCAAAGGTGAGGTTCAGGAGGATCCTGGAGCCAAGCTGCTTTCAGCTGATATCTAATCAAAAGAAAATACCCTTTTGGGAAGGCGTGGGAGGAGCAGCAGGGCACTGTGCTTTTCTAGGGACAAGTCACACTGTGATCTTCAGCTGCTGGAGGAGAGTTAGGGGTGACTAATATGTAATAAAGCAGCACAACAGGTTTGGCCCCCTGCTAAGGCTTTTGATTTTAGTGGCAGCCATTGACAGATGAAACAAAGAAATGCTTCAAATGCTCAGATAAGGCTGTCTGAATACTATCATAAACAGAAAATTTAAATAGAATTTTCCTTGCTAAAAGGATGAGAAAAAGGCAGGAAAGCTTTTGGGGATCTCTGTTAAGTTATTTGTTTTGCATTTGTTTTCCCAGAATTTTTTGAAATAATATTTATCACAAAATAAATAATTCAACATCTTTAAAATAAATAAATAACATCTCTTATCATTACTTCCAAGAAACAGTATCACATATTTAGATTTTCTTCCTTTCTAAAGTAACTGTTTCTGCCACAGGATTGTGGCCTCCTGTGTGCCTGAGCAATGCAATACTTTCATCTTCAGTCAAAACAACCATCAAATAGTTTCGCAACCCTCCCTGCCATCAGGAAATCTGCTGCTTAAAAGCTCTCTCTGCTTTTAGGCTCTGATCTCTCTGCTGTGTTCAGCTGTGGAAAAAATAATTAAAAATTGGAAAAGTAATTTTTTATCTCTTTGGGGATATTTTCACTTTGGGAGCAGGGCAGCCTTGGTTGCTTTACGCACAGCCCTAATTCCATAAGTACACCAAGGTCTGACTTTGAGCCTGTGTGCCCTCCAGTGTCCCCACAACTACATCTAGGGAAGGATGAGCTGTCAGAGGATTCATCTCCAGGACACCCTGCATGGGATGGCTGGTACCTTCCAAAGTGCCTTGTAGCCAGAGGGTTGGAAGGACTAGTGGCAGTCCTGGCTGGCTCTGGGGTGTAGAGGCTTGGTTTGTCCCATGGGTGCCAGCACAACTGGGGTCCCCCAGGCAAGCCCCATGGCTGGGTCTGGGGCCAGGAAGAGGCTACTGTCTGTGCTCTCTACAGAGCTCCCCATCCCCACCAGCACCTTGCTGCACAGGGAGCACAGCATGTCCCCAGTGAGGGAAAAGCAAAGGCATCTGAGCAGGGATATTTTTTCGTCGATTCTCCCTCCTTATTAATGCCATCTAATAATTCAGTCCACAAGTGATTAATAATGTCTCTAATTGTCTTTTTTCTCCTCCACCCTCTCATTGGCAGATTTATCTTCACAGAGCTGCCTTGACTGAAATCCACATGTATGCTCCAAGACAGTGAGTATGTCACCTCTACATGGGTCAGCACCCAGCATGTGATCAGGAGGGGACAGGAGCAGTCCATTTGACTTCAGACCTCTGTCTTGGTGCCAAGGACTGATTTTATTTACTAGTGACTGTACAGGTTGATTTGTTATGTATTTCTATTTTAATTAACAGGCTTTCATCTCAAAAAGCTGGTATGAAATCTATGCATGTGCATTTGAAATACAATAAAAAGCTACACTTGAGCATTTTGTTCCCAAAAGCAACCCAGTGAAGATGGGTCAGTTCTCTGCATGGCACTCAGCAGTACAAGAGGGCAAAAAAGCATGAGCAATGCAGCTGTCATATGGAACTGCAGCCACCACAGTGAGATGGCCTCCCAGCCTGGCCAGGGGTTGAGATACAGCAACTTCAGCTCTGTTTCTCTGCAATGGGAAGGACCAGTGCTGCTGCTTTTCCTACTGAATTTTAATCTGGAGGGTCCAGCAGGCATTATGGTGTGGTTTAATCTGACAGAGCTCAAATTTTCTTTCTGGCCACCCCAGAAAATAAGGTTAAAAATGAGCATCCCAAAGCTGCTGCCTGAACACAGCAGAACACTTCAGGTATTTTGATGTGACTTTGTTTGAAGAACAGCAAAAAGATGGGAGAAAAGGGCTGGGAAATACTTTTAAATTACAATTATGATGTTCAATTGAAAAAAATGCTTGCCAATATCACCTCAGTTATATGGAGGATGACTTTCTGGCTTCAGGATAGGTCTGTGACATCCAGAACTTCATGGGAACTGAACTCAGGATGGTTGATTTCTTCCAGTTCTTCATGACTCTCAGTAGATTAAGAGAAAAGATTTGAAGAAGTATATAGAGTTGTGAAACCAGAGGGTACTTTGTAAATATTTTGTGTTCCCAGAGGAAACATGTGCTATGTTGGCATGGAGAGTGGGCTGTTCACCTTGTCCATACCAGCAGTGCGTACCCAGGTGAACTGCAGCCAAACCTTTGGTGCCCAGCTGCCTGGACCCCCCAGCAAGGATATTCAGTCAGTGGTCCAAAGGCTGTGCAAAATGAGCTGCTTCGATGCAAATACATCCTCAAGCACTTTAGCCATCATCAGCTACTAGAAAGAAAAATAACAAGAAATCCATCTTACTGTATGGAAGCCAAATGACTGAAAAATCATTACATGGGCCAGTGTTGTGAGATGCTTCAGCAGTCCGTCATGGAACAGATGAAACTATTTTGTGAAACAGACAGGAAGGGGAAAGACAAAAATCTGCCCTCTCCAATAGATGATACACTGTTTTATTGCACTGAAATAACTGCTAAAAAAGAAAACCACTGAACTTGGTATTGGAAAAATAGAGATCTTGGGTCAATAGGGTAGAGTCCTGATAGCAGTGGCTGCAGCCTCCAGCTGTACCATCGCTCTAATGAAAGATCCTGGGTTTTTCTGCAAAGCCTGATGAACACACTTCCACTGCAAGCAGATCCACCTCAGCACTTAAGAGCATGCTGCTGTGGCCAGCAGCCCTCCCATTGCACAGTGGTTCAGAAATAATTGTCTCAGGCCTCCCTTCTGTATTTGCCCTGTGGCCATTTTATACCTCATTACTCATCCTTAGACCCAGCTCTCTCTCTCTCTCAGAAGCTGATCTCCTGGGCAAAGCTCACCATGTCCCCATTCTTGCCAAGCAGAAGTGCTACAAGCTCTTTCAGTGTATGACCTTACCTCTAACTAAAAGAAAATGTGTGATTTCATCATGTTCACCTGCCCCTCCATCAGAGATTTCTCTCCACTGCTCAGCCCAGTGAGGGTCAGCAATCAGCCATATCTGATGGGATTCCATCTGATTTTTTTCCAGGTAACCAGTAAAAAACTGCCTGCCTCAAAGCCAAGGAGTGATTTCCCACTTGAAACATATCCACATCAGCTGGTCTTTGACAGGTAATTCTTTTAGCTCACATTTAATTCACTTTGTGCACTGTGTTGATTTTATACTGAGATAGCTCCTTGAATGTTATATTGTGGAATACCAAGTCAAATATTTTACAGAAGCTTAAATCAACATTATTTCCTTTATTAAGCAAAATTGTAATCTTATTATATTAAAAAAAATCCAGTTAGTTTTAGAAGATCTATTCCTCATCAGCCCCTGTTGATGGACATTAATGATATTACCCTTTCCTATTTTTTAATTCCTGCAATTGTTTCTCATTGTCTGGGATCCATTATCTCCCCAGGATGAAAGCTCAGCAGGTCAATATCCAAGTCATCCAACTTTCCCCCAGATAACAACTTCTCTTCTCCTGCTGTGATTTTTGCCTTTACTCCATAATCTCTGCAAAAACAGGATTAGCAATCCAGAAAAAAACCCCAAAAAACAACAACAAACCAGTAAGATCTCTTCAAAACACTTTTATGCAAATTCTTCAGACTGCTGATTTGAAGGTGCTTAGCTGTTAGAACTATTGCTTGCTACCCCCTGAACTTCTGCTGTTCTGCAAATTGTTGTATCATCATCATCATCTGATGAGAATGCATCATTTGTGTTTGCTTTTCTCCTCAGATTCAGAACAGGAATATTTATTCTTTAGAAACATTTGCTTTTCTGCATAACTATTGCCATTTCTATAATTTCAATTTGGTAATGGTCCAAAGACATAGTTTGGCTTCTCCTCATCCCTAATATATTTTAATTTTTTTCCTTACTGCTCTTTTGTCTGTAGCTGTAGCCTGTCTCTTGCATTCTTTTCCTTCCCTTATCCAATTTATCCTGTTTCTAATTTCCATATTACACTAATTGCAAGTTTCCCTTTTTCTGTTTGCTTTCTACTTGGATGCAAACATTGTTCTATTCATTGTTTCTCTGAGACAGGTTGGATTTCTGTAACCATCCCAGGGATACTCCTGTTGCCAGCTGAGGGACTGGGGCTTTCAGAGGTTTTGGTTACTGTTGCCTATGACGGTATTTCTTTATTTTCTGAGTTCTGTTTCATGGTTTGCCCTGGTACATAATTGTTTTACATTGTGAAATTGGCTTTTCCAGACTACCAAGTGGATGTGTGATTAGTTGAGGGTTTTTTTCAACTTGTCATGACCTATGATCAATACTTGTTCTTATGCTCCTGGAGGAATGGCTACATCTCTGTCCTGGAGTTAATTCCTCTCTCCCTGAGAGCAAATACTGTCTTGTTGGATGCCACTTGTTACTGCACTAACTGAAATAAACTCTAGGGTGGGTGCTGACAGGTACATAGAGATGCCTGCTTTCAGCCAGCCTTCCCTAGACACTCTCCCATGTTTTCACCCCTAGCTTCCACCTCCATCAGAGGAGCACCCTGAGCTGCACACATTTTTAGAAAGTCAGATATGTGCTTAATGAAAAAAAGCCTCCAGAATCTGAGTTATTTACTTTAGTACTAAACATTAAAAAGCTTTCTATTAAAGCAAAGCCCTACTAGGATCTTCCTCATCTCATACACCAGTCCATGCATTTCCCAGCTGTTGAGCTTCTCAGGAATGCTGCTCTTCTCTATTTACACCAAAACTTTTCATGCAGCCAACTATAGCTTTCTCTACAGCCAGCAGTGCTGTGTGTGCTCTCTGCAGTGATGGATTGCCAGGTGAAGGGATGGTCACGGTACCCAGAGGACAGGGAAGAAGCCAGATCTCCAAAGCACATAGCATTGTGGGCATCTACAACATCAAGGTTCTTCCAGATAGGCTCTTATAGGAAGGCATTTGTTGGACCTTTTGCATTCTGTAGATCAGAATCTAAAACCATCTTCTCCACAGAGAAGTAACTGAACAGCATGTCCAAGAACCCACTCATAAAGATGACCTCTACATAAACAGTAAAATTGATTAAACGTACACTTACTTCCCTGCAGCTTTAGCAAGGCCAGCAGGTCAATCACATTAAGAGCAGATACTCTGTTTTACTGGAGATTTCTTGCAGAAATAAATGTCAGCATAGCTGCAGCCCAGAATGTAAAGATTCACTGGAGAAGCCAAACATAAATGGATCATACCTTGTGGTTTGACAAAGTTTTTTCCATTGATATTTCTCCCTAGGCACCTCAAGCTATGGATGCAGTACAGGATATGCTCTATGATTAGGAGAAATGTTTTGTCAGATAAAGTGTCTTAGCACAACACAGAAGCAACTAAAATGCAGTGGCTTTTGGGATGCAATACATCTCCCTTGACATTGGAGACATTATTATAAACATCTCCATCTTCATTAGTGGCATGGGCTGCTTTCATGGCTAGGGAGACAAATAAAGGCTGCTAAGGCAGGAGCTATCAGACATATTTAAGATACCTATCATAAAAGGAGATTGATCATAGCCTGAAAGTGTCTCTTGTGCTGTAGTCTCTGCAAAAGCCAGTCCCTGTTTGTAAGGAGCCAGCAGTTCCAGTGACAGATAGCTCAGAGGGTGCTTGCAGCAGAATGAAGGGGGTGGCCATGGCCCAGACCTTCCATTCTCTCTTCTTTTGCAGGTTTCAGTTGGCAGTTGAGTCCCTGCTTCCTCCGTCACTTTCCTGCCCTGAAACAGCCCCTGTGCCATGATCAGTGTCACTGCAATTTTACTATTGTGGCCACATGGGCTGGAGACCTGGAAGTAGCAGAGTTTTCGGATTTCTTCTGCTCTGCTTTACTGCCCCAAAATAGCCTACAAACATGTCTTCCACACTCCCTGCAAATCCAAAACTCCAGAAGATTTTAAAGTTTTCAGTGCAGTACGTAAACAACACACCACGTATTCAAATGCATGACTTCAAATACTATAGTGTTTTAGAATGAAATGGAAATTCAGGGGAAGGAAAATGTGAGTGCTTCAGGGGTCCTGTCCTCTCCTGCCCCAGTGCTGCACAAGCAGTCTGACACCAAGACTGTGCAACACATCAAAAACCTCAAATACCTGTTGAAACCAGTGAATTGGCTAAGATAAGAAGCTACAGTTAATATGACTGGCACCTGCTTGCTACATTTCCTGTTTTGTTTACTCATATGCATCCTTGACAGGTTTCAAAATGATTTAAAATGTGGGACAAAGTATATCATTATGGGAAGATTCGTTATCTAGGCAGCATTATTAAACATATATCTTACATCTTTTGTAGAAGGAGTTTTTTGTAAGTTAATTACCCAAAGCTTTTCTGCACCAAGAACACTAATGAAACCTGTAACAGGCTATAATCTAGCAATTTTTTTGTTAATGTAGAGAAGTGTTTGGATTTATGATTAAAGGCAAAAAATGAAAAGTAGTGCCAGGTCTTTGGAGAATATATGTTGCATTTCCATTTCCAGAGGCTGGCTCATTCCTTGATTATTGTGTTCCTTCATTACTTTTACAGATGGGGTGAATGTGGGTGTATGAAGAGTGGCTTGCTAAGGCTCCTGTGGTACCTGTAAATCACAGGCAGCAAGCAGCTAGGTGTTTTGTGGGGTTTTTTCTCCCTGCAGGTGTGAGAAATGTTTGTAGTCTGAGCTGTTTCCATGACTAGTGGAGTGCCAAATTGCCATTTTGAACATTGTCCTGCATGCAGTCTTGGGCAGCTGATTTGGCTGGTGAGGCACGGTAAGGCTGGGCATGGGCAGCTGCATGAGGGGGATTTGTGGGCAAGAGAAACCATATAAAAAATAGTCAAACAAAATAGAGAAATTGCAAGAAAAATGGCCCAGCACTGTTCTTTGATCAGCATAAAGCAGAAATAGGAGAAGCTCTCGGAGAAGAGTATAAAAATACATGTTTAGGAAAGCAAATAAACCATAAAGAACTGTAAATATCAGCAGTATGTAGAATGTATTCACAAAATCATAGAACGGTTTGGGTTGGAAAGGACCTTTAAAGGTCATCTGGTCCAAACCCCCTGCAGTACTGCTGTTCCCAGTGAGGGAAATAGTGGCTCTCATCTTTGTCATGGACACCTGTGTAGTGTCAGCATTGAAATGCTCACCTTGTTTCCCCATACAGGCTGCACATCCCAGCAGGCACCTATCTCCTGCACGTCACCCTGAAAGGGGGGTGCTTGAGCATTATGAAACAGTAAATCTCAGTAAATGCTGGGGATGGTGATGTTTTGGAGCCTTCCCTCAAAAAAAGCCTCAACATGGCAGTGACATTGGGAAGGGCTCCCTGGGAAGCCTGCTGCTCCCTGCCCTCCCTGGCTGCAGAGATGATGCTCTGTCAAGGGGACCAGGAGCAGCAGCTCCTCAGTGATGAATTACCACAGGAAATTAGATAGCAAGAGGCAGTCCACTTATGGATGCTGTGGCTTATGCTCTCGGACGGCTTGATAAACTGCAGCAATATTTACCTAGTCATCCACTTTCTGTTTCAGAAGGGAAAAGGGCAACAAATATTAAGGAAAGTGGCCTTGTGAGAGCTTTTTTGCTCTCACTCATCTACTACTGTAAGACTCTTAAGAGGTGAAGGACAGTAGGAAGGCTAGAAACAAACATGACACCTTTATTGATTAGGTATTTTTAGACAGAGAAACATGCTATCTCATAAGTAGGAAATGTGACATAAAAGGCAGGTGTGTTTGTAGTGCTGTGGAGCTTTACATAAAACAGTGCAAGGAAGCCAGGCAAGCATTCAATGAACCATTTTGGGCTTAGTATAATTTATTGCCTCTTGAGTGGTGACTTGACCAGAGCCTACAATGAGCCTGTGCAGGGGGAGTATATGATGCTGTCACCTAGCAGAAAATGGCACAATGAAATGGGAGCCAAGGCCAGACAACAGGCTGAAAAGAAGCTGAAAAGATAGCACAAAACATTTAATAATGACAATATCTAATAAGCTGCACAGATATGTCAGCTTTCCCCCGTACTGCAGGAACTTCAGGACTGGGGATCCTGAAGTAAAGCACTGCTGGAGTGCAGGCACATTCAGTCAGGAATTACTGGGTGAGATTCAGGTTTGGAGACTGCAGTCAGAGTTGAAAATCCATTCTCATCACTTGTAGCCAAAAACTATTTGATTGTAACCTTGGATTTCAGCTTGGGCAGTATCATCACAGGGCAGGGACGTTAAGGCATCTTCCTCTCCCTCTGCAGGGAGGTGTCCCTGCCCACCTACCCCTGATTCGCTGACCACACAGGATTGTGTACAAGCCCAGTACCTCTCACATAACGGTGGAGTGGCCCTGTAGGGCTTGTCCTTACTGTCTGTGGTGATGGACACATTCTTGCACTCACAGGATGGCACTAAACAGCAGTGGGCTTCTGCAGGGGAAAGGAACAGCGCAAAGCCTGCTAAGGGACAGTTTGCCCAGGTGACACAAGTACTTGTTCCTGCAATGACTAGAGAGTCTACTGGCAGCTTTTTGTAGTTATGGTTGTTCCCAGTGAAGAGCTCCTCACCCCCACAGCACTTCAAGCTGCAGGGTTTAATTGATATTAGCCTTTCTCCAGCTGTGTGGTATCTAGTGAGCGATATTGCTTTGTTTCTCCCCTCTGTCTTTTGTAGCCTCCCTGGGGGGAATACTTTGGCTGTTTTCCCATCTGAAGATGTGTTTGGGAGTTTGGATGAGTCCAGAGAGCAAACTGTCTCTTTCATTTTCATCACAAACATGACTAGAGTTATCTGGCTTCATAGTTTTTTCCGTCTCCACGTACTCATTGTAAAACACTACCCTGCCCTCAGCAGTGGTCTAACTCTCCTACAGCTGGTCCACATTAGCATGAGATGTTGCTTGTGGTTTCCACCAGTTCTTTTGCCAGCCCTGCTTCCACAAATACTCACAGAGGTTAGCTGGCCCTCTGTGACTGGGCACTGAGCAGAGGCTGCTAGGCATTTAGCAAACATGGCATGTACAGCACAGTACGTGTATAACACAGTGTGTACATAACTCAGTGCCTCTGCAGCTCAGTGTATGTAAAATACTAGGCATATACAACACTGCAGACAGCACAATGCAGATACAGTGTGGTACATATACAACATGGTACATATGCAGCATGGTATACATAAAACATGGTGCATGTATGGCACAATGCCCAAAATCATAAGTCTCCACCAAGTCCCTCTAGAGCCTGGTAGGGAGACACCTAAGGAGCTCAGGAGGAGCTAAACCCCTCAGAAAATTCAGTCCTGATGGGTCTGACAAGACAGGTTGTCCTATGCATCTGAGTGCCTCTCCACCTCTCTCCCAACCCATCCAAGGACCACATTGCCTTGTTTGTCCTTACTATCTCCCTGTAATGGCATGGGGCTGACTAGAACTGTTCTGCCCATGCAGCACGAAGAGCTGCCATAGCATATAGACTTGGTCTCTCTTCTCTACGCACAGTAAACAGCTGCAGTAAATCAGTTTGCCAGAGATTATGCCAGTGAGGCCAATAAAGCAATCAGTGTTCAAACAGTCTTTCAGCCCTGCTTTTCAAAACCTGCTGTCTAGAAGGAATGAGCTCTGCCTTGATCAGCACAATATCATTGGAGAAATGAAACCTGGCTCCGCAAAACTGCCAAAGTTTAGGAGTTGTCTTAAAGAGGTATGATTCATTGATACACAGAGGGTGAAGACTATACAGGTGGAGAAGTTCCCATCAAGACTGATGTGAAGCTGGTGGGTGTCCTGGAAACCCAGCACCCATATGGTTGCAAGCTGCAAAGCCCTTGTATCCAGAACATGTGCAGTCCTTGAGGCAACACCAGATGGAAAGAGATGCATTAACCCTGGGAGACTGGAGTGGCTGTCTCTCTGACCAGGGCTTTGCTGGTATCACAGACCAGCTGCTGCAAACCACCTGCTGAAATAGGACTTTTCTGTAGGATAAACCATGTCCTGGATGGGGTTGGTGGTAGAAGCAACTCAGCAAGTCTGCAATCTGATAACTTCTATCCTGTGACACTGACTACCTGTTGCAGCTTGATTTGCTGATAGGATCCTTTCTGTTTCTGTGTAATATGCCTGCAAACGGTGTTCAGTTCAGAGCATTGCCCAAGACTGAGGCACTGAGATGTTCCTGTGAATCACAGAAACTGTGATACAGGAGAACTATTTCTGTTAAATGATCTGATCATTCTGATAATTTATTTATAATTAATAGTGTTCTAGGGTCATTACAAAGAACATCTTATTTTCAAGTAACAGGCTGAGGCACTTCTATAGCAATTTCACTGCTATTATTATCCTCTTAACTACCACTTAAATGTAGAAATATTCATTTGTGTGTGTATATATGTATACATATGCAGTACTTGATATCACCCCGGGATCAAGTTTCCCAGTGAAGGAGAAAATTTTGCGTCTAACCTGAAAGATACTGCTCACAACAAAAATACTTGAGGAGTAGTGGGAAATGCAGATGCTGCAAAAACACTTGGAAGAGATCCAAACAGATGCTTTTAAAACCTACATCAGACTTTCCTGTTCTGCTACTGCTGCTGTATGATATCTTGTACAGAGGTGTCAAATTACTTAGAAGGCTGAAATCTGTGCAACTCATCACCTTTCTCATCAGTAAATTAGAGAATCAAAGTGTAATGAGACTAGGAAAGGAGGTTTCCATGCTGCAAAGGAGCAGATTTCCCTGCATTAATATACTTTAAAGGAGTAAATTCATCCAAAATTTGCTTTACCAGCTTGTAAAATGTGCAGTGTGAGCACAGCCAACACACATAGCAGTACAGACCCAGACCTCTTGGTGCTTGGGAAAAATTGCTTTCTCTGTGCAAACTTCAAGAGCTTTATCAGTTGCTCATTTTACCAAGTCTGTATTTGAGCTATATTTCTCTGTGAGCCTGGATCAGCTGCATCTCATCTGGGTGAGCACAGGTGATTGCAAGGGGTACTTTTTAAGACAGAGCTTTCTCATTTACTCTGTCAGGGGAGGCAGGGTTTATCGTAGGAAGGGTGGGGTGACAGCAGGACTGTACTGTGAGCACTAGCTGCACACCTATGGCAGCCCCTCACCAGGGCTGATTGCTTGCAGCAAATGGAGAGGAAAAAGTTAAGCATTGCTCTTCACTGACTTTCCAAATCACCCCAGGTCCCATGAATGCAGGAGCCCCCACCAGTGAAACCACAGCCATGGCCTTCTCCAGATTTATGTTGTAAAGCCCCAGTGCTGCATTTCCAACTCGTCCATACAAATGTGCATGTATCAGAGACACTGAGATATCTAGGTGATACAAAATGAAAGGCATGAAGCTAAGTTTTCTTTTTTGTTGCTGTTTTCTACAGCTGAAGTCTTCCCTTTTTTGTCAAGTTTGATAAAAGAACAATTAAAAGCAGCTTTCAAACTCTTAAAATTTATGGAAGCCTAAAACATTCCCAGGGGATCTCTCTATGAATTTCACAGAGAACTTTGCTGTGGTGGTGCCCACACAAATAAATAAAAAATGATCCTTTGGAGTCATCAAAAAGGAATTCCTTTGAGAAAACCCAACCAAATCCAGCAATTGCTGAAAAGCTTGAGAGGGCCCCAAGTGCTGTCTTCCCAGTGGGCCTTGGTGTGTCAAGATGCTCACCATCATTTTCAAAATAACCACAGGAGAAACAGCCCCTTTCTAAATGCGTGAACTTTCAGTCCAAGTAAATCCCACACCTTCTACCTCTGCAAGCTCCTTTGCTCCTGCCAGGCAAGACTGAGCTCCTGGATAGAACGCTCAATGGGCTGAACCTTATCTGCATCTTGTCTGATGGCAACAGCAAAGTCCTTATGAGCAGCACTGAGTCTGCTTGCCAAGTGTGAGTAGATCCTTTGTTGAATTAATAGCAGAGACACTTCAAAGTGCTGCAAGCCTTGGTCATGCCATCAGCAAGGATGTTCTGCAGCACCTGAGAGGTGTCACTGGGAAGAGTGCAGGCAGAGGCTAGCATTTGTGTCAAATTGTTGATATGTAAGCAAGGAGCATGCTATGCATTTAAATCACTTTCACACTAAATTTGGAACAGAAATAATTAAATATTTATTCTGTGCCTGAAATACTGCACAAGCGTCCTACTTACTGATATTATATATTAATTCACATAGATTTTGCAGTACTGATAATGCATTTGTTTTAAAATGGTGAATCTGAGGCATTCATTATGACAGGGCTATTTAATAAAAAGTGGGATTTATGGCCCCAGAGGAATCCCATCTAGTCACTTCTCTGAACCTGAGGAAGTGGCTCATGTGAAAGGAAATTCAAGGGTTCATAATTGCAATGAAATAAGCACTAGCTGGAAGTTTTTAGTGATCTTTTGAAGACCAGTAAAATCAGCCCTTCCAGAATAAAGACACTTCAAAGCCTAATAGAAATTAGTTGTTATTTCCTTAGCAGTAGGAATACTGTACATTCAGAGAAGCAATCACTCAGCCAGAGCACAATTGCTACAAATCAATTGGTCCCTTCTCCAGGTGTTTTTCTGATATGTGAGGACCAGCTGAAAAGCATAAGAAAATTAAAAATAAGTAAATAGATGCACCTTGACTTGCAGTGACCCTAGGGGTGGCAGTCAGGCACAGAACAACAGCAGCAATCCAGCCCAGGTTTTGTAGGAGCCTTGTGCATGCTGGAATAGATCAGCTACAATTATTTCCAGGCTCTGCGCTGGCAGAGTAGGGTGCATTTAATAAATCTTCAATGGTCCTCCTACCTGCAGCAAGCTTCAGTCATTTTTAATTATAGACACCTTGAAAGCTGGGAGTCAGCACTGATTGGGCAGCAAAATATCGCTACAGTCCTCTCAGTAGTGTTTGGAAAAGGATTTTGGTGCTGAACCTGACACGGATGTGATGCTGCCAGTCTGGCCAGAAAGTGGAGATTAACAGCTTGCTTATGGATTTTGCTGAATAGCTGCAGACGTCAAGTCTGCCCTCTTCCAGGGGCTGCTGGCTTGGGCTTATTTGGTGTCATTTATTTTAACATCTGCTGTAATAAACCCTAGGAAGAGGCTGCAAAGACAAGTACCAGTGTCAGGGCCAAACACATCCCCCATGACCAGTGAGTTCTGTCCAAACCCAGGAGAGGACAGCAACGGGTCAAGGGGTGCAGGGCATGCTGTGTTTCTCACCGTGGTTAAACTTCCCCATCTCCTGCCTTGTGTTATCAAAGAAAGAAATTCAACCTCCCCTTCTCTGCCCCTGCCCTGATGGGCTTCGTTCCTTCTGTCCCAGCAGTGTTTGCTCTCCCGGTGCCTTGGAACAATAGCCATGAGGTGGATCATCAGGACCTTCAGCCTTTAGGTACAGGATGCATTAAAGCTGATGTGCTGACTGTCTCCGTCCTGCAGGACTACAGGAGGCACAGGGCTGGGGAGGAGCAGCTTTGCCTCCAGAAGCCAGGGCTGCTTCAAACCCTGCCACCAGCACCTCACACAGTTATAGCTGCGGCATGTCCAAATCCAGTTACAGGGTGGAATAAGCACTCCTACCTCAGCACACTCGGCTATTTCTGACTCTGGAGCCTGGCTGCTGTGAGAGCTCTCATTTTCATGCAGACACTAATCAGATCCGGAGAGCAGCACCCAGCATCTGCAAAAGAGGGAGAGGTGATGGAAAATGACGGCTCAACAGACTTCTTTGAGGGACTGAAATGCTTTTCCAAAGCATCTTCAAGCACACTACCCAGAAATAGATCAGGAGGAGACCTCATTGCAAGCCCCAGTTTCCCGGTGGCATAGGCAGCACAGGCCACTCCATCTCTCCTGTCAGGAAGGCTCTGCCAGTCCCCAGTGGGCAGCTGCTGCCCAGCAGGACACACGTAACTAGTCCCACCATAGAGGAGAGACTGACCCTAAACTAACAGGAAACTGCCCTCTGTGATGGCAATTTGCTGAAGAAAGGAAACTTTCTTGCCCAGGTTGTAGTTCTGTGAGCCCTGTGCTGTAAATGCTCTGTGTGCAGGGCGGGGAGGAAGCTGAACAAATGCTATAGCACTGGTAAGAGAAATGCTGAGGAACAGCAGTGGCATCCTGGCTCTTGCACTCTCCACAACTGCAGTGCCTGTGTCTCCTGCAGTGTCTTCCTTTTTCATCCCACGCTTCCGAGATGCCAAGGGGTTAAGCAAGGCCAGCAGCCCTTGCTGGCCCCTGCTTTGCTCCTGGCAGGAAGGTGTTCATATGTAGCCTCATCAACAGCTCTGATGCAGCCAGAATCCCAGTGTAAATATTAGCTGAGTGTGCGTGAACGGGTGAAAAGAGCATCGGTTTAAGCCATTCTGTTTGGAAAACACAGCAATCTATATAACACTGTTACCAAGAAACAAGGATTGTTTTCTGTGCTATTTTAGGAGATAGTGAAACAAATGGAGTCTAGGACACACCAGGATTTCTGTTTCCCCTCTGTAAATTAGTACTGTTATCAAGCAGCAGTGTTTCACAGGGGCACTCTGCAGCTGGACTCAATTCATGACTAAGAGAAAGGATGTGTTGCTCCAACCTGCCAAGTTACCGTGTCATAACTGCTGTTCTTTAATCTCCCCAATTGTAAGGTGCAAACTGTCCATCCCCTTGCAGCATGTGTCCAAAGACATCACAGCAAGTCCTTGGGAAAAGGTACCATTTACTGGGCCCTACTTGTTGCACAGCTTAAGCCAGGCTGACCCTCAGCAGTGACTCAGTGGCTGCTGAAAATTTCTCACTTTTATGAACTGGAAAATATTTTTAAGTAGACTCTTTGCCACTTACTTTGTCTCTTGTCTCTTTTTCCCCCCCCTTCTCTTGTTGCCTGCTACAGTACAAAATTCAGATTTGTTTTACAAAATTACTTTTCCAGAATCAGGTAAAGCTGAGCAAACACTTATTTCATGTTTTGATGGCACATTGCCAAAGTGCTGGGCTCATGGTGAGTTACAGCCAGAATAACAAACGATGGCAGATGTTGACTCCTATACGCACCGGGAGCAGCAGCCAGCAGGCAACGTGTGAGTCCTGGGTGGCTGGCATGGGCCGGTACCATGCCCACCTCTACATCACCCAAAATGAGAAGCTGCTCTGCAGTTGGTCTCAAAGCAAGGGTGAAACCCAACTGAAGCCCCTGCACAGCCCTCTGGCATTTTCAGATCCATTCCAAGCATACTGCAGGTGTAGGGCAAATCATCCCTGGCTCATTTAACTACAACCATCCAAGCTGGGCTAGGGACAGGAGCTAGTGGGTTTGGTAGGTGACTGGTGGGGAGAAGCAGTGAGCACCCCAGCACGAGCAGCCTGTGGGCTCACCTCACTTTCCAAATTTCGTGTTCGTTGCAGGTGATTTTCCATGACCACAAGGGATCTCAGGGAAAGCTGAACAGCACAAGAGATGCATTTTATTTTCTTTTGTAGACCATCCCTGCCACTCACTGCCATCAGCGCACACGGATTCTGCAAAGGCGCTAACTGCTTCCAGCTTTCATAAATATTCTGGTTTAGGCCTTTAAACAGGATTCATAAAAAGAGTGTGAGTTTGTTTGTTTTTCATGCACATGTGAGACTCCCTGTGGGAGCTATTCAGTTAAGCTCTCCCAAATGGCAGCTTTAAATGGAGTTTACTCTTTCTGAGGGTTTCTTCTAAATCATCGGGTCCTCCCAGCCTCCCTTCAAAGGCTGAGCCGCAGCACCTGGTGCCATGTAGACAGCCACTGTCTTTCCAAGGCAAGGGCCTCTGCTTCAACTCTGCTTTTCTTTACAGTCATTTCCATGAATCATTATCTACACTGATTTCCCCTGCCTAATGGGAATAAATGGAAAGAGATACAAATGCTACAGCAGTGATTTTTTCTAATATCAGCAAGTTCTTCCCTATGACACCATACAAAATAGAAACAAATTTTAAACACTTCACAAAATACTTTCAATATTCCTCAGCCAACTCTACTTCCAACATCCGAGGCCAACTGAGAACTCCTTTACACAGCTGCCATGGTTCCAGCTAGGAGAGGTGGGAAGCGTTCTGCTGTCTGCAGGGATGGCAAAGGCACTGCCGAGTAGGTGCTTGTTTGTTGTGTAAAGAGGAGCAGGCACAGAGGTCGAATATTCCCTCACAGCATGCATTGCCTGTTACTGGAACCCACAGCAGATCTGGCAACACAGGAACTTTGGGTCTTATTAGGTAATTATTCTGGAAAGTGTCTCAGAAGAAGCAATTAATTTGTGGTGCTGGGAACAAATACGTAGGGGCAGATTTTTTGAAACCTCCTGGAGCCTGCTCCAAAGTGATAAGCTACAAAGGACCATGGATTTTGCAGCTATGTTGCATCTTGAAAACGGACTGCCCAACTTTACACATCCTTTTAACCCAGACAGCCACTGGTTTAGTACCCTGAGCAAACAGCAATATACACCAATATAATATCAAAAATGACTTAGCTAATGCTCTTATTCATCTGCATTTACCCACTTATATTGGGTACTTACACAATTACCCACCATGAAATATTACTATTGGAAGTTATGCACACATAATTTTTGCGATGACTCCAATCATGCTGCTTCCCTTCCTGCACGATGCTGGACAGTCATGCCTGTTGTGGGGCTTCTTTGCTGGCTCACCCAGCCGTGTTTCAGTTCTCCTCTCTAGATGTAAAACTCAGGTTCATGTGCTATTCATGTTTTTGACAGGGCAATATTCCTTGGTATGTTTCAACAACATGGAAGCCCTCAACTCCTGCAACAAATGCCACACAGATGGGTACAGGGAGGCTAATGCTGAAAGCTGTTGTAAATCCTTATCTTCCTGATTCATCAGAGGGGATCTTTCCTGCAGCTGGAGATGCTGTAATAGAGCTGCTCTGCAAACAGCTGTAGGTAGGAGATGTTTTAGAGGGAGCTGGATACACCTCTGGACAAAAGCAGCATTTGGAAACAGAAAGAGACCTGACACCTTTTGACTTTGTTTATTTCCTTTTCGCAGGAAAAAGCAGTAATATTGTAACTGTAAGTTCAGACATACACACTGGGAAAACAGAGCCCGGTGAATTAAGGAAAGAGAAAATGTTGCTCACTCTGAGGGCAATGTGTCACTGCTTCTCTGGACCAGCAGTACTTCCAGATGAACCTTGATTAATCCATGCCTGGATGTCTAGTCAGGCCGTTTCAAGAATATGGAATTTTGAAGTTCTCCAGTGAGCAAAATCTCACCCACAAAAGGATACATGTAATTCTGAAAGCTCCTAAAGAAGAACACATTTTGGGGGGTAGATGTATGTATCTATTTTGTATCAATTAATTTAAGAAATCTTTTCTGACAGTCTGTCAGAAAAGTCAGTCTGTCTCTATAGACAGATACACAATGTCTATGGTGTTCCTACCAGCTGTTTTCCTCTAGCAAATCCTCCTCTGCAGGGCTACCTAAACAGTTCAGAGCAATCACCACTGAAGGAAAACCTTTCATATAATATGATCCAGTTTTCCTCTGATCATCTCAGAGAGTTTTGTTGCTGTCGTGTCTGGGACAGGGAAGACAGAGAGCTGCAGCTTTTGAACATCTACCTCTTCAGCTGTGAGGTAGAGCACCTGCAGGCTCATTTCACAGAAAGACATTTCCCCATTCTCCAGTAGATGTTTCTCTCTTGAAAACCCCAAAGACAAAGGCTTCTTCTCCATTGTGGGATTACCTGTATATAATACCATAAAAGGCACTGATTTAATGGATTCTATTATTTCTGCCTTCACAGCTGGCACAAGAAGACTTAGGGCAATGACTTTTTCAGGTTGGTAATAGGAAAATGGCATCAATTTTTAAAAATTCAGGAGAGACTTTAAATAAATAAGAGAAATTTGCTGAGGAAGAGATCATTGAGATGTTCCCACTACCCCTTTGGTAGTCATCCTTGCATTAGTCATGTTAGGGGTCATGTGCCAGGCAAAATGGGACTAGGAGGTGCTGTATGACCTGTCCCCATTGCAAGGGACTGGCAGCACAACTACATGACACACTTCTTGGGCAAGAAGGGATAGTTGCATCACAGCAATGATATCATCATACTTTTATTTGTTTGGGGAGATAATAAACAGGGAATCACGAAGTGAAATGCTGAGGAAGGCTGAGAGAATGTGAAAAATCTTGTCCTAACCTCATCTTAGACCAGCCTCTGCACCCCAGTCCATCCAGACAATGTTCTTAGACACAGGGTGTGATTTTGTTTGTTTGCTTATTTGGCGCCTTTTGGGGGAAAGGGAGTGGAGGGTTATCTTGTGCATAGTTAGGAGTTGGACTTGATGATCCTCCTTCTACGGAGATATTCAAAACCCATCTGGACGTGCTTCTGTGTGACCTGGTCTAGGGAATCCTGCTGTGGCATGGGGGTTGGATTAGATGATCTTTAGAGGTCCCTTCCAACTCCTAACATTCCGTGATTCTGTGATCCTTGTGGGTCCTTTCCAGCTCAAGACATTTCATGATTCTATGATCCCAACACCATACTGTGTTTTCTTTCCTTTCCCAGACTGATGTGAAGATGCAGACACAGGAAAATTCCCTGTGCTATGGCTATCCTTACCATGCTGCTCTGCAGCCAGCACCACTTCTTGCACAGCAAACTGCCCAGCAGCACCTCAGTTCATGCTGTTTATCCCCAAATTCCGGCTAGGTTGCAGATTGTCTTGATAGAATACTGAGTGGCTTCTGCCAGCTTTTGTCGGCCCATGACTTGGATTGACACTCCTGGCAGCAGCTCCAGAGAAACTGGGCAGTGAAGAACCATCTCTGGAGGTGGTGTCAGATGAAAGCAGTAGCTAGGCAGAGCAAGCTGTGTAGCTGTTCCAGCTTTAGACATCTCCAGTCTGGTGTGCAGCATTTATTTGTCTTGCTGACTGTGCTGTTGCAGAAAATGCAGCATTGCTTTCCAAGAATTGACAATGAGTGATGCAAGCAAGAAGGAGCTGAAGGTGAAACAGGGGTGGAGCTGTGTCTACCTGGGGTGTCAGTGTGTGTCAGTACCTGGCACCTGTAAGAGCCCATTCACACCCTATGGGGTCCAGGGCTCTCCTGCAGCCGGCATCCTTGCAGAGGGAGAGAGCTTGCAGCGAAGAGAAGTATTTGTACCTTGGGGAGCTCACCCTGACATCCTGGGCAGGACAACATCTGAGGGGCTGATCTGAAGAAGACTGAGGCACGAATGTCTCTGTGCAATGACAGGGGTGTGAGGCTCCCAATCCCAGCCTTTTGAAACAGAATTTGTAACGAGGACCACAGGAAGAACTTTGCACAGCTCCAGCAGGTAACGCTAACACAGAGAGGGAAAGCCATTTTCCCTCCTCTCCACCAAGTTTTCAGCCACTTCTCGTGGCTTTTGGAAATGCAGCACCCTGAAGTTTTTCCACACTCATCTGCTATGCTGAGCTTTTAATTAGAAGTAGGGAAGAAACTCAGAAAGCCCAGCTGATGTAACAGTCCTGCAGCACGTTGTCTGAATCTGCACCCATCTCCCCTCCTGCTAGCTAATTTCACAGCCCCATCACCAGGAATTGATGTTTGCTTATTCTCCTCAAAAATGAAACAAACATTTATTAACATGTATAACAGGTGACAGGTATTTTGACATTTACCAAAGAAGCACTGCTAATTGAGCAGAAAAACACAAACACACACCCACCCACCACAAATACTCATGTACGGGTAAACGAAGTCTCGATCAGAACTGAAAATCACCAAAAATTAAAATATTGAACACACGACACCTTCACTGATTCATCCCTTGGAGCTGCTCCTGAAATCCTCGGCTCACTCCAAGTAATTTTCAGAGCAGAATACCACGGTATCACTACACATGTAATAATTAGTGACTCAGGTGAAATATTTATTAGCAGTAGTACTTTTCAATTAATATTTTTACCTGGGGTTCAAGAAGAGCTGCTTAACAGAGAGCAAACTTCCTGAGAGCCTCAAGTCTGCAAGGATTCATGTGGCTCATGTGGCTGTGGGGATGTGGTGGTGTCTGTGTGGGTCTGTTGGGACATTGAAGTCTGTGGGGACACCGAAGACACAGTGGTGGCTGTGCGTGGCCGTGGGGACACTAAGAGACAGTGGTGTCTATATGGGTCTGTGGAGACACTAAGAGACGGTGATGTCTGTGTGGGGCTGTGGGGACACCGAGTGCATAATAGTGTCTGTGTGGTGGCACCGAGGCCACGGCGGTGCTTGCGTGGTAACTCCGAGGCCACAGCAGTGTCCGGTGACCGCACCCGCTGCCGCACACCGCAGCCCTCCCGAACCGGCAGATCCATGGCGTCTCCCCCGGCGGCGGCCGCTCCCCGCCAGCCCCCAGCGGGCATGCGCGGCGGGGCCGGTAGCTTGTGCTCGCTCTCTCCCTCTCCCCGCTTCGCCGTGCAGCACCGCGGCCAGCGCCCGCCTGCGAGCACGGGGCGGGGCGGGCCGGGGGCGGAGCAGCGCAGCGCAGCGCGGGG
>VWZX01004568.1:2617199-2670105 GCA_013399015.1 Galbula dea
GACTTTAAAGCGGGGCGAGGGAGAGGGAGAGGGAGCGCTGCGCGGCGGCGAGGCGAGATGAGGCGAGGCGGCGGCGCGCCGGGCGCCCCGGCGGCGCGCCCCCGCCGCCCTTAAAGCGGCAGCAGCAATAGGGCGGGGGAACGCGCGCGCGTACTCGCTCGTTCAGTCTTGCCGCGGGGAGCCCCCTCTTGTGTGCACGCCCCCGCCCCGCCGCGCACTCTGCGCGGAGCCGCCCCTTTGCCTGCGGGGGGTGTGTTGGGGGTGGAGGACGGGAGCGGGTTTTGGGCGGGGGAGTGTGTCTATGTCTGATCCGAGGAGATCTGTGATGGATTTGTAATTCGGGGTTCTCCTCTCCCACCCAAGCGGCGGCTATTGGAAGTGGCTTGTGTCATTGTGCTGCCCCGGGTGCATGCTGCAGGGGGATGGGGCTTAGCGCTCGGTGTTTCTGAACCCCTCCCTCTCCCGATACGTATTCCCAGAGGTGTCCGGTCCCGTCACCCCCACCTCGAAATCTCACAGTTCTTCTCCGTCCCCTTCAGTGCTGTGTGTCACACTGTATGTTGCCAGAGGTGCCCCATGAAATCTTACAGCTCAATATTCTGTGCTGGGTATTGCCAGAAATTCTCACCGAAATCACACAGCTTGTTTTCTCCCCCAGTATTGTGCATCATTCTGGGTATTGCTAAGAAGTCCCCCCACAAAATCATACAGCTTTTTTTCTTCCCGATATCCTACTGGGTATTGCCAAAGACCCTCTCTACCCCTTTCCCTCCGTAGTTTTTTTCTCCCCTAGTAATATGCACCACTCCGGGCATTGCCAGAGGTCCCCCACAAAATTGCTAGTTCCCTCCCCCCTCAGTAGTATGCGTTGATACTATGTATTTCCAGAGAGCTCCCTCGAAATGAGACAGTTGTCTGATATTTTTGCAGAGTCAGGTGAAGGCTGTCCCGAGGCATTCTATATCCAAATTTTGATCCACAGCCTCCCCACCCCCACCCCGGCAGAGATTTCTGAGTAATTGATAACTTTTCACAGGAAACAGAGACAGAAAATGGTGTGAATTCAGGATGAAAGGATGGTTGCTTGTACTTGGCATTTCCTGGCGGTGCTGTGGTCTGCTAAAGCTTAAATTTCGTTCAGAATTAGTTTTTGTCTGTTTCTTTGGTAATTATTTCCATTACGGGGATTCTGTTTCAGAAGGGAAAGGGATTGGCAGGAGTTTATCAGTGTATGCTGTGCTCAGCTTTGGCTCTGCCTTTAGTTGTGACCTTCTCCTCTTTTCTTACCTGCAAACCTTCCACGTTTGTGGTGCTTCCAGAGGAGAGGAGATGGGTAGCAGGAGGAACAACAAAGTAGGAAAATCAGAAGAAGACATATGTACTCAGTGGAATGGTAGTGATTTTCTCTGCCTCAACTTACAGATCGCTAAAGCAGAGCCCTTGGGGCTCGGGTACTTACCAGGGCCACTGCTCTGATTTTCTGGAAGAGGCTGTGGCTTTGTGACCGTCCAGGTTTACCCAACACAGCATTGGTGCCAAATCAGTGGATTAGCTGCAGCCAAAAGACCCCTAATTAGGAGGCACTGCATTTTCATGGGCTTCCTTTGACTAGGCAAAACTGTTTTTCCCAATAGGGATTTTACTGGTGTAATGATTTAAGGATCTGATTAGATGTTCTCTGTCCTTGAGGGCACCACCCTTTGGGGTGTGCAAAGACTGGAGAAGGTGCTTGCGTAAGGATTTATCTAAAACAAAGCAAAAAATTAATAGGCCCTGAAGAAAGTTCTTATCCAACTTCTTGTTCATTAAATCATTTCCCAAAACAGGTGGGGCTTAGAGGTTGGCTTCAACTCTCATAAAAACAAAGATAACATTTTAAGAGTTATATTTCCCTGAAATTTTTTTCCTATGAAAACCAAAAAACAAATCCCACCTGCCTTGACCTTTTGGATTCAGCAGTGTCACCTGTGCTCAGTTACTTAACTGATCTGCTCCAGAAAAACCTTCAAAATATTCCCCTTTCAGCATCTGATTTCTAACTTTACTGACCTAATGCAACAGATAGGTAGGCAGGTTTTTCTCCAGTACTGAGACTTACCTTTTCAAATGATGGCTCCCTGCTATTGTAAGAGGCAATCTTAAAGTGAGTTTCAACAGGTCTTACTACAAGAGTGAAGTTATTAAACATTATTGCGATCTCACAAAAGAAGAATAAAAGTAATGGATTTTTTCAAAGAGCAGTTTGCATCAGTGTTTTTCTCATTGATTGAGAATCCTTTGCAAAAGCTATTAATTGTATTATTTTATATTTTAAATACTTTTTTACATTAGGGTTTCTTATCCTGGAAAATGACAAATCTGAGCTCCCATGTATTGGAATTGGAGGAATTGTACATTTTCCGCCCTCAAAGCAAACATAAGCAAGTAAGATATAAAATACATGAGAAGAATACTATCTCCTGGGGAGCACAGATGACTTCAGACCTCAATAAACTGCTAAGGAATATTTTGGAACAGCAGTGCTCCCATTAAAAAACAGAAGTGTTCAGGCTGGATATTCCCAGTAGTCCCCTCAGGTCTCATCTTCTGAAAACAAATCTGTAAAAGCCCAATGTCTGCACGGACAGCTTGGTTCAGCATGCTGTGGTACAACGTGTACAATGACCCACTTTTCCTGGAGTGGCAAATCAATCATTGCATTGTCACACATCAGTTGAGGAACTGTAACGGCAGAAGTAACTTTGTTTCACATTAGCAGTTTGGGTGGGCAGAAAAATGGAAAGAGGAATGATGGAGATCCAGAGAGCAAAATTAAACACAGTTAAATGAGAATCCATTTCCTGCAGTATCTCTTTGCCTACGGCACACTGTCTATCAACAATACACAGGTACAAATTGGCCTGGAGATGGATCTTTAACTATCCAAACAGAGCAAACTGCATTAGCCGCATGCTGCTCTGCCGGACTGGTGCCGTGTGACTGGGAAGCACGTACATTAGATAGGACAGCTGATTCTTTCCCACTGACTGAAGTACTGTGGTGTGATTAGAAGTGCTACTGCATAAAGAGATTGTAAAGGGGCATTATAATGCAGTGCAGTTAAGCCATCTTGATGGGTGCTCTGCACATCTTCCAATAGTTACCTTAAACATAGGGGGTGCTGTCAAGGTGAAAGGAACAGGATCAGCATCTCTGGTTTGCATGGAACAGTGAATAAAACATAACTTCTATCTGTTTTTTTCCTCCTATTTGTACAGGTAATATTTTTGATGCTGCCTTCATCAACATACAGGCATCACTCCTGGGAAAGAAATGAAAGTCTGTTAATTTATTTGATCAGACATTAGAAATAATAGAAAACTGAAATGAAGACTTGCATTTATCATGTTTGAATTAGTGGAAAGCTGAAGAAAGCAGAAAAATATTGCAAGGGGTTCAAAGATGAGAGGGCTTATTGAATTAAAAAATATTAATAGCATTAATCATTTCCAAAACAGGCTTCTTAACATCTATAATGACTCATAAAGGATTGTGGAAATAAAAATCAAAGAAAAAAAATTGGATACAAAAAGTTACACTTTTTTGTGTTTAGATAGAAAGGGATGAGTTTTCACTGATTTACATCCAGCCAGCCTCACTGGAATGGTTAACCTATGGGGAAAACACCAAGTGAGGATCTAGACCTGAAAGGATAAATCAAGGTGAAGTACTGAGAAGCAGCTACTGTTCAGATTATAAGTAATGTGAGGTATAAACTTCCAGGTTAATTTAGGAACCCAAGTTTCTGTCTAGCTTTGCCTAGAAAGGAATAAAAGGCTGCTGAACTTGGAGTTGCATAAATTGTACTATTGAAGGGTTACTTTCTTGTATCCTTAGGACAGATGCACTCTCCTCAGAGGATGCTGTGAGGCTTGCAAAGTCTTAACAAGGCATCTGAGAACCTGCTGAGAAACAGAGATGGAGAGCAAAGGAAGTAGTTGTGATTAAAAAAAAAGAAAAAGCAGGGCTTCATTTCAGTATAATTGTAGCAATGAGCTGTGTTGTTTGATTTATGAAGACATAAAACCAGATTAACCCAGAGAGGCAGGTAAAGCAAAGTACATGAAAAATGTTGATCCAAGCCCTACGTAAAGATGTATGCTGTAGGTCAGAGATCTCCTCAAGTATTATTAGGCTGCACATCTGCAGTGCTACCAGCATTACATGAATGAGGGTATCTGAGCACTGACTTGAATGATACTCCAAGGTGTCCTGGCTGGGCAGTGTCTCAGAGGGCTTTGCACAGAGTTCTTTTGAAAGAGCTGTACGTTTATTTTCTTGTGGTCTATAGAAGGAACCTCTACCCTAGAGAACCCTTAGGCTAAATCATTCAGAAGAGACACTTGGTCACATGCTGAAATACCTACTTGAAGGCTTCATCTTAATCTTGAAGTCATACAGCTCTTTTGTCTCCTGAAATAGCCTCAAAATGGCCTCAAAAATCTGTGTTTTGTTAAAGTGTGTGTTAGTAACCAGTGAGGTGGAGGGTCAGACTGATCAGCAGTGAGTTTCTCTCTTTCAAAAGCAATTGCAGTTCAGAGTCCTGAGGTATGACCTTGCTGGGGCTGTAAGTGTGTATTTAATTCACAAATCCTCTCTTGTTAAAAGAAAAGAAGAAAAAATCTATTATCAGTGTAGCAGTGAACAGAACAAGCATATTAATGACGGGAGCTGAGGAATGAGCATGGAAGACCCAGCTTACTGTCCTACTTGTCTGGTACCATGTAAGTAGCTCACCAGGAATACACTGTCTTTGCAGAATTAAAGGTGTAAAGTAATGAGCCAACAGACTTGCAAACATTCATTGTTGGTGAAAAAATTGTTTATAGGTTTCAGTAATATTTGAGTTCAGTATAACTCTTGGGAACATCAGCTGCAGAAAAGCAAAAATCCTTCTGACTGGGAAGACTCTATCCAGCCTCAATGTTTTTAAAACTATCATGCAGCTTGCCAGTGAGATAACTACAACTGTCAGTTTTTTTCTACACAGTAAAGCTGACTCAAGGGCAGGCAGGGTGATCTCAGGCTGAATACAAGTTGCTGCAAGGAACAGCATGGGTCCAGTGTGCTGGACCTGGACATAGATACAGTTAATATGAGCAATCTTCTTGTCTCTAATAACCTCAACTTCCAGACCCCTTGTTTTCCAGAGGACTCCAGAAAGCCAGCATCACTATGTGATAGCTGCTATATTAAAGGCCTCATGCATTACAACCAAAACATCAGAATCCATATTTTCCCCTGTAAGTAAAACAGTGACAATGAATGAATTTATTGCAGGTGGAATTTCTGCAGTTCCTTTACCCCTCTTCCATTTCACTGCTGCTTTCTGACAAAGAAGTTAGTGCAACATGCCTCTGCCTTTCTGCATGGATGTCAGAAAGGTGTGTCAGAACCTACTTGTGAAGGGTAAAGTCATAGCTGTGCAGTGATCCCAAGGGGGAGAGGCAATAATGGCTCTGTGACAAGACGTGCCCTTTTAAAATAAACCCATTGCGAATGCTGTCCAAAGCTAGGCCCCTGAAACTGCTTCGTAATGAAGCCCAATCAAACACACACTGCAAAAACCCCACTTTCCTAGCCAATCCCAGGAGAGGGCTGCAAGGAAAAAAAACAAACCTCTTCTATAAATGGTAGAACCAGTCTCCAAATCTGTTTAAGGAAAGAAGAGAAAGTTAAAGAGGAACATTTGCAAAATCCATGTTCTTTTGGAGGTATGCTCTTTTTGAGTGCAGGTATAAGATGATGTGCAAATGTGCACGTTCTGGCTGCCTTTTTTAGCCAATAGTACCTTACATCAGCTTGTACAAATCTGAATAATTACATTGAAGAAAGAAACGCAGCTCCTGGGGTGAGCAAAGGCCTTGACAGAACAAAGAAAGAAGTAACATTTGTGTGCTACAGGGACAAGTAACTACTCTTATTTGGGCCCCATGTGCTGTAATAAAGAAATGCAGGTTGCAGATTGCAGCATAGTTTTGTTTTTGCCATTTCTCTCTGGTTTCTCAGATCTGTAGTTTGTTGTTGTTGGTTTTTTTCTTGTAACAGTATCAGTGACTCTAATATGGGCTTGTGTGGAGCACTCTGGATTTGAGTGTAGACAGGCAGTACATTAGCTGCTAGTATTCCATTAAAAAGGGATTCCATAGCCAGTGCCCCAATTAAATGGAAAAGTGTCAATATTCATAAACTTTCCAAAGAAAGGGATAAAACCAGATACCCACAGTGACCCCACAGACATCAGTGCTAGTCGGATCAATACATACCCATAAGCACTGATGGAAATAGCTAAACAATAGCATATTGAGGCCACTGAGATTTGGCAGTGCAGCACACCCACAAAGTATCATCTTTTTTCTCTAGTTTTACTTTTCATTCCCTTACTCTGCAGCCAAAGATCAGTGCCATGAGCACTGCAAAACTTGTCTGCAAACAGTTTCTTACTGGAGTTCATCCTGTCTTCTCTTGATGTCTGGTCTAAAAAGGGTTTCTTGGAAGTGTAAAGATACCATCCAAAAAGTTGAATAAGCAGTAATCCAAACCCCTGCCAGCTTACATTCCTAATGCAACTGAAATTATTTTTATTCATCTTTTTAATTGTCATCAAATATAGATCCACTGTAGCTGGGCACAACTCCACTGACGTAAATGACTGGTCATTCACTGTCTTGGAACTACACCTACTTGGATCCAAGTCAAAGCTTTGCCAATGTGAGAAGGGATGTGACCAAATACCACAAAAATGCAGTTGATACTTTCTACAGTGTTTTGCTACTTTGGAAGCATTGCAAGACTGTGCCCTTATCTTTTCTACCCAGATTTCATGTTCATGATGCATATCTTTTTGCCATCAAGGTCTGGTGGTTACAATGCACTGTGCTCACAGCTACAGTATTGGAGAGTTTAAAACATTTTAGAATTTCAGCATCTGTTTTATGTTGATTTTAGGAGGAGAATGGGAGAAGAGAATGCCAAGTTCCAGAGAACACTAAACTCTTTGGGCCAAATTCTCCCTTTGTCTATGCTGTTGCAAATCTAACATCTTTTCATCCAGCTGACAGGTAGATTTTGAGCCACTATAACATAGGGCAGAGTTGAGACCTTTAATTTAGAGGAACTTCCTCTGGCCTATGCCCAGGAAAATATATTTAAGATATACAAGAGATAGTAGAAAAATTTTTAATTAACTGTTTTTATGGTGGTATTGGGTAAAAGAATTGCAGTCCAGACTGAATATGAGGCTTTCAGAACTGAGAAAAAAGGGAAATATTTATCATAAATGACCCAAACAGGAGTACAATTAAAATGTGTTTAGAACCTTGAACTGTTCTGTACCTCTGCATGAACTTATAATCCCAGCTTTTAAAATAACTAATGATGTCCAAATAGATTTTAGCATCTATTAAAGGCATCACCTTAAGGCACATTATTGGGGAAAAAGGAAACTGAGAATAAAGTTTTAAGACTAATCCATGGCAAAGAAATATGAGGCCTCATAATTCTTCCCAAAGCATCACAGTTAGTAAAATATTACACTTTCTTTCTCCAGCAGAAACACAACAGAACAACATTATTCTCTAGCGGTCAACATTAATTGCAAACTGATGGCCACTTCTGAACATGGGAGACTTCACTGGGCCACATTTAATTATGTTAACTGCTGGCATGTCAGCCTGCCCAGCTCCGCAGCCCCGGCCGTGGCTTCAGCCAAAGCAGTTGCACCACACGGGGGAGTCTCTCTGCACGCACGGGAAAGTTCATGTTTCATAAATCACTAGCTTTGAAACCTGATTTCTCTGTACTGCAGCTTTGTCAGTTCGTCTGAGAGATAACATAAGATCTGAGATCTGCAACACTCAGCAGGGCAAAAAACAAAGCCTGAACCATGATGTTTCTACGGAAAACAGCATGGCAAAAATGGAAAAACAATGCAGGAGGAGGATTCAGCCATTTCAATATCACTTTTTTCATTGTAATGTGTAGTGTAGTTACTAGAGTAATGGGCAGGGTCCACAGTGTGGGCAGTCTCTGGGTGCACCTGTTCTGGGATTTAACCAGTCTGGTATCTTGCCAAAACACACTTTTAATGAAGTACAAGCAATGAGAGCTAAATCATTTAGCATATCTTGAGGGGTGAACCATCTTCATTCCCCAAGTCCATCTCAACCCAGAGGATACAGCAGTGATGAGGCTACTGGACAAATGCACAACGGGAAGTGCTGACAAAGATCTCTCAAGGTGGCACAGATTTTCTAGCATTGCATCAGACCATCCTAACGAGCTTTCTCTTGGATTTTTATACATCATTCCTATGACCTTATCATGCCCCACAGGAAACTTACTTTGCCAGCTCATTGTTACCTGCTACTAATACAGACTGCTGCTAGCACAATATACTATTATCCAGCAAAACAACATGTACTGACAAACACTGTTTAGTGAGTATTGGCTACCAGTCTGAGAAAGCTGGGGTCACTGCTGAACAATACCAAAAGAGGTCTCACTAGCTTCTTCTCCCTCCTCCATTGAATGAGCTGTTAATAGACAAGCTGTTATAGAGAAAAAGAACTAAATAGTTTACAAGCTTACATTTGAAGGCCTGTGAATTGCATTAGCTGAGCCAGCTGAGTGAGAGCCAAAGCAATCTCCCCACGATTGTAGAAAATGTGGCACTGAGGCCTGTGGAGGCAAAGGAAGAATGACGGTGACCAGGTTTACAATATGCAAAGCAGGAATAATTACTGCTTTCTGTGGCAGAGAATTTTTAGCTGAACTGCACTGTGGAAGAAGTATCTCCTTTAAAATGTACAAGTGTGCATTCATATTTTAATTTTTTTCTCTCTTTTATGCAAATATTAATTTACAGCCTTAATAGAAAGTCTTTGAAGTCGATTTCTAATTTTTACCCATTGGACCTTTCCTCCTCCTCTCTTTCTCTGCTGCACAGGCCACTCTCAGTGCAAGGAATGAACATGGTTCTTTTTCTTTTCCTCACTGTTTTCTTCGGGCCTAGCAGTTATGAGTAGGAATGTGAACCACTTACAATTCAGTTACCTGGACAATTATTTGTGGTCAGAGGAACTGGAATGTGCAGCAAAAAGTTTTTGAAACCTCTTCTTACAAGCCACAAGACTGGCAGAGCTATTTTAATTTTTTTTTCTGTTCTTTAGCTTTCCCAGAGACATAAAAGTTTTGAAAAGCAACAGAACAAGGAAAATTAATAATAGAGAAACTGCAAAATTGAAAAGTAAAGAATGGAACCCTCAGATTACTCATTTTGACACATTCAGTAGCAGAAAAAAAGAATGAAGAAAAAATGAAGGAAAGGACAGTTAAAAACCAGACACCACTGAACAATGATAATTCAAAATTTCTAACTTTGCAAAAAGCTCAGAAACTTTGATGGAGTCAGATTTTCACATAAAAGAATTACTTTGTATCAATATATATTTTTTTTAAGTTTTAGGTTAAAGATTTCAGCTTGCTTACAAGTTTCTCTCTTTACATTGTTCTCCCAGTTTTACACAGTCTTTGGTTAGAAACGAGCCAGGTAATGTCTTTAACCCATTCTTGCAATGACAGCAGTCTGACATACTGCCCTAAGAGCTGAGACAGGTGGTTTATAACAGCCCTCACAAACAACCTGAGGAGATCAGAAGACTGCTGAGAGGATATCCAGCAAAATACAGTGGTGGCTTTTGGTGTCATCTCCACTAATGGGTAGCTATCTGTGAGAGCTCATTTACAGACCAGTTAAACCAGACAGAAATCAGCCCAGCAGGAGACACTTTTTTAGCTTTTAAAAAACAGATTTCTTGGTACATTATCATATAAATAGTTCACAGACTGGACTAACCCGAGTCAGTGATCCAGATAACAGCTTTTCTAGTCAGATTTAAGCTTTACCCATTAAACTCGCTTTCAGAATTTGAGCATCTTTACCACAGAGAAACCTTTCAGTCATGCTAACTTAGAATAGCAGACATCTATTGCTTACATCTGAAAACAGATCATTTGTTTATACTCAGAAATCCAACATGCCTCTACATGGAGAGAGAGGTTTTTGCCAGTATTTTAAGGCCAATGGCAAAACTCATGTTGACTTCAGAAAGGACAGAGTGACTTGCTGACTTACTAGATGCTCTCTTTGGCTTTCAATCCTGGAGTAACAGTGTAGGTGAAGCAGCTACTGGAATTATATTCACCTGAGATCAGACCAAGTGGAGATTATGGATTTCCAGATCCTTGATTATGAAACTTTTTCAAGTACTTGCTGAGCAAAAGTCCTTTGAAAGGCTTTAGAGAACCATCATGTCCAGGGCAGCTGGTTTCAATGAAAAGCTCAGGATTTATCTAGTCAAACCTGGGAATTATTCCCTTTTGTTTTGGGGGGTTGGTTTCCCTGAGCTGTTCAGTTTGCCTGCCTGGTGTATCCTTTCATTCAAGTTAGTAGCTTCCTCAGGTTGGCTGATCTTTATTTCTGTTTTTAATATTCTCTATTGATTTTATTGTAGTACACTTACATGCTGTTCAACAGTCTCCTATTACTGTAAATAAAATGAGATAAATAACTTGGCTTTCTTTCTGCATTTAAAATGTTTGGCAGCAGCCATTTCTACCCTTAACTGAGCATTTGACAGTGTTACTGGCAGTGTTTGTGAGGGCAGCTCCTGAGACCTGCATGCCCCTCACATGTCACTAGTATCCACACTAGTTAGATAAAGCTAGCTTGCAGTCTGCTGATATTACTGACTGGCTTTATCTAGCAAGCAGAGGTACCACTACCATCTGTGCATCTGTTGGATGTGCAGATGGGGGCAGCTGCCCTTTCAGACACTGGCAGTAACAGCAATGTTAATACGTGCATCCATGACCAAGCAAGATTTTGCTTATCTGCAGTGCATGTGAAAGTGACTGAGGCTCCTGTTTTCAGGTGGGTGTTATCACTTACAGACTTTGGTTTAACTGGTCACTTAAATAACAATGATAAGAGACAAAACACAGCTTCATATTTCTTCTCTCTTCTGACTGCTCTTTGCAGGCATTCTTCTGCCCTAGCTTGTTTCACTGTCCTCAGGGAAACAACCAGCCCAGTCCAAGTATAGAAGGTGCACTCCCCTCGGCTAGCAAGAATCCACAGAGCATTCCCAGCACTCACACTCCCTTCAGACTCCTTGCTGTTGGTGCAGTTATCAGCACAGCTGGAGGGTGAAGTAACTGCCAAAGGGCTGGGAGAGTTTCCCAAGGGAAGCCTGCAGCCTGTGCTGGGCCTTGCACCGTGGCAGTTTGCTAAGTCAGTGCTTGTGCTATGTGGCTGTGTGAGCTGCAGTACAGACCTAGCCTGAGAGTCCCATCTTGAAATGGGCCTGCCCAGTGAGCAGACACATTATCTTAGCTTATTCTAGCTAGCCTGAGTACTGATAGCATAGCAACTGACTGCTTGAATGAATGCCAGGATCTGCTGGAGGCTCTACAGTCTGCTTAAGCCATCATGGGGCCATCTTCATTGTTATTTAGCCCAGACCGAGACAGATTGGTCTGGGTGCTGCCTCCATGAGTTCCTAAGACTGATTGCAACAGATCTAAGTGGCTCAGTATTGATGTCCTCTACCTCTGCCAAGGTTACAGATTTCAGCATTGTTGCTGGTGATGCTTACTCATCCTAAAGCCCTTTCTTTCATACACAGGTTTTTTCTCCTCTTTTGTCTGTAAGCTAGCACTGAAGATCAAACCTGGGCGGAGGTTCAGACCAACACTGCCAATAGACAGATTTATTTGATCTCCAGAAATACAGGCCCTCTTGAAGATGCATCTTCCTGCTGTGCTTTGCATGGCTGCAGCCAAGACAGCCTATAAAACAGACCTTCAGATGGGGTACGTTCACATCCAGACATGCTGAAGCAGTGCCAACATTTTCTCCAGTGTCCCAAATTTTAAAGAGTTTAGTGTGGAGTTACTGGTTCTGACTCACTTTTACTTAAACATACACCTGAGATCTAAAATGACTCTGTTCTTTGAGATTTGTTCTTGTAAAAAGAAATCTCTTTCAGTTATGTAACACAAACTGTTTGGAAAAAAGCTGCAGAATATTCTTGTAAATATACTGTGAAAACAAGCAATTAAAATAGTCAAAATAATGAATAAAAATTGCATGACTTTAAGAAAGCACATAAAGTGTAATCAAGCAGAGTAAACCCAAATAAGATTAATTTAAGTTAGAGACTCACGTATATGGTCTATTGTATTCTTTGGACTGAACAGAAATGCATGCTGTGAAAGGGTGTTCTGAACTCCATTGAAGAGTAATCTTTGTACACAACAGTAGTGCTGTGCAAATAAATGTTGTGAGGCACAATAAATAAGTTTTGAGAAATGAATGACTTTAGCAGTAGTTTGCCAATTAATTAGAACAAAGAGGGAAGCCTACCAGACAACACAAACAGATAAATAAGGAAGAGTTCAAGTTGCCATAACAGCTTATGCTATTTTCTCATTCTACTTTTTGCTAAGTCTTCCTCTCAGAAGCTTTGTGGGATTTTCTTTGGAGAGGGAAAGGAGCCAAGAGGATGCAGTAGTGATTTTGCTCATTTTGAAATGCTATCTCAGGGTTTTACATCAAAAAAGGTTAATTGTACCTTGATCCTTAACACAATTTGTTCTAACCAGGTGATGGAGTGTGAACTAGAATGGAGAAAGACTTAGAGAAGATTTAGCTAAGTTGTATGTATTCTAGACAGCAAGACCTGTTCCCCTACAGCAGTTAAGGAATTAACCAGTGCAATTTTATAATTATTAGTTATCATCTCTCAGAACCTGTGGAGTATATGTCAAGTCCCAGAAAACTGGAAGAGGGCAAATACAGTACCTGCTTTCAAGAAAATGGATAAAAAGGAACTCTCAAGAAACCATGGATTTCTCAGCCTAATTTTAAACAAGCTATAACTGGAAAGAATAAATCAGAGATTATAACATTTGCAAATTACACTATTTTGGAATGGGCTTGAAATACTATAGCACCACAACTAGAACTAGTGCTCTTAGTAAACCAGGAAAATGATCCCAATTCAACAAGGTCACATTCACTCAAGTGAAAAAAAAAGAACTACATATATAGGGGAAGCCAAATCTCCACATACCAAAAAGACAGCAGAAGCCTGGGAGATCTGAAGGTGATAACATCCACAGCAAATGAGAACTGAGGTGTACTTGTAAGAAAGCAAATCTTGTAAAATGTACTAACAATAGCACTGCTTGTAGCATGCCAAACATCGTTACTCGCCTGTGCTTAGAGGACTAGAGGTTTACTAGTTTACACTGAATCTGGCCTAAGCACCATATTTATAAATAAAAGGTTCAGTTTCACTGGACAGGAACAAGAATAGAAACCTGTAAACACGTAAGCTATGAGAAAAGTTTGGAGAAACTTAGTTTATTTCATTTACACAACTGAGGGGAGTATGATAACAGAATTCCAGTGTGTAAGAAGCTACAAAAAAAAAGATAGTAGTCCATTACCCATTGAGGTTAGGGCAGGGAAAATTAACTTCTAACAAAGGACTTTTAGGTTATCTGCCTCACTATAAACTTAGGTAAGCACTGGAACAGGCTGCTAGAGTGTCTGTAGAATCTCCATTACTTGGGGTTTTATAGAACAGAGTTGATAAAACAGCTGTCAACTTTGCTAGGTATACTTCATCCACATACCTCAGCAGCGGTGGACTTACACCAAACATCACTAAAGCTCCTTGCTAGCCCTATCTTCCTCAGCTCCTGAAACATTGTTACATAGTTTTGTAGTTGCATATACACCCCAATTTTAAATAAAACCAAACATACAAGCGAACAACCAAAAAACCCAAAAGAAGCTTGAAAATGTGGATCCTAGCATTTCACCCATCAGAGGCAAGTAAACCAGGTCAGCATCTTTTTGCTGCCTCTGATGATTCCTGATTCAGCTGTGTTTTAACAGAGAAGAGGATCAGTTTCACTCCAGCCCAAACCAGGACACAGAGGTATAGGATTTAGACAAAGGAGTGGATATGCTGAAGGTGGGGAGAGCAGAATTGGGGAATAAGCAAAGCCTATTCTACTACCCGCTGTCTAACAGCCTTCTCTGTATCTTTGTCTACCAGAAAAGCTGAGAAGCTCCTCTTTTGTTTTTTTCTTGTCTCCATTTTTGCAGAGAATACAGGAAGGGACTTTATGAGATGCATGAGCAAGAACTTGGTTGGACCTGAAAGAAGCTCACAAAAGGTTTCTCTCAATATTGTGGCCAGTATTTCAATGTTCTTCTCCAGCACCATACAGTCTATGGTTCAAGAGAACGAATCCCTAGAAAGGAGCTCAGTGAGTATGTAAAGGTAGCAACAGAGTAAAGAAAGAGAGTGTCTTATGCAGATTCCTCCCCTGCCCTGAGAGAACCCATTCCCCATGCAGTGGTGTCCTAACACAGTGAAATTTGCAGGGACAAAAGTGACAGATTCAGCAAACATTAGGGGGTAGTTTAATATCACTTCAACTATCCTCAGGCACTATTTTTTTGTGCATGTTCAATTATGTTGTGGATTTATTGATAAATAAATCAAGTTTCTGCTTTCCATTTGCACACTGAGGGAAGCCACAGTTGAATTGCAGAACAGGAACACATTCATCTAAGCATGTGAAATTCTCTTTGGTCTTTGAATCCTCTTGCAGATAAACTACTCCTACAATATTTATGGAGTACCAGCTTTTCAACACTTAGTTTATAATCCATAGTCCTCTGCCCTTTTGCAAATAACTTCTATTTTGCCCTGAAGGGCAGTGTATCTCAGCTCATACAGCCCATGTGTTTGTGCCTGTCTACATTATTTATATTTCCACTAAAGACATTCCTCTTTTCCATGTTCTTATAATGGTTCCTATGATACAATATTTGGACAGCTACTTGTTGCTGATAAGAGTTTGTCCACAGCTCCCACCTTTATGGTACAAGCTTTCAGAGTGCAGTTTTGAATTGTTGACCCTCCAGCAGAGTCAGAAGCATTACTTCAGCATCATGCAACAGCAGCAGGTGTCCATTTCACAAGTGAGTTATCAGAGGTATCTGCTGATGTTTGGAGTTTGATCTCAGTTTTTCTGAATGATGCTTCCTCATTTTGAAAAGTCATGGTGTTTATGTTTACTTCTAAGCCATCATAGTTTTCCAAGTTCCATCCAGAGATTGAACCTACACCATTTTTTCTTGCTCATTTACACTGAGGGAGATGTAGAGTCTCTTTAGAAAGCTGTAAGCAGTGATCCCTACATATTGACTCTGTGTTCCACAGCTGAGGGATGAAGAGAACAGTATTGCCTTCCTTTTCTTCCCTGATGTATCTTGACCTTGACTAAGAAAGACGTTTCCCAATCCTATCCATGCTGGGGCTCAGAGAAGCACACTGTGACATCAGAGCAGCAATCACTACCCATTTTGTCTCTGCTGTCAGTCCCATGACAATAGTTTAGTGTGGATGGCTAAGTGTGCACATGAGAACCACAAGCTTAGTGATTAGACTACAGGAGGCAATACCTCCAAGTCTTCCTAGAATCACTTATGTTGTCATGCCCTGCAGAGAGACTGTAACCATATTTAGACTTCTACCACAGCTCCTTCTGGTGAGCTACTTACATGTAAAAGTAGTTCCCAATCCCTATAGTATGATACACCTGGGAAAAAGTCTGTTCCTAGGAGTTACAAGGGAAAGGCTCTCAGGTTTTCAATATAAATGTGTATAGCAAGTTATACAATCTCAGAGGAGGTGTTTGCTCCCCAGATCTGTCTGTTGATACTTTTGTCTGAACTAACTCTGCTTTTCACTGTCATTTGTCATTATAGTCTATAAATATTTTATATTACTTTAAAATCAGGTTTTAAAATATTGAAATTAATTTGAACTAGTGAATTAGATAGCTAGGAATTCAAAACTGAGTTTGCCTAATCCTCTGTGCTGCTTGTTTCACCTTTTAACCTTAGCCCAAACTCTCCCACTTTCTGTAGGATAAACCAATAGAGATAATTTTACTTGTAACATAAGAATGGTTTGATTCAGTTAGCAATGTTTTGTGTTTTCTTGCAATTATTTCGGCTAACTGAAATTGGGCTGAGTCCCCTCTGAGTATCCAGGCTGCCAACATATGTATGTGGATGGGTGGACACTACAGAGGATCTGCTCGAGCCTGTAGTCATGCTATATGCTGTGCCCCGTGCAGCACTCCCTGTATTTCTGAAACTTTGCTAAGCAACAGAAGTATTCAATGAATTCTCAGAAAATATCCCTTTCCATGTTGTGTCCAGTGACCACAACAGATCCTACAAAGGATGTTTCCAAAAAAATATGTATTATGTCATAGAGATATCATGTCAGTTGCCAGTATGTCCCAGAAATGGGCCAAGTCCTATAGAGACTAGTTGTAGGAATAATCCCACAGACTGCATTTTTATTTGGCATGTGAAGTACATACAAAGGAAACCTCAAGAGCTGAATGTTACTACTTTTAAGAGTGATGTTTCATTGTATCAGAGGCTTTGGGAGTGTCCATGGAATATTTAGGATGGATTGAAATGATTCTGCAGGCTGTTCATCAGAGAATAACCAAAGAAACATCAGACATTTCTGAGAATTTTGGATAGAGTAAATAAACCTGTTGAAAGTGTAATTAGCACAATAGACAATTTAGAGGCCCTGGGTGTCAGCTATCATGCCTATCAGAGTTGTTTTTTATGAAATTTTTCTATTTTTAAGAAGCTCAAAAAGTTTATCTTTAATAACTAGCTACTAGTCTGGATTTCCAGCCAGATACTCTCAGTTTTATTCAACAAAGTTCTTCACTCATCTACCAGCTTGTGCAGTGAGTAGATCTTTCAGGAGAGAAAGAGAAGAAAATAATAGAAGAAGGTATATTCCTGTAAGCTCCATTACCATTTATGGAGTTACTCACTTCTTATTCTTTTTAATTGTGAAAGGCAAGGTAACATTTAAGAAACTTTTCTGTTTTGAATCTCAGAGATACTGAATAGTGAAGAACAACTGATACCTTTCAATTCTTTCAGTAGAGCTTAAGCAGGTGTGAGATCTGTGACTTTAAACTTACACACTTGGAACTCCTAGAAAAAGACTAACTTTTGGACAAACACCTATTTAGGATCTTTTCCTTGAATAGAGATCTTGCACTAGATTGTTACTTTGTGTATTATCCATAGGGTGAAACAAACTATGGTTTCCCCTAGTATCCCACTTAAACCCTAGAAATAGGATTTGTTTCACACACAGTGACTAGATGGGAGCAGGAAGCAGTATGACTGATTTTCGCTGTGACAAAAGCCACCTGGTTCTCCTGGAGAGAGGACAGGGAGGAGGAACTAGAATCCCTCTTAGCTGAGCTCTTCATCTCTTTCTGCTCTACTAAAGATTATCTAAGGCTATTTTCTTCCTTTGTGGCTCTGTGCAAGTCATGCTTTGCATTCAAAGCAAATTTGTCCCAGGACTATAATCATGGCATAAATAGACCTATGCAGGTCTTCCCTGAAACTGCGTTCACTAAAAAGTCCCATACCCAGCACATCTGTGAGGAACCATTCAGGCAGCTGACTAAGTGCATAAAGCATTTGAAAACACTAGCCTTATCTCCTCAAGAGTCAACAGCAGAATGTATGGCCACATTGAAGTTTCTGGCAGTTCTAGAAATAGTGCCTGCTGAGCAAATAAGGTCAGAGTGGGTGGGTGAAAATAGATTGTTCTCAAAATTTGGCACATAAAACTTAAAAAGTGCTTTATGAACAGAAATCATTCTCTCAGGTCTTGATCCTGCAAAAGCTCATGTGGGTAGACTTCTCAAGCTCATAAATTTAAAGACCTGTTTATATTTTTGCAGGGTGGGGTTTTAGGTTAAATAAAAGAAGGTAAAATATTAGCCATAGGAGGTTTCCCCTCCAAAGAAAGATATCTGTGCCTTTGTAGGTTTCCTATGAGCAAAATACTTGACTAATAAGTTTGGGGTTTTTTTTCATTTGCCCACTCTTTGAAATCTTAAGCAGCATTTCCTCTAAGGCACTTGTTTTGATTTTTCCACTTAGGTATTCTAAGAATTTGCTTAAATCATTTGACGTTTGTGTTAATAACATAAAATCTTACTGATCTGAAATCTTTACATAATTAAGCAAAATAATACAGGTCCCTACATGGAACTAAAGTAGTTCAGAGAAATTCTCAGTGGAAATAAGGATGACTCATTTCTCAAGCAACACCAACAATTTAGTATACATAAGCTATCAGTTCCCAATTGGAAAAAATGGGGACATTTATATAATAAAGGGCTTTCTTAATCTGTGTGGAAAGATGATAAGGTATTTGTACCAGCTGAGACTCTATTCAGGAATATGTTTACCAGTAGGCAAGTTTATTCTCAAGAGCAACATCCAGTGAATAAGACCATACTGGTGGCAATTTTAAGCCTCACATATTTGTAAAATCATTATGCTGTCAGTCCTCTCTGATGCCAAAGTCTGCATGCTGTGAGTTTAAGATTTTCTGAAGGATGAAGGACTGAAAAAAATGTCTATGTTTCAGTATTTAGGACCAGATAAGAGTTGTGATTTGGGCAAAATCCAAAGAAAGAAAACCTTCTAAAGAAAAAGCAGCCTTGGGTGCTATATCTTCCTGGTAGAGGTAGATAACTTTGAAACACTATATACCATTCAGCTTCTTCCTTTGGCATTAGCATGTCCATCTGTCATGGCTTCAGTCTGAGCTCTAGTCACAACCATGTCATTGCATGCCTTGTGCTGGGTGGCGGCCTTGGATACATTTGTGTCACCTCTGCCATTTGGAGATCTCTATGTGAAGCAACTCAACCACTCCTAACTTAAAATACCACCAGGGGTCTGTTCCAAATTAATAATGTATTGGCGCCTATCTCTGCACAAGACCAAAGCTAATCTACCAGTCCCCATGCTGAAAGCTTTGTGGGCCCTTAGTATTCACAGGTACGTGTTAGTGATATTGGCTAGCAGCACTGCTTTGTGCCTCAGAGCCCTGGTTTTCCCCCAGTGCAATTTGGAATTCAACCTTTTTTATCTCTTGTGGTATTCCACCTTATTTTCCACTGAAATATATTCTCAACAGGTGGGGAGTAGGGCTGAGAGAAGGGACATGCAGGGTCTCAGAGTAGGCTGTGAGGGCTGGAAACAGTCCTTTGGCTCCTGCCAACCAGAGCTCCCCTCTGTACAGTGGGGCAGCAGCACTGCCCCACTGCAGGGCAGTGTGAGGGGACATGCTCCACTGTGAGACTTTCTGATACCACAGGGATAGGATGGCACAATGACCAGAGCCAGGCACCTTTCTTGTAAGCTCTCCACTGCAAGTACTTACATCTAAGACCTGCTCAGCTGGTAACAGTCTTAATGAATCTATGGTTTTATGAACACCAGCTCATCATCTGTTCTTTCATCTTTTGGCTTTTTAGAGATGGTTTTTCAGGAAGCAGACTGTCTATTAAACATGCAGCTCAACAGATACGGCTGTCTTGATAGCTAACTTCATGCAATGTGTTTCTTTGCTCACACAATACATCCAGTTACACTGCTTCTTTCCTAAGAAGTGAGATTTTTTTTTAAACTGATGCAAGATTTGATCCACTGTGTTTATAGCACATATTGGATGAACCCTAATTTGCAGGAAGTCTTTACAAGTGGAAAACCTTGCTAAAACACATATTATTGAATGGATATCTTGCTGTGCTTGGATCAATGAAGCTTATACTGTGGCTTAGGCCTAATCTTACGACAATTCAGCAATTGAATCCCCTTACGTTAGGCTACTGGCAATGTTGCTAGACGTATTTTGTATCTACTGATTAACTGTGTTCAGTTTGTGCATAAAATGAAAAAGAAATCAATGAAAACACTTAGAAAAATAAAACAGAAGGAGATGGACATATCAAAAAGCCAAAAGAAGAAACAGCCCTGTAGATTCTGTAGTGAGATGGCAGATTTCTCTGAATTAGTGCCTTTTTCGTGGTATCCTAGAATGATTCATATGCCACAGAATCACAGAATGATAGGTCTTGAAAGGGACCTCTGGAGATCAACTAGTCCAACCCACTGCTAAAGCAGGGTCATCTAGATCAGGTTGCCCAGAATCACATTCAGGAGGGTTTGGAATCTCTCCAGAGGAGACTCTGCAATCTCTCTGGACAGCCTGTTCCAGTGCTCTGTCACCTTCAAACAAAGGAAGGTTTTCCCCATGTTCAGATAGAACTTCCTGTGTTCCATTTTTTTCTCATTGCCCCTTGTCCTGTTGCTGGCCACTGCTGAAAAGAGCAGGACTCTACATTTGCCCATACTGAACTTCATGAGATTCCTCTCCTCCAACTCTCCAGCCTGTCCAGGTTTCTCTGAATAGCAGCACAGCTTGATGGTGTGTCAGCTACCTCTCGCAGTTTTGTACCATCAGCAAAACTTCTGAGGGTACCCTGTCCCTCTTACAGGTCACTGATGAATATGTTGAACATTTCAGGTTGCTACACTGAAAACTCTCAAAGATCTGAATTTGCTTTTGTTTCTTTGTTGTCTGGCCATCTAGTTTTGTCCACAGCTTTAGCTTCTCAGTCCCCTGTGTTTTATTCTGGTATCTGGTGGTGCCTACAGCATGGGCAAAAATATTGCATATACCTAGAGTGGCAGACAGTCATTGGTGTCAAAATTGCCAGGGCGTAGCTGTGGGACATCACTCTAATTTGCATACCCCAGAGCCATACTGACATCTCCTTCTGATGCCACAGGAGAAGACAGGCAGGAAGGAGGTGGGGCAAGGGACGAGCACCTTTCTCCTCACTCCTCCCACAAAAGCAGAAGGTGTTGCTTTACTATCCCAAAATATCTCTCTGCTCCTCAGTCCCAGCTATTTTCTTCAGAAAAGCACAAATCAAATTTGCCTGCCCTTCCAAGAAACCAATTGTTTGGGTTTTTTTTTCTGATGCCATCAGACCAAAGCACTGTCTGCTGTACACTTTTCTTAATATTCCCCCTGCCGCCACCTTTCATTCTTATCAGTTAGGGTTTGTCATGATTTGAATCAGCTGCTTTCTGACAGTAATCAGATTAAAATATTACGTTTCTACTTTTGAGATTTCCTTTCCTGACACTCAGGAAAAGATCAGTGATACTGAGGTGGTTCCTTAAAAAATGCTATCATAAAGATCTATATTTACCCAAACTAAGTTGAAATTCACATTGTCTGTACTCTAAGCATTACTTCCACAGATTATTTTACTATTACCCTTAAAAGACAATGCCAACAAGCTCTTCATATGCTATATTTATTTTCTAATTTATTTTCTTTTTTAATTCTAACTAAAAGTTGACCATAGCCTTCCCACTGTTCAGTCTATTGCTTCTCTGCCAGGAAATAATCTTCTGCAAGTGGTGTATTTGTAACCTATCAGCACACAAATCAGAAAGGAACTTTAATCTTCCAGGGTTATGCCTGATGGTTAATAAGTGCAGTTTGTCGTGCCAGGTACTTTTTATTGTGGTGTTACTGTGAGCACACAAGCAAATCCTGCTTTTCTGATTAGCCAAAAAAATCAGATAACCCCTAGTGGAAATAATACTAAATCTGCGAAGATGCTAATGTGCTAAGAAGCTGTCAGGCCTTAGATGAGATGAAAAATGGCCTCTGCTTCCTAAGAAATAAAGATGCAGGTGAATAAAATCCTGTGGATAAAATGGAAAGCAAAGATCTTTCTCTTGTTTCCAGTGAAGTGCCGCTAGAGGGTCTCCCAAGAGATTTCTGTTAGTCCATGTATTTTAGATTCCTGGAGTTTACTTTCAGCACAAAAATAATGAAATAATATAAACTGCAGCATATCCTTTTGCCTTGGTATTGGCTGTCTGAAGTTTTCGGTTTTGACCAAGGTACTACATCTCATTATTTGTAGTTTAGTTTAGGTTCACTTCTCATCACAGAGCTAATGGATTCATTCAGACTTGCAAGCCTGAGTGAGCTGGACAGTTGAGGGCTGGCAGCCACCCCTGGCACAGATCCATGATGTGGCCACAACTCAACAGCTTTCCTATAGTTTGATTTTGAACACTGTAAAAGCCCATTCTTTGATAACAGATTGGTGTATCATACACTTAGTGTAGTATTGTACAAACTTGGATTAATAATTGCTTCTTTACCAGTAAATGTAGCTACATATACACAAAACTGTTATACATTAAACAATGCTGACATGAACACGATTATAGGAGTGTATCTGTCTTTCCTTTAGCACATCAAGAGTAATTTTTATTGTGTTTAACAGCAACAGCCAAATTTTTATTAATTGGCTATAAATTCCCTTAGTACAGGACTTCTCAATTATTATTAATTGGTCTTATCCTCAAAGAAACAAGCCCATTAGGCTCCAGAGTGCTGTCTCATTTCCACTGTACATCTGTGCATGGATTGAAGCTGGGAAATGACTCAGCAGCACTCAGATGGCAGGTGCAGTCATCTTGGACTTCTTCTCCATCATAATATTTATAATCAAAAAACCAACAATCAAAAGGTAAAAGGGTAACAGAAGCTCTCCTCTGGGGTTGCATCCAAACCCCAAACCACATTAATGGTGGGGTCATCTTCTTCTATTTCCCAGGCAGCTGTTTTACAGATCTTGATTAATATGTGAATATTTTATATCAAGGAGTTCTGCTAAGTGATAGCTGGGCTGCAGCCCTTCTTCCTGCTCTGCTGGGGAGTGCCTTGGTCCAAGACAGAGAGGGTATTTGCCCCTCTTTGTGGACATATGAGTTATTGGGTGCAAACTGGAAAATATTATTGCTCAGGCATCCTAACGCTTGTGAAGTCTACAGGTTTCTGACTGCCCTGCAGTGTGCCTAATTGCTCCCAGCACAGATACACACAAGCTGCCTTCACCCATGCTGTGGTATGAGGCTGCAGCAGATTTGCTCCCATTTCTCTAAGCAGCAGGTAGTAAGTGCTGATGTGATGTTAAAGTTGTGGACTTTTTGCCCTGTCCAGGCAGTTTTCTGCCACCAATCTTGAAGGCTATAATCAGCTGCTGTCCTGTTGCATACCACTCACACTTTTATTTGTCATGGTTCCCATCATGTTTATACACCAGCTGTTGATATACATTAACATCAGTTCTGTCTCCTCATAGCTGTACTCTGGGATTATCAAAATGTTAGTTTTTATTCTCAAAGATGATAATTTTCATTAAGTGTTTCACAAGCAATAAACATTCCTGAATTCTTGGGATTAAATTTAAAAAATTTCATGTAATTCTCACCTTTCCACTATAATTTTCAACTTTGCCTTTTATCTTTTTGAGTTGCTCCTTGTCATGTTCCAGTTCAGAAAATATTAAAAGTAACCTTTCCCTAATGTTAAAAGATATCAGGAGAGTTGTCTGCCTGAGTAATGAAGTGTTTAATTTGAAGGAGATGGGGAAGTTATCCATTGACTAATACAAAGAGAAGGAATTATGTCTAGAGGCAAGGTCCTCTGACTGGGACTCAGGGAGTGTCTTCCCATCTCCACTGTGTGAATTTCTTTCTACTTTTTTAAACTTTCTATATCTCATCTCTTAGATAAGTTCCTTAGGATAGGGGCTCTACCATGCACCACTGCAGTACCTGAAACTATGGGGCCCTGAATTTTAATTGGTATGTCTGACTAGTATTTTAATTAAAAAAAAAGAAGAAAGTAGTAATGACTAGCTCTCCTGAATTTTGCCTGTAGCTCTAGTGAGTGGCTTAGAATCACATAGCCTCTCTGATCCAGGCTCACTCCTAAAGGTACTCTCTTCACTATCTTAGACTTCTACCTCTGTCTGAAGTTGGCTCTTTATGTGTTTACACACCAGGAAAGTGTATGCTGAAATTTTCATCTACCTCCTAGGGGTGTTATTAGGTTTAATACATTAATATTTATAAGTACTTTTATACGCTTGGATGAAAGTAGCTATAGATACACAGTAATGCTCTGCATTAATGACAAGGCTTAACATTAATAAAGCACTATGGAGAGGAAAAAGGGGCCTTGCATGGAAGATACAGCCTCTCTGGGGGCAGCATGAGCCAAAGGGGCAATCCAGTCCAGGGATCTTATGCTGGGCAAAGCATGTATTGGAGCTGAATAGGAGAGGAGCATGCTGGTGAGCAAGGCTGGCCATGGTGGGGATTGTGCTTTCCACTCAGAGACAGAAGTACTGCACATAAATGTCCTTCCGTATTACAGAACTGCAATTATACAGCTACCAGAATTCTGCAGCAATAAGAAGTCTAAAGAAATTTAATTGCTTCAGTTTCAGAATGGGGTAATTATGGTTAGTTGAAGAGTTTTGCCACTGAAGTAATAATTAACCCTGTAGTGCACTGGCTCTCCTGTCACCTCTCCAGTCAGTCTTTGCACAGCTGATTTCCTCTTTCTCTGTTAATATGCATTTGCAACAAAATGTATGCCACTGACCTTGTGTCTTAATGACCATTTGGGTATAGGAAAAGACCCAAGTCAGAACCCCAGAAGTCAAATATATCTAACTGCACAGATAAAACCCCAAACATTCAGTCTCAGAACTACTTCCAATTCACTTTGAAAAATAAAAATCTTAATTACATGAGATGATTTTTAAATGTCAAGATGATCTATTTAGAAAACTCACTAAAAATATTTTGTATTTCTGAGCTCCTAGTCTATTGACTGTATAAAAACTGCTGGTGAAAAACAAAGAATATAGACACTAAATATATGATACTGATTTACTTAAGTCTCAGATTTCCAAAATTCTTCTTGACAGCAATATACACTAGAAGTCCTTGTGAAGAAATTCCTAGTGTAAACCAGAAGCCCAGCTCCTTGAGGACTGAAAGATGCAGCAACAACATTGGGTAGATGTGGAGCTATGATGTGTTTGACTAAGATGTTATGAGATAAAAAGAAAGAAAGAAGCAGAGTTAATGAAGCTGCCTGGCTGTTCGGGAGAAATCTTGCAGACACAAGATATTTATAAGATGCTTTGTGATTATGTTGTGGTGGATCCATAGTTCAGTTCAAATAGGTTAAATACCTGGGATCATCAAAGCCTTTGTGAGGCAATTAACAACCATGTGTGCCTACAAGGAAGTGTTTGGAAAGCACACAAAGATCAAGTTGGGCAATTTTCTGCCACTGGAATCCATCAACTCAACAGTCATCTGTGGTTTGTAAGAGAAAGGGACTGCTCTGAAGAAAGTGACATATTAGAAAAGACAGCATTTGAGCTAGTCTTAGGGTTCATGTCACTCAAAGTATTCTATTTTCATTTATTTTGTTTCCACTCATGTGACTCTGCCTGGATAGGAAGAAATACTCCACAAAATAAAATTTACAGAAGCTACTAGGTCTCCTGCATCATTTAGAATCCTTTCAACAACAGAACTGGGCCAATCCCAAACTTTTCCTTATATTCTGGGTCTCGACAGGCTTGTAATGAAAAGGGCCAATCGCTTTTATTTCAGCAAGTAACCCAAAACCATGCTAAAACTAGCTCTCAGCCAGGGAAAGTCTAGGTCCTGCATCCAGGGGAACCGACACTTTTGCTAGGGGGTAACCTGAGGTTGCTGATAACAGTACTAGGCTGCTCTCCTTTAGCAAATCTGCCAGTTAAAGGTGGCATTCACACTGTTATTGCAATTGACAGAGACAGAATGTTGAAGAAAATTTGTTTTGTACATGTAGTTGTTTAGAGACTTGAAGTATTCTGAATCCTGACAACGAAATAAAAGCCACAGTTAAAATATTTTTGAAATGGCTACATGATGCAAATGTATTTACAGAGAATTTGCAAAAGACACGTCCCTGTGTTGCACACTGCATTTCTGCTTGCAAAAATGTATTCATTTGGAAAAGGAGAACAGGAGTTACCACTATATTCAGTGCATTGTTCTACTGAGGAAAAATGACCTATTTCATTAAAGTGAATTAACTTATTTGAAGATGTCTGAAAGTTATTTCTGGATAATGTTAGGATGAAGGATAAAAAGTATAGTTTATAGGAAACATGGCAAATGATATCTTCTCTGACGGTTGGCTAGAAGTATTTGATATGAAACATCTGTCTCTTAATGAAATTGTTCCCAAAAATAATGATTACAAGGTGCTTCAGGAAATGTTTAAGTCTAATTTAGCTTTATTACTAGTGTTCTAGGTTAATGAAAAGCATTCCCTATGCAGCTGCACATTGCCTACTGTGTTTATTCTTACAGTATTTCTGATGGCATAAGCCATAAGAATGTTAAAAAAAATACATGCTACAATACATGCACTGAAAATCTGGTGGAACAGCGTTAACACAGAACAATCTGGGTACCTGCTCCAGAACTCTCCTCTGATGTCTATGGCATTAGCAGCAGAAAACAAGTACATTTATTTGGGAAGCATTACCTCTGTTAATTTAAAAAAAGGGGAAAAAAATAGCACTGGAGGTCCATTTACTGCCATAACTCCTTCTTAATGGAGATTTTTTTGCTTGAAATACGGTCTACTACATTATGTGTCTGCTTTTTTCAAAGAACACCACCAAAGGTATCTGTAATGCAAAGGAACAGCCATTGATATGGTAATCAAATGTAAATGTCATAGTAGGTTACCTGAGATTATGTATTTTACAACACAATTACATTGCTATTAAATTAATACAGGAATCTTGCGTTAGCAAGTCACACTTGGTAGCAAATACCTACTAAATGGTTGTCTGTTACAGTGCAGAAAAATGCAAATTGCAACTGATGTTGAAATGCACTACTTTGTTTTAATAGACAAACAATAAAATCCTAGATGATCTAATTCTCAGCAGCTTGTGGGTTTATCTTCTCCTTATCTGATTTTTGGGTTTACAACCTGGATATCTAATACTGACCTGTATTTCAATATGTGAAAGAAAAAAACCCCTGAAACAACCAAACCTCATCACTGGGAGAATGTGTAAGTTTTCATGTGCAAAGGGGAAATGTTTGAATGATCTATGTTTCTAATACTATGTCCTCTTTATCTTCAGCACACACCTCTTAAGTTCCAAACTTAAGTGGTTTCCTGACTTAGGATTTTGTGTTGAAAATTCAGAAGTGGAACAACTTATTGTCCTGTTTATAGTCTTGAGTCCACCTCTTAGCATGTTACAGAGTTCCTTACACTAGTAATTTGTTACTTACCATTGACAGTATAAAGCTATGGGCCTTTGACATTGAACATACCAACCACACTGGGTTGCTTGATAGAAGAGGTTGGAATCCTTTTTTACTTTTTTTCTTGTTGCAGCAATGGAAATCCTTACTTTCAGCTTTCTGACTTGCTAGGAGAGATGGAGAAAATCCTGTATTCTGTATCCTCCAGGACGACTTAGCATTTTTCTAATAGTTCCATCAGAAGCTGTGTTCTTTTTCCAGAACTCTTGAGGACAAATTGGTCATTTGTTTAAACTCAGTATGTCTAACGGGGCTCTTCAATACACTGGGAGACATTATCAATGTTTAACCTTAACTGCTTTTGTAGGGCCTGCTGGATGTTTTCACCTTTCTCCAGTGACTGGAAAGAGACTGCTGAAAGTCACAGAGGCCACTGCAAAATTAAAACAGTGTAATGGAAAGTTGGGGATGTTTCTTTGGCTGTGGCAGCTCAGAATAACTTTCACAAAGTCAATACTGCTATACTTAATTACTCTAAGTGAAAAGATTTGGTCCATATTTTCATCAGCCTTTATTAGCAATAGAATCTTTGTCGCCTACAACATAGCCTTCATGATGGCATACAACAGAATTAACTATGGTCATGGAAACAGCACAGATTGATCACTGAAGTAAAAAGCCTTGTTATTTACAAAGACAGACTTGCATTAAGTATGCACAAATCATAGGCTGAGTCAGAGCAATTTCCTATAGCTATTGTCAAAGGCAATGAAACAAAGTATTTGTGTAGATTCTGTTCTCATCATAGATAGTAATGAGTCCAATTTCTTTTTGAATTCCTTTCTAAAGCCACAGACCTTAGCTCAGTCCTTAATCTTATAATTTGGCCTCAATCTTAGAAAAAAAAGTTGGCTGTGCAGCATTTACAGCTGCCTGCAACGTAATTTGTAGTAGAACATTCATTTGTTCTTGATTTATTAATGGTGCTCACTTAAATCTTCTGTACTACGATGGATTGCATCTCAGTAAAAAGGGCCAAACCAAAATGGTATTTGGATGAAGTATAAAGCTTTAGACTCTGACCTGAGCACATTCCTAAAGCTCAATGACTTCATCATCCAGCCATTGCTAAATTAAAGACGGAGAGTGTAGGAAGCTGTGTGTGGCATATGCAAACGTGCTTTATATAGAATATACTAACTTTGGCTATTTTTTGGTATTGTTTGCACACTCAAGGAAAGTAAGATGAATTCATGCAGATTCTCTGTGGGCGCAGGAATTGCACACTTGCCTAATAAAGGAAGCTGTACACATTAAAATTCAGTTTTCCTGGAATTTGACCAAATCCATCTCTCTGAAGTAGACAGTACTTTCATATATACATAGATATATAAACCAAATTCTTTTCTGAGTACAAAAAATAATCAATCCTCATCACAAGTCCATCTTAAGAGATCCATTATATGATTTAAATAGTAGAATAATAAGTAAATTACATTTAAAAAAAAATCAGTGGTTATGTCCCTGTATGACAAAGACTGTATGCAAAGTCAAAGCTGAATATGTTTATGAAACAGAGAAAAGTTTTAATAGCTACTCTAGATCTGAAAAGTATTGGAAAAAAACCCCTGTATGCTGGGAAAGAGGTGACACAGAAAGAAAATTTGCAAGGTGCCTCATACAGTAAGTAACTCTATCTGTGATCTACATTTTGAGAACATATCAGAAAGAACCAAGTCAAAACAATGATCATCAATACAGAAGACCCATCAGCAAGGAGAGAATTTTATGGTCCTCCTTCCATGCTTAGACAAAGAGAAATAAACTCATAAGTAGGAGGCTGACAGAAGATTATGACATTAAATGGAATAATTATACTTTTGTTTCCACATGCAATCAAGTGGAGAAATAGTCAAGTAAAACTCAAGACATCCTTACTTCTTTTTCCCTTTGTCTGTTGCTCTGATAAGGAAATTACAAATTTGCAAGTGATGAAAAATAATAATTCACAAGTTATTCCTCCAGTGCCAGAACAGCCAAACTATGTTTATTTCTGTAGGTATTGTGAACATTTGGAGCAATGATCATGAGCAGGGTCTGGATTTGAAAACAGACGCAAAGAGCCTCCACTTAAAGAAATGAGAACATATAAAGAAGGAATGCAAAAAGGATAAAATACATGTACAAATGGTCATTCATGAAAAGCAACATTCAATGATGACAACAGTATTGTAGTTACCATGACAGTGAACATTGCAGCTCTCAAAGAGCTTGTATTTTATCTATTCCTGTATGAAAGCCTAGCTCTCGTTTTTATACAAGCATATACACTAAACCTTTCTACTTTTATTTAGCACTTTATTTATATATGACTATTTACTATATCAAGATACAAGTTAATAGAAGCATTTACATTATAATGAGGATGCAGCTGTTTCAACCTGATTGACCTTGGTACAGCTCGTCTTTCAATTTCTTAATTAAAAAGATGAAACTCTTTTTCTATGAAGCACCTAAAGAGGATGAAATTCTGAGACAAAAATAAACTAAAGCTCTTCTGGAATTTACTTATAAAGAAACCTCTTATCATATTCCAATGTGAAAGGTCATTGATTTATTGCCTCTGACTACTTAAAATTAATTTGGAAAACAGAATGTTTCTTACCCTCATTAATATTTTCCACTACTATGGCAAAAGAGGTCTGTGACTTGGACAAAACAAAAAAGGTCATAAATGTAGAGCATCATTCTTTTTCATTTTTTAAGAATCTACTGAAGTCCTTGGAGAGGCAAGGTATTTAAGAAAGTGCTTAAGTGTCCCCTGTCAGTGAAGCATATCAGCACATTCTTCTGTTTGCTTGGATATTTAGGTATCTTTTTACTGTGCTTGGTTGAACTGAGGAATCTTTCTAAATTCAGAGACAGAGCACAGTTTATACTGTGGGAAGACAGGAAAATAGAAACACAAATTCCAGTTTCCTCCTGAAAAGGAATCTTGGCATTATTTGTTGATTCTGTTTGGTAGGAATGAAAATAGCCCATTTATACACATTTGCAAAATGCTTCTTTGATAGTGGTGCTTTGCAGTGAGGATTGCTTGTTAATGGTTCCTTTTCAGTCTGATAACTATGAAGATTCCACCTGTGTCTAATGGATTGTCTTCCAGTCACTCCATTCCTATGAGAAATTCCATCTATAAAGAAGATGGTATTTTTTGAAAACCAGCTGCCAAGCTTCCTATCAAAATGTTTACAAGGTCAGCATTTCAAGGAGCAAAAGATGTGTTACAACTGGTTTATCTAATCCAGCCAAGCACAGCAGTCTTCAGTAGATGATGCCAAAAAGGTGTTTCAGATGTTGTGACCAGTTTGTTTAAGGTTCTATTACTTTCTACATAATTTCACAAGCAGTTTACAAAAACTAATGCAAGATGTTAAATCAAGCATTGAAGTTTGAAAATAAACTCAGGACTGTAAACGTTTATATGTATTAATAATTAATTAATAATATGTATTAATAATAATGCTATCAATGCAAATTAAGGACATCCAAGTGTAGTGTCATCTGGCTTATGATTATACAGATCTGAGTGAAAGACCTTAGAAATCAATGGCAGTAAGCCTGTCCACCGACATCTGTCATCTTACTGAATACCAAAACAGATGTGGGTCATGCTGGAAGGTATTGTAGCACTTTTGTTTTTTTCCCCAAGAGTCAACTAAAAAAAAAGTGCAGGAGGAAGGACTTTTTGCTGTGGAAGAAGTTTCTTCTTGATCTTAGATGATTACAGATTTAATTACTCATTTCATTGGTTGGCACTGCTCCAAATGGCAGTGGTTAAAAAAAAATATCAATCATGGTTTAAAATTCAGCTTAGAGAATCTGTCTGCAAATAGTTAACAGACAAGATGGATGACAAAAAATGGAGAGAAGGATGGTGAGGCAGGAAGTGCAACGGTTCTGAGGAGCCTGCAGTTCGCAGCAGGCATTTCCATTGCACAGCCCATTCCACAGGCTCTATGCAACAGTGATTTTGTGCAGAGCACCAACTGAGAAAGTCACCTCTGCGGTGGTGCTGCACGCAGCAAAGATGAGAGCTTTCAAACATCATGCATTTATTTCCAGCAAAAGGACACCTTGTCAGCCACTGACTCTGAATGACACTGAATGACGTCTAATTCATCCTTGCCACTAGATGACAGCACAGCAACACACATCAATGAAGTAACCAGTATTTTGCTACAGGTTAAGAATTCCTGGAGAAACAAGCTTTAGGAATTTTAGGACTAGCACCATGGCAAGAAGAAATGACCTGAAATTTCTATGTCTTTGGACTTACTAAAATTTTTGGACTTCATCATCCAACATGAACATTGAGAAGGAACTGCCATGACTACAGGATATATGGAGGTCCTTTCCAATCCCATTTTACCTTCTTAAGTCATTGTAGTCCCTGAGTTTGAATTAATATATCTTTAGCTATGTTCATCCTTACTCCCAAAGGAGAAAGACCTTGGAGTATGTCACTGTTCTGATGTCACAAGATAGGTCTCTAAATCTGACTGTAATGAGAAGCGTCTCTCATGGTTGAATAATCTAGAGGAAAATAACTGTTCCTTCAAATGAACTCTTGGACTGGTCTCTCATACTTGTGCAAGCACCCTACCTTCAAGATATTCTGGAGTCATTCCCAGTCTCTTTCTTCCCCTTCCATTTTCCCCAGAAATTTCTGAACCTAAGACATAATTTTGTATTTCAATAAACAAGGTACATTTCCATGAAAACTTTTGCTTTCGACAAAACATTGATTTTCCAAGAAGTATTGTTTTGCTTCCAAATCTTTTCCAATCAATGGCTGGAGACAAGGTTTATGCTTTTCTGTGTGCCAAAAAAGAACTGTGGATCTAATTTGAATGTAACAGTTTAAAACCTCACTTAAAAATATATTTGACTTACTTATTTGTCCTTTCTTAAAGGCATAAGTGCCTAACACTCAGTTAAAATAGTATTTGCTCTTGCTTATCTCCACTTTTAGTGAATGTCCCCAATAATTAGTGCTACAGCATATGTGTATGTATTCACCACATACAGGTTGTGGCACAACAGGGCTGTAATTTATTAGCATTGTGTGACCAATTCTTAAACATGTTTACAATTTTCTTCATAATTCTGCTTTCTTTCAAAGGACAAGAAAAAACTACAGCCCACTGAGAAAGGTGGAGAAAATATCTCTGTGTGGGCAGAGAATAAGTATATTCCAGGATTTTGTGGCTTTTTCTTCCATCCATTTCTTTCTATTTGAAAATACAACTGGTGTATACCATACAGGGAGTACTTTAGCACTGGCAAAAAATGCAGAGGAGAAAAATACCCAAGCTTGCCATTAATTGCTTGTAAATATATGCTCTCAAACCTAGCAATCAGCCTTCAGGATTTCTAACCTCTCAGTTGTGTTCAGTTCCTTCCTTTGAATAAAATGATCAAATTCTATCTTCTCTAGCATGATTAAACACTATGCTTGCAGGAGGATTATGATTGAATAGGAAAGATTTACATTTTTTGAAATACACAGTCTGTGTTTCTCTCTCTGTAGGTGTGCCTGTGTTTACACAAGCACCCACATAACGTACACACATGCATATACACACATGCAGGTGTGAGCCAGCAGTGTGCTCTTGTGGCCAAGAGGGCCAATGGTGTTCTAGGGTGTATTAGAAGGGTGTATTATTCTCTTTAGCTTGGAGAAGAGGAGACTAAGGGGTGACCTCATCTATGCTTATAAATATGTGAAGGGTGGGTGTCAGGAAGATGGGGTCAGGCTCTTTTCACATGAAGCCCAGTGACAAGACAAAGGGCAATGGTTGTAAGCTGAAGCATAGGAGATTCTGTGTGAACACATGTAGAAATTTTTTCCCAGTGAGGGTGCCAGAGCACTGGCACAGGCTGCCCAGAGAGCTTGTGGAGTCTCCTTCTATGGAGATATTCAAAACTCACCTGGACGTGTTTCTGTGTTTCCTACACTAGGGAATCCTGCTGTGGCAGGGGGGTTGGACTAGATGATCTTTCAAGGTCCCTTCCAACCCTAATGTTCTGTGATTCTGTGTGTGTATGTGTGCACGTCTGCATATAAATGGAGGGAGAGGGAAGAAGGAAAGGAGTAAGGGAAAAAACAAAGCTGAGTTACATGGGATCATCTAGATGCTAAGACCAGATTTTTCAAGCTTCTGCACCCAGCTGCATCCACTGTGACATTCAGAAGAATTCAGTACTGGATTTTCAGGGAAGTTAAAAACCCAAGATACTGAGCTTTCTCGCTCTTCCAACCACAGAGCTTAAGGAGCTCAGCTGGGGGTTATTTCTTACCTAGAAGACCTATGTTCTAAAAGAAAGTAGGGAGAAAAAAGAAACTCTCTTAGCCTGCTGAAAGCTTTTCCTTTAGATAACCATGCCTCGCATACAAATGTTTGCACCTGCAAACTCTACAGGCACTTTGTGCAGGCCTGTTGAAAAGCTGGCCATAAAAGTAATTTTCCCCAAAGCCATGGCTATGAAAAAAAATATCCTTACCAAAATGTTACATACTTTTTAAGCTGTTTTTATTTTCCTTGCTTATTATTTATTGTCATTCCCTGTTCTGCCTACAGAGTACCAAGTAACCAATACAACTGTGTTTGCAGAGACACATAAACATTCTCTCACCTTATGATCCGATATTGTTATGTGTTTTGATAGTGCAATAATACATGAGAAAATTAAGTGCCTATAATATATCAGTATATGATAGGCAGAAACACAAGTGATGGCAGAAATCATATCTCATGTCTCCTAAATGGTAACTGCGGTTGAGGTGAGCACTTTTGCTGATCATACTTGCCTATGGCAAGTGAGTCTAAACTTCATTTTTCCATCACTTGGATGGTTTAACACTGATACAACACCACTGTGGAAGAGCAGCTGGCTGACACTTATGAAAGGGAGGGGAAAATTAAGCCTCCTCTGGCTACATATTATCCCACTGATCTTTTCCTCTCAGTCTCTGGCTTTCCTCTGCCTATGGCCAGTTAGTAGGAGGCTCCTTTTCCTTCTAGGGCAGGTTGCTTAATATGAGGTTACTGTTCATCTTGCATTTACAGCTGTCAATCTTCTTCAAGAGCTACATTGTCGGTTATGGTCTCATAGGGCCAAAATGTAGAGAAATTCCACGTTACCATTTTCACTTGTACTTCTACCATGAGAATCAGTAGTTTATCATGTTAATAAGATTATGGGAAGAAGAAAGTTATCAAAGCATGACAAAGTCTAATGTCATGGGACCCATACTTTTTGACTGTACAGCTTTTCTCTTCATTCGTGGATTTGCATTACATCACTGCTGACAGAGCCTACTGTACTCCTCAGTAGGAAAGCTTGCAATATAAATAGGCACAACAGACAAAATACAGGAAAAAGCAGAATCATCACTCTAGACAGACAGGTCTTCTGGGTTTCCATGAGATTAAATGATCTGCCCAAGGCTGAACAAATAGACTGGCAGTGCCAATTTTCTGTGACTTGTACAAGCTTTGGTAAACCTCTATGCTACACAGTCAACAGGTTTTCAAATTGCCTTTTGACCTGTCTTTCATACTGTGATCTTATGTTTTTGATTGCAAATGTAATTTAAAATACTAGTTTTTGCACAGCCATTGTAATTCTTTTGGCCTGATTCTTCATTGGACAAGCTGCTCTTTGATTCCTACCCAGTGCAGGAAAAATAATTCTGAATGCTCTCTGAAATGGGACTAGTTCTCAGAATTTTTTGTCTCAGTAAGTTTCAATTTTTAAACAAGGGGAAGATGAATCTCCACAGCTTTCTTTTACACATACTGTATGGTATATTTTCCCTTACTAACCCAGAACTACTCCAGTTTTCACTGCAGAATGTTCATTTTAAAATTTAATTCATCAGCCAAGATGCACACCTTTATGTAAATATGGTTAATTTTATGTTCAAACAGACTTCAATAGTCAGAATTTTACTTGCTTCATCATGGGGCAATGGGACACTTGCTGCACACTCGCTTTCTAGCCTTCAGTCTGAAAGCAACAGTAAGACTCTCAGGCAGCCCATATCACATATACTAATAAATTATATGAAAGGAAGTTTTCTGCACTGTGTATGTGAAATGACATTGCTAACCTGGTGCTTAATTTAATCTGAGTACATAGGACAAGTTTACCTTTCTTCATGATAATGTCTCTTTTGGATCAACAATGAAGCTAGCTTGGAACAGAAATATTCAGCTGTGAGGATGTTTGATGGCTTTTCTAATACTTCACAAACCTGGGAAATACTAAGCAGTATTTGGCAGCTATAAAGCAAAAAGATTTCTGTAAAATCATGTGTCCTGTAACACTGCTGATTTCAGGAAAATTGTGCCAAATAAATTTGACTCATTCACCTTTTTTCTCTATGTGAGGGGTAAGGGATGCTCCGAACAAGACAGCCAGAAAGGACTAAACCACAGTTAATTCAGATACAAGGAACTTTATAGCTGATCTACAACTGATTAGGAAGTAGAAATGGCTGTAGTTGGACAAGAAAAATCCAGAATTATTTGGGTATTTGCATGGATCGCACATAAAATGTTTGGGAATGGCATCCATAATGTGCTAAAATTCTTTAATACACCAAATGTGTATTTGGGTATGGTGGGAAATGAGTTGAAAGGACTAAGAAAAGGTGGTTACACATATGGGGCAATGTTAACATGACAGATGGTATTTGTTTTATTTATGTCTTAACAACTGTGTTTATGTTCTTTCAGGAATCCTTTCTGGGTGGAGCCTTACAGAGACATTGCACAGACTCCTTCCTGAGGGAAGCTGCTTAACTGTTGTAAGTAGTATTTAATTAAGAAGTTTTATTTCTAGGGTTTTTTTCAAGTAAATGGTGGCTTTTCTGAATTTAATACCACCCTATCTGTTCTAGGTAAAGGACTAGGCACATTGAACACAGTGCTATGGTTGACTCACTGTCCTGTCAACAGTCAAAATATAAAAAGTATTTACCTAATTTAATGCAAACACCTATTAAACATTTTCCAACTTCTGTGGACAACAAAAGGCACTGGAATATCTCTAGTGACAATAAATCCTTAAATTACTATTTTGGTTTTGAAAACTTTTTTCAAGAACAATAGATTATATTTTAAAAAATACCTTCAGTAAGTACTGTCCTTCAGGAAGACTCACACTCTCCTAACAGAATTTTATTTTTGCCAGATGTTTTTAGGAAACAAAGTCCCTTTGGCTCAGTTGAATTTTCTCTTAGTGCAGTGTTCCATCTCCAGGTAAGTCTTTGGAGAGATACTAAAATACTGTTTATTCTTGTCAGTTCTTCAGATAATTTAATTGTTCCAGGTACTTTTTGGCAATTGTATTATAGAAGTCCTTTAGGGTGAAAAGATTTTGGTGTTTTTCTGTGTTTTTTTTAGTTTTAGTTGTTTTTTGTTTGATTGTTTGTTTGTTGTTGTGATTTTTTGCTTGTTGGTTTGGGTTTTTTTGTTGTTGTTCCCCTCAGACATTCCCAGGAGAACTGGATCACTCAGCTGTCAGTTTCTGTTAGGTAAGCAGCATATATTGGACCTTAGTTCAGAAGTCTCTCATTGCTACTACTGCATATAGCACAATGCAAGAAATTTATACTTCCCATTTATGTTAATAGTGATTTATTAAAAATTTATCAGAATGACTGAAGCTGGCAGAATCCCTCTGAATCACTAAATAATTAATAACTCTTCCACAAAGGTGACCTAGGAGCAGAATGAAATACCTATTTTTTGGGTTACCACACTGAAGTTTCTTGTTCCCTGCTAAGACTAAATAACTAGTCTCCCTATGCCAGTGCCAGGGAAGAATTAATATCTTTCAAAGCTACATTGTTGAATAAGATGCTGCCTAATGTGACTGATAGTGAATGCCAAGAAGAGAAAAAGTTGTTTCCTAATCTCCACTCTTTTCTGGCATTTCCTCCTCAGAACTTTACATATGTGAATGGCTGGCTCTATACTTCACACCTCTTTTGACAAAATACAGCAAGAAGTAGTGATGGTGTTGCAACTACCTTTTATCTAGGTGGCCAAGGGTTAGAGCAGGAAGTATATGAAAAATACAGACTCAAATCTCTTTTTAGCTTCAGCAGATTTTGAAGACATATCTTCATTCTTCTGTTTTCCACCAGCCTCGTTGATTGACTGTTATCATCTCCATTTGACATGACCCATCTGAAATAATATTCTTAATTCAAAAATATAAAGTAATTGGAGAAAATCTAGGACTCCTCACTTCCCAAGTGGAGAGATAAATTTTAGTTAAGTTTTCAATTAATATTAAATTTTTCCATACAATGTGCAACAAGTTCAAGGGATGAAAATTATCCTTTAGAATAATCAATAATTGGGGTTGAGGACAACATGATGGAATTTGTAGGGTCAAGTCCTCCTCAGGAAAAGAGAAAACTCAATATGGATCTGTCATATCTTCTATTTATGCATTCAAATATTTCAGCAAATTTGAGACAGACTCTGAATTGTTCAGCAGTGGCAAAAAGCATTTCTGATCATGACCAATTACTACTTGGCTATTTATGATCACTCTCAATTACTAGTGGACAAGTTATAGACTTCAGATGGCAACTGAAGAGTATTAAAAGATTAAGGATTAAATGTGGTGTGAGTATCTAAAGTCACAGTTAGGTATCTCAGTTGAGTATAAGTGCTTTAGAAGATTTTAGCCTTAGTGGAGTGTTATCGTGTTCTTAGGCTGCAAAAAGGTGTAATTCTGTATTTTTCAAATTCTCTTCTATGAGTGACTTCAATAATTTCAGTCGTATCAGTTGGTTAAAGAGGGGCAACTTCATTTCATTTCTACAGAATGGGAATTATAAATTATTTAACTTTAAATATTTTATATTATCATTAGAAAAATTACTAAAAAAATACACATCATTTTAATGAACAATGAAGGCCTGGAGTCTTCTACAACTAACTATACAAAACAATACTTTCTTTTATAGCTGTGCAAGTGAAATAATTTGTTCAACTGGGGTTCTAAGGTGTCGATCAGCAAATCTAGTCCTCCAGTATTTTACCTTTCTTCATTCCATAAAACATAAGTGTCCATAGTCTTTCACAGTCATTTTAAAAATAGACATTGAAATGCATTCCCCCTTCTAAGAGGTTTGAATTACTAATTCTGCTGGTTTGTCAGTACAATGGTGAATTAACTCAGTAAGTGCTGAATTTGAGGCTGCCACAACAATCAGAGCTTTTAGGGCTGCCAGACACATCCATCTTAACAGCACATGTTCATTTCCGCAGTTTCTAAAAGTCTATAAGGATGCAATACATATTTTCTTACAATGACAATCATCAAACACATGGAATTGTAATAGTTACTTATTTGAGAGGACACATATCTGGTCAAGGAGAATTGGAATATTAAATGAAAAACTTGTTAGCTTGTTTGCATGGGAAATTATTTTTTTTTAAAAACCCTGTTTGTCTGGGGCATGTTGTAAAGAGACAAAAAGAGACCAATGGTGACCTTTTAACATTCAAACTAGAAGACTGCCCTATTATAACCTGTTTACTTAGGCGTAGAGAGAATCTGTTTGCTCAGCAGAACAGAACTCTTGTTTGTTCCTCAGATAACCTGATTTTAATATGCCTCTTTCACATTTCTATTCCCCCAGCCATGCTTCTATATAGGAATCCCATTGAAAGGATGCTGCAGAACTACAGAACTTATATCCTAACCAGTGTGCTGCTGTTCCTATAATGGGAATTACTTTGAGTGACTTTAATGCTCCTTAAGAGTTCCCTTCATGAGTAGAGTGACAAATGGAGCTACATAGCATAAGGGATACCAAATAATAATCTGGATCCCAAAAACAGAGGGAGATTTCCTATGCAAATGAGCAAGTTACTTTCCTGAGTAAGTTTTTTCCCCTTTCATTCCTTCTTTTACAATGTGATCTTTAGCTATGTGCTTCTCAGAGGTGTCTGGTTCTCTCTAGCTCAGTATAAAGGCAACTTTAATACTTTTGTATCATCTTAAACTCTATTCTATCAGTGTCCTTGAAATTTCCCAGAGAAAAAAGCCTCATAAGTGTTTTGTATCAAAGATTCTCATAAGCTGGAACCACACTGACTTCCTGCACTGCACCCTTCCAGGACTGATGGCTTCCCATACATTATAAAGTAATAAAAGCTGACTGCAATACTGCACATGGAACCGGATTTTATACACCAAGTCTTTTCATTAGTATTCTCTGTCTCTGTGTTTTCTTCTTTTTATTGGTGCATTTCAGGAAGCGTGGGGGTTTTTCCCAGTTCACTGGGATGATGACTTCAAGTACTTACTGACTATAGTCCTTATATATTCCTCTTCTGGTCTGTAATCTGAACAATTTTTATATTTAACAAGTACTTCCTACTTCCTTACACAAGCCCAAATTACCTGTATTGTTAGCGACCCTGAATGTCAGTTGCTCCTAATTCAAATAGAGTTTATATCCCTTGGTGAAAACCACAGAATGCCCCTGTGGTTACCCAGCTATGTAGTCTTCCAATATATGCCCACTCACTCATAAGAATTGCACAACCTGGTAACCCTGGTTGATGAGCAAGGAGACAAAGAGGAAACCATCCTCCTTTGCCAGACAATGACTAGGTCTCAGTGTTATTATTACTGAGCCTGCACTCTTTCTCCCTTGCTGTGAGAGGCAATTTTTTCTTTAAAGAAACTAACATCTAAACAGATGAGATAAAGGACAAAGAAAGGAAGAATATATTACCTATTTTAGAGATAAGTAACAAAGGTATGGGAAAAGTAAGATACAATCCTGTGGTCACACAGGAGGTCTTTGGCACAGGCATGTTCCAAACAAAGACTTCACTCGTTGGTGAGGAGTCTATGAACCGTGAGTTGCAAGGATGTGAAAGCTCTTCTGTTAAATCACATTTTCTATTTTAAGCTAAAAAAAAAAAGTAGGGCTTTTTCTGGCAACCTTCTACAACATTCTAACTAATAATCTTCAGACCTATCATTGCAGATTCAGCACCTGTATTTTCATGGAGCTGGCATTTAAGTGGGGTTTTTTTGGTGTGTGTGTTTTTGTTTGTTTGGTTTGGGTTTTTTTGGTGGGGTTTTGTGTGTGTATTTTGTGGAAATCTTACTTGAACTCCTGCAGGTGCTTTGTTTTGATTAAACTGAACTGTCCACCTATTGCTGGCCAATGTCCTTGGTTACATTAATAATATCTTTACTATGTGTGCAACAGGTACCTGAGCCAAGTAATTGTCTTATGCACATGGTGAGCAGAGCTGATGTTTTCTGGTGCAGACTGGCTGTATATGCACTAAATCTGGGATAAACTGAGAGTGTGTAATGGTCTGAAAATTACCATTACATGAAACAAATTCCCAAACACCTTAAATAATTTGCATTGTTAGTTTGTCATCAGTCTCCAGGGGTTTCTCTCTTCCAGAAGCTATGGCCAGGATGGATCAGGAGCAGAGGTGGATAGTAACATGAACCTGATTCAGAGTACAGTTTTGTCTGTAAATGGTGAAAACCAGGTGGCAACCCATGACAGAAAAGACACAAAAATACTTACAATCGTGCTTTTCTCAAGGAAGAGGTTTTCTTCCTTTGAGGTATGCTTAAAAATGAGACTCAATTTGCATGTGTGCTTATGGTCCCAAGAATGGGTCTGGGCCTTTCTGTATTACAGAAGCGCAGAACAGATAAGCAACCATAAAAAGCCTACATAAGAGACAGAAATTACTTTTCTGTTCCAGGATTAAGTGTATTCATCACATCATCATAGCTAGAATTTTTGTGGCTTGGTTTCCTTTGTTTGGTTGCTTTGCATTAATATTAAAGGATGATTTGGGGGTGGGGGAGAAAGAATGTCTCTTGAGAAAGAGAAATGCAAAGGAAAAAAACCCTTTTGTTTGCAAGTGCATCAGACCTTATAAAAGTATATAATCCATGGATCATTGGCATGATCAACTGTAATGGCTCCAAAAGAGCCATTGTGTTAATGTAGCCGATGAGCATGAGTACTGCCTCTGCATACTAAAAGTGCTCATGAAAATTTTAACAAGATGCAGATCGTGGGTAAGTGCAGCACGTAGTTGTTTTTAAAATTGAGAACACAGTACTGTAAGTTTCACCAAAATGCAGAAAAAACCCTAAAATATGTCTGCCAGCAAAACGTAACTTTAGCAACATCTGATATATTTTTTCTCAGATACATACAGTAACTGGTTTTTAACAAAGGAAATGAAGTAGATCTCATTTATCTGGACTTCATAAAGGTTTTTGATATAATCCATTTGGGAAATTACTAGTTAACCAAGAGAAATTGGGGAATAGTACAAGAAATCTAAAGTAGGCAAGGAAATATCTAAGGAAGAGATAACAATTTAAAGGGAAAGCATTGCAATGGGAAGAGCATGCTAATGGAGTTCTTCAAAGACTGATTTAATATTTTCATTAATGAGCATGACACAGAAAGGAAAAATGCAATAATGAAATTTCCTGAAAACAGAAAATTGGGAGATATAATCAATATAGGAGAGGACCAGAATATCATATGGGACAACTTAGATGATTTTCTGATCTCAAAAATACAAATAGAATGGCATTTAATGCCTCACACTGCAAAGTCATGGGTTCAAAGATGAAAAGGAGAATTTCTACTTTTATCTGGCTGAAGTCAAGAAAAAGAGATCTAGGATTCTTAATCAGATGCAAGCTAAGGATCAATATAAAATAATAGGGAGAAAGGAAAACATCATTGTAGGGTGTATCAGGAATGCATGGGAAACAGCATTGCATTTATTCAGTGATGTAAGACCTGATCTTGAATACAGTAGAGAATCTCAGGCTGAAAGAACAGGATTACCAACCTGATTAAAGAAAATGTAAAGAATTTTAATTGTTTAGCCAGAAGAATAAAGTTCTGAGTAACGTCTGCGAAAATACAGAGAGGTAAACACCAGGCGCAGAGGATAGCTATTTAAATTGAAAATGTTGTCAATAATGGACAGTTTGACCTTGACAATGCATAATTTTTTGTTGGAAATTAGAAGGATTATTCTGGTCATTCTTTATCTTTTCAGTTTCTAAAAATCTGCAGATAAATATTCTTTTTTATTGTGTAAGTAATCTGCTTATTTCCAAATAATATAGGTTGAATTTTTTGAAACTCATCAGGTTTTACTTTTATCCAGCAATGATTAAGACTAAATGACACTTACCAAGAAAGAAGGACAGAGACATAGAATTTACAGCTTCAGAAGATTATTCTGATATTCCTGTGCATTAAATGATACACTACTACTTATATATTTACTGCAGCATTTTGCATGGTAGGGAATAGTGGGAACTTGCTTGAAATTCTTCATTTTTTACCTTTTCCTACATCCTAAGAATCATCCCTCTTCAATCCTTTGGTACCTAACATTTTTCCATGTAGTTTCAAAGACGTCTGTCAAATCCTTCTCAGGATCTCCTTAAGATCCTTTGGTTGAATATGATTTGGACCTTCAGAATCATAAATATTTAAATTATCTAAATATCCTTTTACCTGCTTTTTATTAATTCTGCTGCCAGATATTCCCTAAGCCTCATTAATATTTATCTCACTGAGCTCCATGCTTCCCTCTTCCTTTATATTAAACACTTGGAAAAAATGTAGAGGTTGAGCAATTCTTTTTCTCTCTGGCCAGTATCAATTGACCTTTCTTTTGATTTCTTTTATCCATAGTGTATTTATTTTCTTTATCTCTTCTCCAAGGTTACACCCTTAACTTGAATTTTATTTTGCCCTGTCCCTTCCCTATTATTTCTGTTGTTCTCTATTACAGATGTAGCTGCTTGTATTTTTAGGTTTCATCTAATTTGTGTTCTTTTCCTCCTGTCATTTTATAAATGGACTGTGTTGTCATATTTTTGACTAAGAGATGTTTCTGTATATATTAAAATGTGACCATGTCATACAAATATGTATATAAAGTATGTACTTTGTAGTATTTTTACATATACTGCTATATAAGAATAATATATTGAACAGAATAGCCCTTCTGGTTTGCTTATTTTAAATAATAGAATTGGAAATAGTAATTCATGAAAGGTTGTTAGATGCAGGTGCTTGAATATGAACACTCAGTGATTAAATGCTGGCATCACTGTAGCCTATGGGAATTTTGCCATTGGCTTCAGCTGGGTTAGGGTTTTATTTTGATTCTGCACTTACACTTAGATTTAACTTTAAGCCTAGAAACAGACCCACTGGTCTAGTAGGTTGCAATGGAGTAGCATTATTCCTCTGCCTAAGTCTGCTGACCTGGGGCAACATATTCCAGGTAAGAAATATTTCCACATAGAGAATTAACTAATGTAAAATTTAAATGTTCCTATTTTAGAGTTAATGAACAACCTGAGTGTGCACTTGCTCAAGAAACAATATAAAACTATTTATGGACAATGTATTCTTTCAAAATATCTGATATATCCACAGTCTCATTTCTATAAATGTTCTTTTGCAGTGTTCTATCCACGAGGCTCTTCAAAGGACAAAGCAAGGCAATTAAAACAATATTTTATTAATTACCATTAAGAAATAATGAAAAAAATTCCTTAAATTGTGACACTAAGGAACCCTATGTCCAAAATAGAGGGACTTCAGTTTTTACTGTTGATTTTCCTTGATAAATGTTGCTTTTTTTGCAATTTTGGGGTAATGCCTAACAAAAAGACCCTAAAAAATACCACTGCTATGCTTTGATTACTATTAACAGTGTAGATGTGTATATATTTAAGGTTTTGTTTAAACAATGAGTCCTCCAGAGAAACAAACTTGCATTGTGCAGATAATTGGAGTGTCATAGAGTCATAGAATCATAGAGTGTTTTGTAGCTAGCTTTTTAACTGCTCCTCTGCAGTGAGTCATTCAAATGTAGGCTCCAGAGAGGTTTGCTAATTGTACAGCATTCTGCAGAAGGTCATGTAATTGATGCTGATACATATTTGCAAGTGTGGCTTAAAGCTAAGGTGGACTATGTCACATTAGCTGTTCACAAACTTGTCAGTTAAGGCTGTTCCAAGATTATAGCATCTCTTTCTTGTCTGACTTTAATTTACTGGCTAGGAGTAGTCTTTGAACTGCGTCCTGGGTTTTTAAGGAAGTTGTTTTCTTATGTTGTGTAATTAAAACTCTATAGATATGACAAAAAAGGACTTATTCTTTCAAGCTCTTTGTGCTATTTCTTACTGCCAACTCAATAGATACTGAAATTTTGGATTTCTTTAAAATGAAGGTTAATATCGAAAAAACAGACACTTATAGTAACTGCTCTGAAGCCAAAGCTTGTTGTAAATATCATGGGTCTAGCTGTAGCTTTTTTATTGTAAAAGCTATCCTAAGTATTTCATGCAGAATCAATAATGCTAAATAAAACAAGACCTTCAGACACTACATAAAGGGACTATATGTAGACTACACTTCAAAGACCTAGTCTACTTTTACAGGTCATTAATATGGATTGTGATTACTGTGCTTTCATAATTCAGTTTCCATCTGGTTTTACCTTATGTTCTAGAAAATGCATGTTTTTATAGAGATCTTGAGTATCTGTCTTATTGGCTAAGCTGCTAGAAGCCGTAGTGCCAAAAGAATGAATGTGAAAACTGACATGCTATGAAGGCTGAAAAATTGAGATGCAATAGCATGAAAATTATGGTTATGAATAAAAGATTTATCCTCAAAACCATGGTTTTTTATATAGTTTATATCATCATAGTATACAATTTTCCACTGTCGCTTCCTTCTTGCTTGTGAGATTCTTCACAGAAAAGTAACTGATACTTTCAAGTCAGGAACACCAGCAATTGTTCAATAGCTAAAAGAGGCAGCTGCATGAGAAATGGCCCTTGCAATAAGTTGGAGCTGCTCATCTGGGATCATTTTGTTTATACTGATCTCTTGCCAGTGTTTGCATAGAATAAAATATTTTACTCAGTTTGTAGCATGGAAATAAATATAAATGTCTAAGGATGTACTGTCTGTATCTTTTCCCAAATCTTGGTGTGCCAGCAGGACATTTTCCAATCTGCTTGTGTGCTTTCCTAAGTACATAAAAGCCCTTTTCTACCAAGAAGAACTGAAGTAATAAACAGACAGATTATTGGGACCCAACTAAACATAAAATGAAGATTTCTAAATATTTACTAAAGGTTTGTTGCAAAATGACAGTGATAGTTAAGTAAATCAACAAATATGGCCACCACCATTAACAGATAAACACATGAAAAATTAACTGAATCACCATTACTTCTCCACTGTTGTGCAGCTCTAACTTCACCATTGTCTCAGTGTGACATTACTGTGACCTGCTAGGTGCAGTACTCAAGTAAATACAATGAGGACTCTTGTCTGCTTCTTTCTGCTAGATGTCTATATGGCACAGTCACCAAACACCATAAAGTATGTGAAATGCCAGCTAAAGGTCATATTTTACGCCTGCTATTACATCATAAAAAGCTAAATTTGCAGCTTTCTTTCACTGGCTTTACACTAGTGCAACTCCTCTGAGTGAACAGTAACCTACCTATGCCAGGTAGAGTGAGTTGAGTTTCAAGCCCACCAGCTGCCAGAGGAAGGAGCACAAACAGAATGATACCTCTAATTACTGGGTGCTACTGTGCCCCTCTCACGGGTTCCTGTTAGAGTATAATGTTTAAAACCTCTGATCAAACACTGCACTCTGGTTCTGGACCATCATTTCTTCATTCCATGTCCCTCCAAATCTCTTTAAAGTGGGAAGGCTCACTGTGATGCAGAGGGGAGAATCTGATGCAGGTGAATTCTTGCAGATCATCTCTGTCAAACCCATATTGTATCATACTGAATATTAAATACAACACAGATACAATTTATTTTGTGCAGCAAAAATACACCACACATTGGATTTGTTATACTTCTGTTTGTAAGTGGAACATTTCACCATGCTAACAGTTCTGTATTCATGTTTGATTACAGAAATAAGACTACTGACTTCAAAGTTAGAACCCTCATTGTGTTTGAGTTATGTCCAGCTCATTACAAGAGATACTGCACACAACATGCTGAACTGTGATCATGAGAGTAAGGTAAATACTGAACTCTTTATGTACAAATGTGTTTCTTTTACACTGATTTTTTTATATCATACTCTTAATGGTCTCTGAGGGTGCTAATTGCATGGTATCTCTGAAATAGGCCCTCTGTCCACTCAGGCAAGCAGCATTCTGCCCACGGTATATATACCTCTTATATCTGTGGTTTAGCTCACTCAGTGTCCTTTCCCAGTAGTTTATGATTGCAGCATAGGCTGCATTATACCATTAGTAAGGTCATTTAGTAATATAAACAACTGAAAGGCTTTCCCTCAAGCTGCTGCATCATTACTAGCCTTTCCCTCCCCCCCATTTCTATATCATTCTTGGAATTATGAACCTGTTAGCCTTCTGAAATGTGCTTTCTTCTCAAAACTGAAGGCTACAATGTGTCAGCTATTATTTTCACATATCACATTTTTACTGTATCATGTTCATCCAGTCCAGATCTTTCAAGGTAGGAATACATGACACAAATTGTGAGAAAACAAATCTTTTACCGCTGTAGGCCATAGTTGTAAATAGGTAACTCTCACTTTATAAAATAGGCCATTTTTTTTCCTGCTTTGTCACCGCTTCACATATAAACTCCATAATAAAGAAAGAGAGGGGAGAAAGAGAAGAAACATTAGAAAGGTCCCAAATGTTCTCAAGGCTGTACAAAATGTATTTTTAGGAAGAAAATTCTGTCTTCCTGAACGGCATACAAGCTGCTTTCCTCAGTGCAAAAGTTGGGGAGGGTGCAAATTTGCAAGAAGTTCAGTATCTTTATATATTTAATGGCTACATGTTCAGCATATTTATTCAACATAGTATATTTCTGGTTTTTAATGAAGAAACATGGTCCAAAGGTTTTATACTTTTTGGTTCATGAAATACTCAAATTTGACCTAAGAATTTAGGCAAGAATTTGAAATAACTGAGCATAGAATGGAAGAAGTCGAAGGAAGCTGAAGAAAGTTGAAGAAAACTGAGTCTGGATATAGGTTTTACAAAAATTATAACACTTTGTGTCCCTTGTTTAAACTGAGTATCCTCAGTTATGAGAAATATTTGTGTAAACATACATTAAGGTACCTCATAACTCCTTAGTTTCAAATCATAAAATTGGCATATTTGAAAGAGAAGTTTCCCGGTATCAGAAGACAAAGACCGGTCTTTGCTCATTCAAAGTATAATATTAAACATCTAAAGAATTACTAAATTTATTTAGTCTGTACTGATTAACTTCATTCTTGAAATGATGAAAGACAGACCCCTAATGTATTAGAAAAATATTAAGAATTCCCAAAATTTTTCCTTCATCTTTTCCAGTTACCTGAGGGATTGTAATTTAGGGCTTATTTCGTGATTTTAACTTCTATTTTTTAATTTTTTGTTCTGTTCCTAAAGTTTGAATTCAAGTTATCAAGCTGTGTTGATTTGAAAATTGGTGTTTATATTTTGTTTATTGTATTGTATGCTACGACATATGTCTCTGAGTCTACAACAATTAACCAGTTTCTTTTCCAAGATATGAGTGTTATTTCAATTATCCTTTTGAAATTTTCTTTGTGGCATGCTGTAATTACACCTTGCACATACATTTTGCAGTTTCCCATTGAACTGAGTCACTGTGCATTGTGTTCACAACAACCAGTTTGGTGTGTTCGTTGTATTAAGCATGCTGTGAAAGCTTGTCCCTTGTGCTCAAAATATAAATTGGACATAGCTAATCACATCTACTGCTGGTGATCATGTTCACCAAGTGCTGATTTCTGGAGGGAAATGTGCCTACACTTCTTCTTATGCTTAGATATAACTGTAGGTCCTCCTTCAGATATGCTTTATTATAGGCAGTGTCAGACTACATTGCCAGTGCCTCTTAAGAGAAACAAACCCATTTTGTACTCTGCTTGTTGATATAAACCTGGAAATGTTTTCCCATGTTGAATGTAAAACACTTCTCATTATTTTCTATGCAAAACCCACTTCCTAAAATCTTAAGTGATGAAACTCTATCCTCAAAGCAAAAGCAACGTTATACTCTTAAGGGCTTGTAGACTCTTCCAGTCAAGAGAGAGGTACAGCATGTAATGTAAAGAGATGCAGTCCTGTGGCCAGCAGCCGCAGCTGTTGAGGTAGCGAGAAGTTCATAAAATGATGTGGTGCTCTTACTGAAAACACAGAACCATTTGTGGATGCCTTGTGAGTGCAGTCATGGGAAATGCACAGGGTGTAAATTCAGCAGACATCTGCTGATGACAAGCCACCAGAGAGGAATTAATGACTGACTTCACAGACAGGGTGGTTTTAGTTAGATGAAGTTACTCTGCTAAAAACATGAATAGTCCTTCTAGTTTCTAGGAAAAGAGAAATTACTATTCGTGAGTTAGAAGAAAGAGCAAACTGATCTTAAAGAAGTATTTGTTGAGTTGACCAGTGGATAATACATTGTGTCTTGAAGAAAATACTTAGTGAGAGCAAACCTGCATCACAGTAATACAGAAAAAGCCATGAAAGTGAAGCTGTATTAAAAGAGTGGTAATCCAGCAAGTATATTCTCTGGTTTCCATCTAAATAAACCCAACAAAGTATAGCTTTGGAACTGGCCACTAAAAAAAGAAAACAATGAACACTTCCTACAAAACTCCTATGATGCTTAGTTGCTTTTCTGATGGCTATACACTAAGGTCTCTTAGTGTAGATGGCTATACTCTAAGGTCTCATAGGTGTTTCAGGATTGTGAATAATGTAATTTCACATAAAAGAAACAGATGCATACTTTGTATCTCTGCACCCAGTAGAAACAGACCATAAGAAGAATCACCTTGTTACATGAAGGAAGACAAAACCAGAAGATTTTGAGTCACTAATAACATTGTTACTTCTTCAGAACTACTGTGTTTCTACTTGGACAGACAACAAATATTAAGACAAGAGCCAGAAGAAAGTTTGTTTGAAAATACATGCTACTTAACATCATAGCTCTAGGACTTGTAATTTAATATAAAAATAGTTTCATAGTGAAACCACATAATTCACTGAAAATAAACTGTACATCTCATGCATCACAGAACCAGATAGGCTCTCACGTATCACTTTGCTGGTGAAACAGCTTTTACAAGGACTTGACTTAGAGAAACTGTGAGATTGGCAAACAGAAGCTCCTGCTAAAGATTAGGAGAAAAAAATTTTGTTTCTGCATAAATATAAAGCACCTCAGCATAAAGGAACAAAATTAGCTGTCCCATTGAACAAATATGCAGTAGTGAGGTAAAAGAATATTTTCCTGGGATCTCTACCCATCTTTCCTTCAAGAGGAGATTTCATGCTCAGTTGAAAGTTAGAAGCAGATTATCTAGAAACACTTTTGCTTATGTATTGCATTTGTTTTTCTCTGTTAATAACAGAATATTATATATATTTTTCGTAAGAAAAGGCTTCTGCTGCAGCCCACCCCTTCATGTGCTTTTTACATATTTTAGCAGTTACAAGTATTTATGTAACACACTATCTCTGGTTACAGACAGGGGTTGTAACATCAGAGAATTGAGAATTATCACTACAGCTATTCAAAGAGATTAAGATTTGCAGTCTGTTCTCAACACTGTTGAACATTTTTTTTTCTCCTTTGGTTGGTTTTAAAACTTTCTACCAAACTTAAGCAGATTTTCAGATGTGCTACTTTACTGAAGTCTCAATTCTTTTCAGCATACACTTCAGCACAGTGTTTGTTCTCACAGTATCACAAGCAAGTACGTGGGACAATAAAACAGTCATTTTTTAATTTTTTGTTTGCAAACCTCAAAAGTGGGAATGCTTTTGAATGCTACTTTAAAATACTAAGTAAACAAGGGACAGCACACATAAAAAGATAAATGAGCATATTTTCATTAGAGTCTGAGGAACACATCATCTCACAGAGTATCCCTTGATCTGAATGGAATTCCACCTGCAAATGGCAGTGAAACTGTCTATATGAAGTCTGATGGTCGTTGCTTTTTCTAGTGATATTGTCTCCTTAACAATTAATGGCAGTAAATCATGTCATGAGAGAAAAGTAAGGTCCTTACAGGGTTGGATGACCTAAAGGCAAATAACTTAACAGCAGGAAGGTGATACAGATAAAACTGTTGAAGAGACAGACTGCACTCTCTTCATGCTTCTTAATGACAAGTTGAGTCAATTTGGGAAAACAGAGTTGCTGCTATATCCGTGCTGTACTATTATATATTTACTCACTTCAGTGAGATCAGGAAGATATAAGGAAAACTACCAAATCAGTGCAAGATAACAAAATCAATGTATGGTTGTAACACTGTTACAACCACTAGGATTTCATGTTAGGACTTCAGGGAAGTACAAAGCAATCTTTAAAACGTCAAAATTTACCACACAGAAATTAGCATTAGCAATGACCTGGTCATTTGAGGGAGAGGTCTGTCTGCAATGCAGGGTGTAGCTGCAGAAGATAATCATTAAGAAATACACAAAAGCAACCCTGTGATAGCAAACTAAAAATGCAAGGCACACGAAGAAACAAAAATTGATGCTACTGTTCCAATTCATCTCCAGCGCAGGCCAAAACCAGACACTTGGGCAACAGCGTAACGATGAAACACACACTGGGACACTACTTTCTCTACTAAAAGCATAACCTACTTGTAATGCTGTGCCAAGGGAGGCATCCACATAAGTTCTGAAACTCTTCCCTACCGATTCGCTTCGGGAGCAGCTAACGCTGGGCACAGCTGATTCCCACACACAGCTCCTCAACTCATAAGCTGTAACATGAGACAGCTGAGAGGTTGCCACCGTAGCAGCCACTCCCCTGACAATGGAAGAGGGACCTCTCTCTTCCTACTAGTACTGGAGACAGAGGAGCGAGACAAGACCTCTGCTACGGCCACACCCATTCCCACGCGCTCCCTCATCACTCCTCTCGCGCGGAACGCGAGAGAGCACGCGCCGTCCTGACGGCCATTACTTAAGTGTCGAACCCGCTTTCCGCCTGCCCCTTGGTTGCGATAGGCTGTTCTTAGCGACCTGCGCTACTTTTTTTTTTTCCTTTTTTTTTCTTTTACCCTTCCACATTCTCCCCGCCCCCCCTCTCCCTCCGGCGGCCACGCATGCGTGTTAGGAGAGGGAGTGTAAGTTTCCATTTTGTGCTTTCTTCCCTCCCCTTCTCCGTAGTTGAGCCGCTGAGCTTTCCAGCGATAGGAGGCGGCGGGGGGATAACGCTGTGCGGTCCCCTGCCGTCTTCCTGCGCTCGGGGCTGCCGCGCGCTCCCTGAGGTGGCTGTTGCTGGTGGCGCCGCGTTCTGTTCTCTCCTTCAGTCAGCCGAGCCCAGTGCCCTGCGCCGGGGCTGGGGCCGACTCGCTGACCCTTCTTACCGCCTCTTTCTCCCATCTGGATATTGAAAAATCGTTATAGGAGCGTTCCGCACTGGCTTAGGCGTTATGTTTGCTGGGGGTGCTTCGCCCTCTCCCCTGGCTTAGCGCTAGCTTTGGGCGGCGGGCGGGCGGCGGCACGCGCTGTGTTTGCGGTGGCGTGTTCTGTTTCCTTGTCAGTACGCGCTTGCCTTTGACCTCAGGGTTATCGGCGGAGGGGTCGGGAACACTGTTTTGTCCAAGTGATCGATCTAATGCTTTCATACCAGTTCATAAGGGATTTTAGCTGAACCTGGGGAGGCTGGTTAACAATGGTCGTAGCGGAGTAGCTGTGCTTTTCTGAGGAACAGATTAATTTCCAAGGAACAGCTTAATTTTGTAGGTTCTTAAATCACTTGAGAAATGAGTAAGACCATGATGGAGAACTAAAGAAAATAAAGTCAAAATTAATGATCACTTTGTTCTTGGTTCTAGGCTATAACTGGGAAAAGTCAGCTCGGGGTTGTTCAGGTGAAAGTTCCTTTTGAGACAAAAGCAGTCTAGGCTTAAATTTCTGTGGGTTGTAATATAATTTAAGAAATCTTAAATAACAAAAAGAGGAAAATATGAAGTTCAGTTAAAGAAAAATTGCACACAGTATGTCATCTCTAAGCAGTTTTCTGAGTAATTAGTTTGCAAATGTTGAATGTTGGTGATTCAAATAAGACATTCCAGAGCATGTGCAGTGGTCTTGTCTACTTAATTTTAAATTGAATTGCTGAAATATCTAATGGAAAAATGTCATTAAATACTTTGCCTTTTTCCTTAGGGCAAGATGTCTCTTATCTCCAATAAATAGTTCCCTGATTTCATATCCTACTTTTATATTTCCCCTAAAATGTGGTTTTAGATATTGTGAGTAGTTTTAAATCTTTGAGTGACACCAGAGTACTATTCCTATCTTTTGAAGTTACATTCTATGTAGATTTCCTGTGTTAGGCATAGAATGCTGGTAAAAGATGAATTTATTTCGCTTGTCGATTCTGCCATTTAGTATTTCAGCTTGGTGTTGGTTTTTTTTTTGTGGTTCTTCCTCCCCCATCTCCTTCCCCCCCCC
>VWZX01004568.1:2670163-2697265 GCA_013399015.1 Galbula dea
AATCTTGGTAGTTTCGTTCAGTGTGAGCTGTTACATTTCCAAGTACAGCAGTTTTGATGCAAGTTCTAATTCTCCTCAAAACATGCTGTTTATAATACTGGTAATTTAATTGGTATTATAGACTTGAGAAAACCGTGGAGCCTAATTTTTTTTCATTTGCTTGTTTATTAAACAGGTCTTTTGAGTTGAGTCTGTTTCAGATGTTTGTGTTTATTTTTTTATAATTTTGTTACTTTTGTTTCATTCTGAGTGCAAGGAGAGGAGTTTGCTAAACAAAGGCCCTGGTAATAGACAAGTATTTTAGCTTGTCAGTTCTATGTTTGCAGTTTCTGTTAACTGTACTAGTGACCAAGTTAAAATTTTTAGATGCTGGGAAAATTTGAGGATACAGAGATGATATTGGAAACAATGGCTTGGGTCAACTCGTAAGTTAGTGTTGAGCACAGGATTATCCACTTGTCTTGCATATTACAGCTGTGTATGTACTTCACAGGATTTGCCTTTTTATAGTTACAATGTGTAATCCTCCCATATTCATTTTGTCATCTGTCACTTGAATCCTTTTGTCAATTTGCAGAAATAGAATTATTCAGTTTTATACGTGTCAAAATCATTCATTCTTCTCCAGTGTCTGCAACTTCATTTGTCAGTTACATTAATTTATATAATGTTATGTATCTATAATTTTGTCTAGTACTGCGAAAGTTCAAATCTTGCCACTTTTCAACCTTGCCAGCTGTTTTGTTTGTAGAATTTCTTTAATGTGCACATAAACAAATTCACACAAATTGGTAATGTTTACTACAAAGGACCAAATGTTTATCTGTGAAGTCTTTGTGTTAACTTAATTGTGATGCAATAATACAGTAATAAGTTCCTGCAATGCGTATTTACAATTTTTTCAGCTCATTTTGCATTACTTGCAATGTCTGAGTAATGGGCCTTACTGAAGTTTCATTTTGTCTAATGTTTATTTCTAAGTGCTAGGTCCTGTATGACTCTTCAAGGTCAGAATGCTTTACACTGTCAGACTGTGTAAGTGTCTGTACACAGTGATCAACTCCCTTCTCAACCTTCCTGATAAGCTGAATAAGTTAAACTTCTTATTAGGAAAAGATGAGGATATCAGATAGCTGTGGTGGAAGACCCAGCTCTAGGGTAAAATCCACTGTGAGCAAAGGAGTCAGAAGACAACCAGAATAACATTCCCATGAAGGGAAAGTGATTGTTGCCATAATCAAAAAGGGTTTGCTGGCCTACCACAAATTAAGGTTGTGAATCAGTGACACAGAAATTATGGTTTCCTGTTCTGGGAAACCATCTTGTTCGTGATCGCACCTTAATACGTGTTAGCTCTCGGCAACACGTGTTTTCAAATGATTTATAAACTCTGTTCTGTTGCTTTTTGTTTCAGAGGCTATGTCATGGTATTTGCTCTTGATCTGAGTATGGGTAAGATGAGCCAAATGTGTTTCTGAAGACGGAATTTGGTCATCTTGCTGCTTGTAGATATTATAAGGGTGGTTCTACAAGGAAACAGCTGATGTATAAAACTCACTTGTGAGCTGTGCATAGTTGCAAATTCATTGTTACCAGTATTTACTTTGTACTTCCTTTTCAGCTCTTCTAATAACTAAGTGGTTTGTTAAATTGAACATCTCCCTGTAAATGCTAAGAAGTTAAGCTTTTAAACCAAGTAGGCTCGAAGTAAATTGAACTAGTGCTGTTAGATTGAAGTATATCTTTTGACAAAGCTATATAATACTATTGCATCCTTCAAACAGAGTTTAGTTTGGGGTAAATGCTAAATTAATGAGGTTCTGTGTTATATTTGTTGTTTTTTTCAAAAGTACCAAAGCCAAACTTTAGCATTTTAGTAGTCTTTGTTTAGTTACTTGTATTTTACTCTCATGCTATATTTTCCAGTTTGAGCAGAACCCTGTGGTCTCTGTCAGTGTGGAAGTCCTAATCTGATGAAGGTTGCATGTTCTGAATCTAAACAGGGCTTTCAGCTCTCCTTGTTGATTCTCTTCACCAGGCATATATAATACATCTACTTGCAGTAAGCTGTTTTGGAGTTTGCATTAAGTTGTAAGTTTTCTTTCTTCGTTCTTCCAAGTGTTACAAGTAACAGTCAGTGTTGGTAGCTTATAAATGGTTTGTAACTCATTTTAATGTATGTCTTTCCAGAAAGGAGGGTATTGTCAGCTAGTTTCAACTGAGGATAATTCATATATAGTTCTGAGAACTTCTGTTCTTTGTAATTAGAGATTTTTACTAGTCATCACTGCTTGTTGGATTATATATGCTGCAAATCTTCGTTATTTTTTCTCATTGTCTCTGAAAATCTAAGATAACCAACATAACTGAGAGGCTTTAAGTAGCCTGATGTGTGCTTGATGATCGAAGAGGCAACTACTGGCCATTCCTACAAAACCCAATTTTTAAAATACTTGTGTAACTTAAATTTTCTTTTAGGTGTCAGCTCTTCAACTTAACTGGCACAAACTTGTGTAACTGACAGGAAGGGCTTTTCTTTCTAGAGCTGAATTGTACGGCTTTGGATGGACCCTGAGGGAGTTGAATTCCAGAGGAATCTTCCCTGAACCTCAGACTGTTAGGGCTGTTGGCTATTGCAAAAAAAAAATAAAAGCATCTTAAATTTTTATTTTTTTATTTTTATTTTGGTAAAATGTCTTTCATATGTAGTTTTATCATCTTTGTGCTGCTGCATGGAAACTGAGACAGACTAACATTGTGCAAATCTGATTAAAATTATCTGTGCTGTTTCAAAGGTCAGGTGCACTCAGTGAATTTGCTTTCAAATTATTTTGTTTATTCTGTATACGTATGCATCTTGAGCTCTTGTAAAGGTCAGGAGAGGAGATTCATTTTGGAATTTAAAGAAGTTCAGCTTCTGCTGCTAGTAGCCCTTGTTAGTTTCATTTAAACTAATGAAAGTGGTTTGTGTTTGGGTTTTGTCATTTTTATTTCTCTAGTGAAGCTCGTTTGTAACTATGAAGTCCATAATGCATTTTATGTTTTCATATTTTATCTTAAAAATCAAGTACTGTTTGCACAAATAAAGCACTAGTCTTATTTGGGTTTGGGTTTTGGTTTGTTGGCTTGTTTCATTTATGTGGCAAGCTAATACATGCTTCAAGGTTGGAAAATGTTAAAGTATACACAATATTTTAACTGTCTCTTGCCTTAAATGGCTTAATAAAATAAGAGTGGTGGTGCATTCTGTTAGAATTTTTAAGTTATGCTTCATGTTCACATTGACTAATATAACCACAGAAGGATTCATGTGTGTCAGTGAAGCATATCTAATTACAGTTTTCAGTCACAGAATCAATGGCAATTAGTAAGGAAGTGGGGTTCTTTTAAATACAAAGAAACTGCATCTGTAAGGTGCCTCATTTTTCTCCTGAAAAAGGCTGTTACATAAGCCCCCTTATGTTGTAGCTCTGTCTGTAGAATGGTAGAAATATTTTTGTTGACTTTTGTAAAAACTTATATTGCTATGAAGATATTTTTTACCACAATAATAATTTTGATTTTTCACTTGAACGTGAATACCTTTTTCGAAGTTCATATTGGCTTAGGAAGTCTTGAACTGTGTAACCAGATCATCTTTTTCTGTCAGAAGTATTCTGACATTTTCTTTTCAGACTTCAAGAGATGAAATCTGAATGAGACAGAACATGCTTGTTGAATGAACATAATACTAAAACTTAATGAAATTCTGTTTTAGAGCACATTTTATAGAAAGGATGGACATATTTGCAGTTATATGAAATGTTAGAAAGAAATCTATTAATTCCTACTGAAAGAGCCACAGCTTCCTAGATAAGAGCTATATTCTTTTACCCACAAGAAAGAGTCTTGAAATTTTTTTCTGAGAGCACTAATCTTCCTTGTCAAAGGTTAATTTAGTAGCCATTGCTTCAGTTCTTATGGGCATAAATGATCTTGGATATTAGTAGCAACAGATTGGTCACACAGATTTCCTTTTAGTTTAAAAAGTTGCTTTAGTAAATTGAGTATTTGGCCAGGCTGGATGACTAATTTCACGTGGCAAACAGTTGACCACTGGGTATGTGTACTTTGAAAGGCACAGAAGGATGGTGATGCCTAGACCGGTAATTTGTTTGCTTGTGGGAGTTCTGCCAAAACACTGCTACTGCTTTGAGGCTTTTAGTTTCTGCTTCTTCCTAATTAGTATAATTTAAGCTTTCCTTCACTGATTCATTATTGTTAGTAGCAGGCACTGTCTTTTCTTTTCACCTAAGTTTCTTCAATGAGAGACATTTGTGTCAGTTTTGCCGTTTGAATCCTACTTCATTAAATAGCTCTAGTGTTACACCTGTTGTGAGCCATAGCCTTCCCACTGCTGCAACTGAAGCAATAGTTATTAGAATTTAGGATACTTGAGAACTTTAGGATATTTGAAGTGCAACTTACATTTTAAGTGTGTTAAAACATACAAAACTACTGTACGTATTTTATTTACTTTGAACGAGTTTTCTGTTAATAAAGTTTTATACTGTTTTTAATTTTCCCAGGTATCAGGACAAATAGCTTTCTAATATTGTGACATTAACACTTTTCATGTCATGTTAATTCTGATGTGACTTTAAAAAACTTGGTTAGCTGGGATAAAATCTTGGTATGAAATGTGTTGTAATGGTGCATCTCCAAGCAGTGAGTTTGAGTATCAGACCAAGTATCTGTATGTAAATGTAGAATTATATTAATCCTTTTGAACAGAGGAATAGAAAGGAAGACAAAGTAGAGTGAGAAAATGTTCTTCAGAGGAGGATTAATAATCTTACCTTTGAGAGTGATATATAAGGCCTGATGTTGCTCATAATCAGAATTAGAAATGGATGATTATCCACAGCATCTGGCTTATATAAGTGCTTTAGATAGTATGTAAAGCTTCTAAAATTATTTCTGTATTTTCTTCTAGAATTGTACTGCAATATAGAACAAATTCCTGTTAATATGAATAACTTCACAGGTAAACATTGGCACCAGCAAAGATCTTTTAAACCTTGATATACATAAAGCAGCTCTTTTGAAATAGTTGAGTTTGTTGGTGGATTCCAGTGCTAGTAAGTACTAAGTGTCTGGTGAGATAAACTGGGAGTCCTAGAGTTAGGGATAATTAGTCCTGTGAACTTTTTTGTTATTTGATACTGAGACTAAAGCAGGCAACAGTTTTCTCTGTGTATGGAAATCTGGTATATAGTTGTGTAGTCAGCTGTTCTGGTATCTATATGCTCTTGTAAGCACTGTATAATTGTGCACTTTACTACTTCTGCACACTTTACTCTTGCTATTAAGAAGCTTGTAATGGGTATTTCTCTTGTAGTTAGAGTTAATTCCTAGGTTGAAAGCTCTAATGTGTAGTTTCAAATTGGTGTAGCTTTATCTCAAAACAATTAAAAAAAATAATAATTGTATTTAATCTTTGAGTGGGATATACCAGTGAAAGCCCAGAACTTAAGAACTCTAATAGACACTGTAGTAAGGTCTAGGAAGACTACTTAAGGAATGAATCCAGATGTCAGTGAAGCAAATGTGTACATGTGGCATAGAGGTTTGTGCCAAGTCATTTTTTAAAAATGATATTTCAGCAAAAGAGCTTTACAGTTGCTTGGAGAAGTGAGAGTTACTGGAACTGACTTCATAGATGCTTGCTTCTGAAGAAGCAATATTTCTTTGAAAGTTAATGAATATTTTACTGATCTTTGCATACAGGTTACATGTAGTAGGGCAAAGACTGCTTTGTCTAAGTTACTTCTACTGTTAATCAGCATTTTGAATGGGTAAATTACTAGTGGAGAAGGCGGCTTAACGGGCAGTGAATGTTTAACGTGAAGCAGTTGGCATGTTCTGATGGATTGGGCTCTTCTAATTTGTACTCTGAGTGTACTGCAGGTATGATGTGCAGCATATGCTGGGACAGTCTTGCTTTCAAATTCTTGTGGATGTGTACTGCAAACAGTGGAATCTATATGAAAATAACAAAGGTTTTCTTAAGTTCAAAGAATACAAGTAACTCTCAGTTCATACATGTGTGTACATGTGGTGTGAAATATCAGTAGCTGCTAACAACACTGCTGCTTTGTGCCTGTCAATTCTTGAAACTGAAAGCTTGGGACTGTATTTTTTGCTTCAGAGATGTTCAGTCACAAACACAAATAATGTATGTAAAACATAGAAGTGGATGAAAACTGAGTAGGACCATTTTTCGTTCTGTCCTCATATATATTACATGTTTATGATCCCTATTTAGGATTCTGTGCTCATAATTTACTGAATTAGTTTCACATTTGTTGAATTCCACTTTGTTTTGGAGTGTATAGACTCTGTCTTCAGGAAGTTTAAAGAAAAAGTTGGCCAATAGAAAGAATAAAGTTTTGTCAGTGTTGATGAAAATCCGAAATCAGAAAAAACCTGGTAATATTGCTTAAATAGCTTCTCATAAATGTGTAAGATTCTCATTAGTCCAACATGAGAAGACTAATGAATATTAATGAATGAGATCAAAGACATTTCAAAATCAAAGCATGTAAACAACAATTATTTTAAGAATTATAAGGTTTTAACTGCATAGAAACATGAATCTTCTTAACTTAACAGCTCCTTGAAGTTTTTCTTGAAAACACTTTTCCTGAAAATTTCTGTGTTGAACTAAAGGCAATTATGTAATGTAAACAAAACAAACAAAAAAAATCTGAAGGATATAAAATGTTTTGAATATGGTGTATTGAAATACCTGTAAATTCAGTTGTGGTATTTGAACCTGGACACAGTCCATGATTTGAACTTGACTCAGTCTGCCAACAGGAATTGGTGAAATACTGAGAAGGAAATTACCTTGGGATGTCTCAGACTTCTGCTGTTTCCTTCTACATTACTAGTGCTTTTGGAGAAAAGTTACATAGTCATAGTGTTATTCTGTTAAAGATGATAGTTTTGTATGTAATTTTAAAAAGTTTCTGATGTTTCAGTGTCAGAGTAAGAGTGGAACTCTCTTCATCTCAGTATCTTCTTTTCCAAATGTTATTTAGATCCACTATGCAACATGATCTGCATACCAATTATTTAAACTGAAACAGTGCATGGTAGTAGTATTGCATGGGGTATTACATTATCATAGTGTATTGCAAGTTGCTTTTCCAAGATTTAGGGAAATTATTTTAATAGATTATTAAATATTGCTTTTCAGTTTTCTGTAAGTGTCTACTGTCATTTAGTTAGCAATTCTGTGCCACTAAAAATAAAATAATTTCTGTATGAGATAATGATTTAAACAAAATAATAGGTGTAGGCATGAGTTAAAGTATCTTATTTTTATTTCTGCAATTAAAAGAAAAATTGTATATCTGTATAATGTTATTTAAAATTCTGTAAGATTTTTAATCCATTTAATCCACAAAGGTCATAATGCAAATACTACTCCACAGGCACAGATCCCCTATTGCAACACAGGAAAGCGTTCTGGTTGTAAAGAACCTAATCCCTGTGGGCAATTGTGACATTATTTGACAGTTTGTGATTCCTACAAACTTTAATGGCAACGTAGGGCTCGCAAGAGGATTCTTCAAATGCTGTCAAAGTAACGGTTTCATTTTGAACCTAGATATAAAGCTAATGGTATCTAACAGCTTTTAGTGTCACTGAATCAAATTCCTCAAGTAGAAAGAGTGGTTGACATTCTGTTTTAAAGTGACCGTATGTTTGACCTAGTTCTATGATTGGGGTGTCATCTCAATTGTATCTTGCTGCTGTAGACTCTTGGAGGCTGACAAGCGGAACAAGTTTCTTTAGCTCACATAGCTCATCTGTCACACTGAGCAGCTTGCAGATTTTTATTATCAGAATGGAATGTGGAAAGAGTACTTCTACCTGCTCTCTACCCATCAGCATAGTCAGCAAGCTGCTTAGACTCCTGGTAACAGAGTGAAATGAAATTCTAGAAGAATAGAGAATAAAAAAAATATTTCCAGAGATGTAACCCTAAGCCACATTGAATAATTAAAATATTTGTGGTTAAAAACCAAACAAACAAAAAACAACCAACAAACAGAAACCCCACAACATCCAGGAACCAGATGGAGATACCTTGAACTGCATGGATAGTTATTTTTCCAAAGAAAGCTTGCAATTGCCTTATCTGAAAAGAAAGATGGAAACTTTTCCGGTGTGTGATTGTGTATATGCATATATAGTTGTGTATTTATCCATTGCTAAGAACAGTTTTGTAGTTCAGTAAGGCAGTGACAGTCATCTCCGTTTTCATTTTGAGCTCTTACTTAGCATTTAATGTTCAAATTTTTATGGAGCTTTTACTTTTTTCCCAAAATAGTGCAGCTAGTATCTTGTACGCTAGGCCATATCTTGAACAGAGCTATTTGAAGGTCTGTGATAACAGCGGTGTTAGGGCACTGACTGTCTGCAGATTGCTCTTCGAAGTTCACATGTGGCTAGCTTGGCTGCTGTACTCCTACAGTGACTGGTTTTTGCCTGTCATTCTGGGAGTATTAGCAAAAGTACAAAACATAATGCTGAGTAAATGTTGATTGGAGTTTTTTCCCATGTCATACATAGGAAGGAGTTTCTGTAGCCCTTTATGATATGTCTAGTTTTTAAACTGCTTTTACTAGAGAAAAATTTCAAAATACACTAACTGTCAAATTATCTTATCCAACTTAGAAGAACCAGCAGTAACACACCATTTAGGGTTATCGAATTAGCCTTTATAGGAACCACAGAAAGTATATAACGCTTCAATTTGTGTTCTTTTGAATTGGGTTATTAAGCTTTGATGGCAATCACATCTAATAAAACATTTTGATTTATAAGATTACAGTGTTTAACTCTTATCTGAGTAAAATTGGAAAAAAAAAAATTGATTCTTGCTTTTATGTGTTGTAGCTGTTTAATATATTTCTAAAAATGTTTGCTCATCCCAGATTAAATGATCTTTAGTTTCTTCTTTAAAGTACTCTGGTGTTTTTGTCCTTTGTTGTTATATGGACACTGAAACTAAATTATGTATAACTTTAAATATTGTTAATAAATTTGTGTATTTTAGAACTACTTTACAGCTTTCAAATATAAAAATAATAGTAACAATTGGTAAAGTTAAATCTTTGGGGAAAATGGTTATGGGGATGAGCTTTAAAATGCCTTGAACTGAGATCTAATGGTTAAGACTTGAAACACTTAAGACTTAAAATCATTACAGGTTTTCATTTGGCAATTCACCTAGTCACAGTATTTTTTAAATGATAAAACTTTCTGCTTTGATCTAGTTTTCATCTGAAGTAAGGCATCATTTTCACTAATGCATACAAAAATACATAGTTCTTCTGTGCTCCTGATTTTGCTAACTGCAACAACAATGTGCACGTTAGATACTAAGCAAGTAAGATTGTGACTTCTTAAAAGAGAAAGTGTGTATCCTTATGTTTTTTTGTATTTTTAAAACATTCTCCTCAACTTGCCTGCAGTTGGATGTGCGCTTGACTGCTTTAAAAATAATCTAACAGCAAAACTGAATACAAGTGTAATTTCAGTAATGGAAGACTAACTTACTCTGTTGGCATGAATTTTTTCTTTTGCTGTTTAAAGAAGACTAATTTTCTTTGAATCAACTGTCTTTGAGAACTAACTACATGAAGTACCCTGGCTATTGGATGCAATATTTACAGACAGAATGTAATTTGTATTTAGTTACAATAATTGTGGAATTGTCTTTTTTTTATTTAGAAGATTAGATTGATTATATGTTTTATCTGTTGCTTCTGTAAACACATAACACTTCAATAATTTCTTCATTGTGCATGTTTTACAATGCCCATAGGTGGATAAAAGGCTTTCTCTATTGTGGGATTAATAGGCTACTAGTTTCTGACAAACTATACAAATGGTAGAACTGATGATCATTGGAGGATGATAGTGAGGTATCGGTGAGGAATGTGCTCTTAAAAGTAGACAGAGCAAATCTTTGCTTTAGCTAGTAATAATCACAAACTGGCTTCTGTTGTTTATAATAGGAATGATTGTGTCAGTTCACGAGCAAAATGATCCATTTGTGGCACATCAGGAATACCCTCTGTTTTTTAAGAATGAGGTAGATGACGCTGGGTGAGAAGCCTGTTAATAATGTTTTATTCAAAATGATGCTGTACAAACGTATTCAAAAGGAATAACACCAACTGATATTTTCATCAAGGAAATGAGATGGATCACCTTGAGCTGATCAAAAATAGGACTATGGTATGTATAGCTTATATGTGAATCAGGAAGATATATCTATCTTTTTGGGCTTTACAGCTTCAGTTGAATAGAAAGGGTCATTCTGTAGCGATAGATATATGGCAAATTGCACAAGATCTGAAAAAATGAGAATTACATTTATCATATCTAAGGGGAATGCCAAAGTGTGTGTCAGCCTATAACCCTATTAGTGGTAAAATGATTAAAATATGCCTTTGGGAGATACAAATCAATATGTGTTGTAAAGCTCAACAACAGCTGATAACAATTCAGCTGAGTTCTGTGGATGGCTTAGCTCTGGAAAAAAAAAACAAAACAAAAAACACCAACGAATAATTGTAATTGCACCCAAGATCTGTGTGGAAGAAGTTTGAGCTAAGTCTCATAAAAGTTAAATGAGACAGTTCTAGATTTGAAAATTTAGATAAAGATGTTCAGCTGAATTCTGTTCACCAGGTCACTGTAGACAGCACTTGCACTCAATATCCTAGTTGACTTCTGGTGATCTTGATGACCAAGTGTAGTGAACTTCTCAGAGTGTGGTTTATTGGTAAAAGGGTTAGTTGTTAGCTTCTGTAATGAGTAAAAAAAGTGAATTCTTTCTGAAAGCCAACTGATTTGCTCAAATACTCAAAATAAAATGCATGACAAAAGCCAACAAAGGGTTGTTTACTCTGTAATGAACTCTACAACATAAAAAGGTTATAATGTATTTTGCATATGTGTGATTTTGTGTGGTGGTGGTTTTTTTTGTGAAATTCAAATCAGTTTTTCTTGTGTGGTGGTGGTTTTTTTGTGAAATTCAAATCAGTTTTTCTTTGCATAGCAGAGAGGGATTTGTGAGATGGTAACTCAAATACGTGCTGATAAAAACATGACTGTCTAATTTATACATGCACTTTTATAGTCCCTCTAAAAATTTTTCAGCAATGGTGAAGATGTAAACACCTGAAATCTACATTGCCATTTCCTATATCCTGATTTCCTACATAATATGTCTCTGGCTTTGTCCCTTGATGTAACCCATTTTTGTTGGAGTGGGTATCTTGCTTCTTATATAGCCAGTTCTTGGTAATCTAAATAATTTAAAGAACTGTTGTCATTTAGGTGCAGTTGTGAAAGTAAAAAAGGGAAAAGAGTAGAAATGTTTTTTCCACAGTGAAGCAGTAATGAGGTGAAGATGAGGTAATTCTCCTTCACTTAATTCTTCTCTTCCACTAAAACTGAATGAAAGATGCCTAAGAATTTGGCTTTGGACAAATTTGTTACTTACTCCGCTATAAGATGATCAAATTTGGACATGGAGATATTAGGGTGATGTACAGATTCATAGTAGTAAAGATCAAAAGGGATAATTGAAGTGTTAGTTTGATCTCCTGTGTCAGGAATGTAGATGTCACTTATTTACCTTGATGGAAGCAAATAACTTTTGTTAGGCTAAAGTGTATCTGCTGGAAAGCTTGTCTTCATTTGAAGAAACTGAGTGTGACAAAAGTATCTGCTTCCTTTGGTAGTTAGTTCTACTCGTTTGTTAATCTTTCAGGTTAAACTTTGGTTTGTACAAATCAGACTTTTGGCTGTGTTGAATTGTCTCACTGACAAACACACAGGGCCATTCCCCTGTAACTTCAGAGGAAATCAGTACTTGCCAAAATTGTTTTAGCCTTGGCTCCCCTTTCTGTGTACTTGACTGCTGGATGGCTTTTGTGTTAATGACTAAGCTATAGTGTCATTAAAGCAGTGGAGAGAAACAACATCTTCTTAGTACAGACTTCTTTTCACACAGTACTAACTGAACAATGTAAAGGTGATTATTTATATAGAGGGCAAACATTCCCTTTTTACTTATAGTCAGGTCATTACTTTTATATAAAAAATTATTCTCCCTTTGTAGCTTTGATGTACAGAAAGATACTCTAAAGGTAAGTGTATTTTTTACATTGCATTGATAAACACTGCCTTACATCCCTTGATATATTCACAGATCTGAGTGCATAGGTTAAAGATAAATCTGACAGGACAACTTTGGCCACCTGGCTTCCTTATCATACAAAAATTGTAAATCACTATAATCAACTGTCTAAACACTTGGTAAACAACAGATTGGTATAGTATAGAAGACGGTTGTGTGCTGTACTCTGGTATGAGTTTGGGTTTTTGGGACCATGTTTACATATTATGACAAGGTAAATTACTTTTTAATGTTTCTATACACAGTTAAACTTTTACATGTAGATGAGTTAAAAGATTGGAGCAAATACTTGTTTTCCTTTGAAAATACTTTTATTCACTACTTTTTTGAGAGAAACAAGATCTTGTTCTTATATGTGGCAGCAGCATTTTGTAGGTTTGCAGTTGTTTGTCCCTGCTTAACCCTCTAACTGTAGTTATGGCATACAATATTGCAGGTATCATACTTATATTCAATGGTTTTGGCCTCCACTTCTTACACACAGAGTTCTTTCTCCTGTTCTCTTTCTCCTGTTCTTTATTTGGGTACAGAGTGAAAATATATGTTAGGTTCTTTTCAGTGTCTTTAGGTGGCATATCTGCATAGCTGCTGTTTGATGCTATTACCTCCATTGTCAAACTTCCTTTTCCTTGGAGGCAAGAGGAAAAATACCCTCTGAGGAGGTGGTGATTAATTCCACCCTAGTATAAGCAGATTTCTTAGATGCCACAGTCTGTGGAGACAGAAGCTCTTCACACCTTCCTTGTGAACTGGTGAATATGAGCTAGATCCATCCTGAAGCTGCTGTCTCACTGCTTTAGCACTGAGCTGAGCTCAAGCTAGTATGATTTGCCCCTTAGCCTAAGCTACTCTTCTGGATTTGATGTCAAATTAAGAGAATCATTTGACTTGAAGAGGCAATGTCCAAATGTGTTGTGGTTTAACGCCAGCTGGCAGTTAAGTACTGCGGAACTGCTCATTCACTCCCCACCCCTTCGTGGGATAGGGGAGAGAATAAAAAGAAAAAAGAAGTGAAACTCATATAACCTCATGAGTTGAGATAAAGACTGTTTAATAAGACAGAAAAGGAAGAGAAGAATAATAGAATATACAAAACAGGTGATGCATAATACGATTGCTCACTACCTATTGAGAGATGACCAGCTAACCCCAAGTTTGGTGCTGCTTGGCCAACTCCACCCAGTTTATATACTGGGAATGGCATCATATAGTATGGAACACCCCTTTGGCTAATTTGGGCCAGCTGTCCTTGCTGTGTCTCCTCTTAGCTTCTCATGTGTTTCCAGCCTCTGCTGGCAGGGCAGTATGAGAAGCTGAAAAGTCCTTGACTTAGTGTAAATGCTGCTTAGCAGCATGTTGTCAACATTTTTCTTGTCCTAACTCCAAAACCAGCACAGTACTAGCTACTAGGAAGAAAATTAACTTTATTCCGGCCAAAACCAGGACAATTTGCCTTTTGTATGTTGGAAGGATGTTAAGCAAATAGAGTGAGTGAGCTGAAAATGGCAATGAAGAATCTTGATTGTAGAACCTTGTAGTTGGTGGTGATGGAATTGTATGTGTTCATCTCTCAGTGAGAGCCTCATTGCTTTGCTTTTTCATTCTGAGCAGGCCTGGTGAACGGAATCATTTTGTCTTTTCATGAGAACATGTGGCTTGAATTCCCAGTTCTCTGAATATGCTTGTATTTGAACTGTTTGGCTCTGGATGCAGAAAGCAGGAGCTCTGAAGACAACTTTGAGAAGAAAGGAATGCAAATGTCTTTGCTTCTGCAATTCAGAAGTGTGTGTTCAGTTTGGTAGTGAAAGAGTTGTTAAGAACCTACAATGACTTTTCCTACTGGAGGCCAGTGGTCATTTTCTCTTTATGAAGTCTATGTTTCTGTGTGTGAATCAGTAGTCTCAAATAACAGATTACAGACACTCCAAAAATCAGAAATATTTTTAGACAACCGAAACTATAAAAAAATCTGTTTATCTGACCCAAGAAAGCAGCTGATCATGTAGGTGGAATGGAAAGAGTAGACTTGACAGCATGTAGCCATCAACCAGTCATCATTTTGAATTCTTTAAGAGAATTGTCATCCAGAGACAGCCAAACCTAGAAATCTCAAGAAGATATTCTGTTTTATAGATGTCTATGCCAGGAAAATTGATGAAGACATAAGCAAAGATAGCTGCTCAGCCCAACCTTTTAAACCTAAAAGTAAAACCTATTTAAGTTTGAATAGACTACTGAAATACCATCAATGAATGAATGGTCAATTACAGGTGCCATCGTATTGCTGTGCAAATTGCAGATTACTCTTAATTTAATATAGATGTTGAAGGATTAATGTCCAGCTGCTCTTCAGATCATTCATTCAAAAGAGGAAAAGTTCTGTAACGAAAACTTTGTAACTAGACTGTTAGTAAAAATAAGTGAGGTGTGTGGGTTTGTGTGGAGTATTGACCTAGGTCCAATAGAGGGGCAAAAGTGCTTTTTGGGTTGGAATATTAAAATAAATAGTTCTAGCCTAGTTAGAAAGGACAGAGGGAGTCAAAGCGTGGCACAGAGATCAATAGCTATGTCAAAATGGTGTCAGGTGTTTGAGATGCTGTCTGTTGGGAAACAAACAATCCTAAATATTGACTTATCAGTACACTAACAGGGAAGAGGACAAGAGAGAAGGTTAGTCAGGGTTACAGGACACCAAATTGTATTTGAATATAGGATGTTGACATACCTGGAACGTGTGAAAGGTGGCACTTGCTGTTGTGTCTCTCAGAATGAGTTTTGTGTCCTGTGGGTTTTAAAATAGTCTTGGATTTTTCTATGGTTAAAGGAAATACCCATGAAACGACAAAGAGTGAAAGAAAAGTAGTTAAGCTAGAAAAAGAATAAGAAAATCTTAATCACTGGCACTTCACTAATTGGCAATAATGGTAATGCTTATTAGGTGGGAAGACTGAAATGTTCAGGAAAAGCAGTCCATTTGTGAAGCAGCACACTGTTTTCATATTGCTTTACTGCTTACGTTGGCTCTAGTTTGATCAAGTATCTTTGTCATTGAGAGGCAGTAAAAGTTTCCCCACTAATTGTTCCTAGTACATTTTTTTAATTTATTGTGGACTTGAGAGTTGGGAACACTAATAGTTGTTCAAATCCCATAAATCAATAGGAGCAATACTACCTTGAAACAAAATAGTAATGTCTAGTTCCTGGAGGAAGAAGTGTTCTCTGAATGCACTTATATATCAGCAGATTAATTTAGAAATAGCTTACTTAGTAAAGGCAGGGAAGACCTGTTTTCCAAACTACCTCCTTCATATATCCAAGATTTCCAAGACAATTTTCTGTATTAGTTTTCCGTGAGACTATTAATGATAATATTTTTTCTGGGACAGTTGTTTAGGGAAGGCACCACTGGTTTATATATATACTTTGAAAATATATTTGCATGGAACAGCATACATTTACCTGTTTTCCTACTGAATTATCTGAATTTGAAAATGGCTGACTTGGGAAACTTGACTGTATCCTGTAGGAAGCAGCATGGTAGAGTTGGAGTGTATGGTTAATATGTCCTTTTCAGAGAGAATATTTACAGTAATGGAATACCAATTATATTGACACAGCAGAATTGAAAGGTGATTGCTTGAATTAAGGTGACATGGTGTGCGAGGGATCAAATTTAGGTTTCTTCTTGCCAAATACAGTTGGTAAGGCCTTAGAATCTCCAAATAAATACTAGTGCTTTAAGGTCAGCCCAGACCTCATGGGTTGCTTTTGCTTTCCCTGATAAAAGCAGATGCAAGCATGGCAAATTGCTTTGCTCCAGCTCAACCCTAGCACTGTTTGAATTCATAAATGCTACAAAAGGAAAGCTTATAAACTCATACAACAGTGAAGTGGAAAAATGTCATGCCTACCTAATCTATTTCCTGGGAAGAAAAATCTTTCTTTTTTTTTTACTTTTACTGGGAATAAAATGAGGACTGAAAGTTACGCTTATAATCAAGAGTTGTTTTTTGTATTTTCAGTGGATGTAAACCCAGCATTTTCTGTTGTTTTTCTGTTTCATATTGTTTCTGAAATGAGACAGTAAAAGAACTTTTTTCAACTGTTTTGAATTAGAATAGTATGCTCTATTTAATTTTTTTAATTTTTCATACTTGTTTAATAGCTATTGAACAGCTGTTTTTTTGAAGCTCTTGCTTTAAGAATAAAAGGTTCCAATGGTAGCACATGATTTAAATGAAACAAAACAGTGCTGCATAAGGGCTTTATGTGGTAACTAGTCTACAGCAGTACTAGAAATGGCATCAGTGGGAGCTTCGCTATGAATTGGTAACAAGTATATAGTTTTATATAACTTGGACAGGAAGAAAATGCTCCTTAAAGCATTTGAGGGAAATGTAGGTTTTCATACTGTAAACAGGGTCCTTTGAAAGCTGGGAGAAGGGGGGGGGGGAANTTCCATCATCAAGTTTTTGTCATAGCTTTGTGGTTCAAAACAAACTATGTGAAACAGCCACTTTGTCAGAGCTCCGCAGTGCAGTAAGTTAAATCATTACATCATTTTAAGAACACTTGTTCATTTGCAATGTGTGGGGTTTTTTGACATCAGTAAGATGAATTGTTGAGAAAAGAAGTAAAAATAAAGTAGTGAGTAAAGTTCAGTGTATGTGTTGATACTGCATCTTTTTCTATGCAGAAGTGAAGAGCTGAATAGAGTATTTTTTCTTAATGTTACTTTCTATAATGGTTTTCTTATATCATGTTGTCTTAGATCATATTCAGCAAGTGAGATATTGCATTCATATGGTAATTTTAAATTCATTGCTCATAGATGAGGACTGGAGTTCTGTGTTACTTCCTTAGTTTTGGATAGTATAGAATAATATTACTGATGCATCGGTCATGATGTGCCATACTTTTGCCAAGGACACATTGTTCCTTTACTGAAGAGAAGGTTTTTTACCAAGAACAGAATGTAGCCGTATGTATTATTTTCACAGATTTCATTTATACTGTGCATATACTATAGGGACTTAACCAAAGGTGTTTCCACAAGAGCCAGTGGGTTTTGTCCCCTTATACAAAGAAGTTTTCTTATTTCTGACTGTTGGTACAGAAGCAGTGCTTGGGAGGAATTTCTGGTTTCTCACTTATTCATCTTTGCCAGTGTATTTATTGCATGAGTTTAGAAAGCATTGTCCTTCAACCTTCTGAAGATTAATGTTTTACTTCCTGAAATTTGAGATTACATATACCATGTTGATTTCTAACTTGAAAGGTTTTCAACATATTAGTTGCTAAATTTGTCAGAATTTAAATATGGGTAGGGATGAGGTAACTGTAGTGACAGTCTGTTTTCCGGTGACTGCATCATATTGCGTTAGAATTCTGTGTATCATGATAGGACAGCAATACGACTCCAAATAGCCTGAAATGTGAATTTATACCAAGATTCAGGTTGCATAACACTTATTTCTATCTAGGAGGTTCAGATGATATTAAAAATGCAACTGTCTCAAGATTAGCATTCAGTTGTTTTACCACTGTTTCTTGACTAAGATGGAAATAATTATTAACATCACAACTTTTTTTCTAAGTGAAACAAAGCAGTTAACCTTTATAAACTGTAATTGTGGGAAATGTTTTCACTTTCCTGAAGGTGGTTTAGTAGTGTTGTAAACTACTACTTGTAGTAGTTGAGGTAGTTAATCTACAAATAGAATTTAAGTTACTTTAACTTGGTCACAAAGAATTGAAGTTACCAGGAAGACTTAGCAAAGAGCTTTGAATACTTAGCAGGAAAATTTCACACATTGAAGCGCCTCTATTTCATGAAAACTCAGAAGATGAACCTAATGTTTGAACCCATTCAGCTTTGTCTTTGAGTGGGAGAGGACCCAAAGCTGGACTCAAAAGCCTAGATATGGCAAGGCAATCAGTTGTCATGAAGTTTGAGGAAATAAACTTCTTTTGGGGAGGGTCTTATTTTCTTCAACTATGCTTGAAAAAAAAAAAGATTAAACCCAAAATAAATAGAAAACCTTACCCTTGCCTCTGTAACCTCTGGCATATATTTATTCTTTCATTGAAAATATTTCTGAAGGAAAAGCTACCGAAATACATCATCACCTTGACAAGGGAACTTTGTTAGGAACAGAAACAGGGATGGTGTATGTCACTGCAGATGTTAGGCACCCTTTAAACTAATTCAATTAAGAAGACTGTCAGAGGTTAGTGCAAATCAATTTTCAAACCAGACATTTTATCAAGCACTTCTGAAATTACAGTTTTGAAAGCTTAGTAGAAATTAAATAAAGATTCTAATTTTGTCTTTAATACTGTATACTGTCAACATAAAAAGATGGCTTAATTCAGTGAGTTCCAATTTATATCAGAAGTTGTAATTTTCATTATTGCTATGCAGCTTAGACATTTTTCCTGCTTATCTATACCAGAGGTATATAATGCCATTTTTGTATGACGATGAAGTTTAACGTCTAAATAATTGTACTACTGCAAATGCAGTATTGTATGTTACAATATTTCAGATTTAAGAGCAGAAATTTATAATATAAATCAAAGTTGCAGAATTTTATTACTAAGTAGTTCAGTGACTACTCAATTCTATAGTAGTCCAACTCTCTAGTAAATTACTTTTCATTAAAAAACTTTGAAGAAGCTTCTGAGTATCATCTTTAAACCCACACCACATTGTCTTGAACTATTGTCCTCTGTCTTCATTTTCAAATAAAAATATTTTCTTGGAATCTCTGCTAATTATCTCAGTGGAATGAGATGAGTAAAGATGATAGAAACTGAGCTGTTTATTCCAGCTGCTCACCTTGAAGATGCTGTCTGGTAGCTGTACATCTCTGTCCTGGAAACCTATCTCAGCTAAACTGAGCTGAGTAGGGTTTGAGGCTGATGGTTCAAGTGTCTTCACTGTAGAGAAACTCAGACTTGGGTTCAGTGCTACAAGACAGAGATGGCTTTTTGCCATATTCCTGTTGTGAAATGTCAGTTTTAGTTTTTATTGGTGTTTCCCCCCCTCAGGTGTTGTTACTAATGGTTAGAACTAAAAAGCTGTGGTAGCTAATTGATCTTTTTCCCAGTGTCAGTGTTCTGTACTCTGCTTGAGGGAGCATAAATTCTTACTGTAATTTACATACATAATTGAAAAAGTATAGGGGTAAGCATGTTTATTTTTATGAGTATTTTTAGTAAGATAGTTGTAATGTGAACCTATTAATTTGTTTTATGCTATCTAAGTCAGTATTTTAGGAACATTTCTTTTGGTATTTTTCTCCAGGTGATGCTGTTGTAATGGAAGTCTCTGCAGTTTAATTATTCCAGCTGGATTTATTCCAGGAAAATCTTTGCCAGCTTCTAAGCCTGGACAACACCAAAAGAACTGGCCCTTTCCTTATGTTCTTAAAGATTAATTACAAGAATAAAAATTTGGTGCTGAATACACTAATCTAAATTGATTGCACAGTATTATAATGCTTATTTTTAACCTCTTCTAACTTTTAATTTTTCTGTTTTCACCTACGTGGCAAAAGCTAATATAAGCAAAACAGATTACGCTTTAGAAATGTACAGAAGTTTGGTCCTGTTTAATGAGTATTGCTCCCTGGGTACATCTCAGCTTCCTCTCATAGGACTGATAGATATTTGAAGGAAGAGACTGTACTTGTAGTGGGAGGCACTGACACCAGTTCAGCTGACCTGGGTGTTAGTTCTGTCTGGTGTTGTCCTTTCTAATGTAACAGAACAAATTGCCTTGAAAAAGGGAAGAAGCATGCATCATCTGCCTTTATTGAAAGCTGTTTCTTCTGATCTATCACATCATGATAACTTGTTTGAACAGTTTTCTGGAACAATCTGATGTTCAAGTCAAACTTTCAAAGTAGTTTTCTGTTGTGGAGTGATCTAACATGCAGTGATTGACTGTGGATGAGTATCAAAGGGCCTATTCATGGTAGCATCAAAGGTTCTATCTATTGCTACTAAAACTTGTTAGATTAAGTTAGACGTGCAGGTGTCATGCTGGCAAGAGTGTTCTGGCATAAATCCTTTTGTTTAATCACCAGATAATGAAACTAGCAAACTTGATTTGTCCCATGTAAGTGAATTAAAGAAACAGATTTATTAATGGAGATCTTGCTGAAGGATTTCACTCATTTGCTTTTGTAGAAGTTTTGTCTTTCCTTCATCTGAAACTGAAGATTAAGGTTGTGTTTTATGCATTATATTTTAAGGATTTTCGAGTAGCATGTTGTTCAGATGAGGTTATGTTGTTTAAATAATGATGACTTCTTAGCCCCAGCCCTTATAGGAGAGGTTTATTGTAAACACTCCATAGCATGCTCACAGTTATAGTGAAAGAGGAAGTGATTAGCTATAGCTGCTTCTTTCAACTAAGTACATGATTTTGTTACTATTTGGAAAACTAGACAACAATATTGTCTTGTGAATCTGTTTATTGTGCCTTTTCAGTAAGGTTTAAATAAACTGCATTTTAAATGATACAAGGACAGAGGTGCTAGAGGTGGTATCTTCTGTTGTACTGTTGACCCTTAGGGGGAAAAGTTACTCTGACCATTTTTTTTATTGTTGTCAGCTCTTTAATTAGCTATATCTCTTCCACAAATACACATAGTACTTTGAAGCCATTTTGAAAAAGGGAGGAAAGGAAGAAAAATGCATTTGGCACTATTAGTCTAGGGGAATGTGTTGGGAGAGGATATTTGCTCTCCAGAGGACGATGTCTGGGAAAGAAGTGTTAGCAGTCTAAGAGAACTTTCGGAACAAATACATGCATATGTAACTCTTTGCTTCAGAGTGGTCAGCATGAGTAAGACCTGAAAGAAGTAATCATCTATGGAAACTCTGTCCACTGGAACACTCATACTGCAGAATACCATGTTAAGGACTTAAGTTCACAGAGCGAACTACCGTGTGTGTATGAGGTCTTACACTTATTTGAACTGTATTCTGATACAAGCTGTTCTATTTTGTAGAATAAGTAGGATGTACTTTGGATGTGACAATATGTTGATTTGCTAAGGAATGTGACAATTCAGAGCACCCTTGAAAGGTTTTTGCATTACAGTAACAGTCTTCTAGTGTTTTGATAGGCACAAACAGGTAGAAGAAGCAGAGTTGAACTTCTGTTTGCCATTGAGATGAACTAGGGTTAATATTATTTACTGTACATTAAAAAAAATTTTAGACTGTTTTCAGAAGATATTTTGACAGGTTCAGGGAGGAGCTGGTGGTATCATTAAAGAAGCTGACAACTTCTGTAACCAGCTTTTTGGTATTACAGCTCAAGGGAAAGTCAATAAACTTTGATTCTCAGCATTAATATAATTATTTTGATTTTTAATTTTTTTTTCTGACTTGCCTCTGCAGAAGGCTGCAATAATATAATATCAGATGGCCAAAAGCAATTCAGAATGTCAGTGTCCCATAGGATGACATACAAATGTGGGAAGACTGGAGGTGGAATAAATCATTTCCTCTGATCTTGTTAGGGATGAAATTATTATAGAGAAGCAAATGTAATTTGCTGAATATTCTGCAAGGAAGAGAAATATGAAGCTCCTTTGGTTACCAAAGATACTCCCTTTAAAGTTTCTCTGTTCCTTTCACCTAGAGTATTTTCCTTACACAGTATACCAGTGTTCCATTGCCTCTTCTGTTGGTAGCTGTAATATACTTGTTTAGGTCAGCTGCTACTCTTCTGTCTTGGTTGATTTAGGATAATCAGATGTTAATCTTCATTTTCTCCTGACCTAGTGAGAAATCACTTTAAATGTTTTAGTAAGAAAACTTGCATTGCTTTTCTGATAATATTTAATAATTCTGATAGTGTATGCAATTTCATGTTCCCATAACAGAATATAGGACAGGAGAGAAGAGTGAATCATGCCCAGGGAGTGGTGGAGTCACAGTCCCTGGAGGTGTTTAAAAAGCATATAGATGTAGTACTTGGGGACTTGGTGTAGTCTTAGAGACATGGTTTTAGATGATGGTGAAGGGTTGATGTTTGGACTTGATGATCTTGGAAGTCTCTTCCAACCTTGAGAATTCTGTCATAATAATGTAAATTCCCTGGTGAATAGTATATGCCAATGAACTTGTGGATTGACCTTGAAACGCAAGCTTGATAAGCTTCTGTGGAAAACCTCTTCCCTGAACAGAAGAAAATTAAAAGGTGATTTACTGATTGTTTAAAATGAAATCTTTCTATAGGTAAATGAAATTCATATTGATATGTCAGTTGCTTAGAAAGAAAAGCAAATGTAGATCTATAAATGCACAGTATCTTTTAAATGTATTTTGTTTTGGAAACCAAAGTCTGTAAAATATAGTATCCTAGAAGTGTATCATGTTTTCTCAGCCTTGTTTTCAGGATTCAAAGAGTAAGAATCCCTTTGATTCTTGATGTGTTTTGATGCCTTTTTTTCCTTTCCCTTTCATTTTTACTGTTTCTTCACTAGAACGTGCAAATACAAAATGACTGTAAATCATTTGATAATTGAAGATGATCAGGGGACTGGAGCATCTCTTATGAAGATAGGCTGAGAGAGTTGGAGTGGTTCAGCCTGGAGAAGATAAGGCGCTGGGGAGACCTTGTAACAGCCTTCCAGTACTTAGAGGCCTACAAGAAATTGAAGAGAGACTTTTTACAAGGGCTAATGCCTTCAAATTGAAAGAGGGTAGATGCAGATGAGATATAAGGAAAAATTTTTTTCTGTGAGGGTGATGAAGCACTGGAACAGGTTGCCCAGAGAAGCTGTGGATGCCCCATCCCCAATGTGTTCAAGGCCAGATTGGATGGGGCTTTGAACAACGTGATCTAGTGGAATGGATCCTTGCCTGTGGCAGGAAGGTTGGAACTAGATGAGCTTTAAGGTCCCTTCCAATCCAAACTATTTGTGATTCTGTGAAATACCTAAACTTCATCCTTAAAACTTTATCTGCAGAACTCTAGTAGTACAAAAAAAAAAACAACCACCCCAGGACCCTGAATGAAGAAACAGTTTGTGTGCTGCCTCTAAACAGAAAATATTAGGTAATTTGTTAAGTATGCATAAAGAAAAATTCCTGCCAAGTCTAAGCAGAAGATGCTGAAAGGTAGTATTCTCTGTACCTCCACCATAGAAACTGCTCTTGAGACAGACCCTCTTGGAGTGTGCAGCCTGTCCCAGGATGGTGCTGTCTTTAAGTAGCTGGTCTGAGGGAGGTGCTAGAGGAAGTTCCTCCCAGGGGCCGTAGATGTGACTGTTCCAGATTCAGCCAAAGTTATTTGTCCGCTATAAATCTTTTGCAAGCCCTGCTGCTGCTGTTCCTTCACCTGAGAGCTGCACCATCTGAGGGAAGGTTTTCCTTCTGCTAGTCAGGCAGGCTTTGACTTGGAAGTCTTCCATGTAGTATCTGAATGTCATAATCTGGATTTTCATGTGCAGTGCTTTTCTGGCTAAAAGCCTGAGGTTTGTTAGAGTTGTCAGTTATCATAAGGAAGGAATAATGTTCTAAATGATTAAAGTTAAGGGTAATTTTTTTGGATATCCCCAACTGACTGATATGCCCAGACTCCTATTTTGGGGGAGACTTGAATTTCAATAAGTTTAACAGGTTTTTTTACCTCAATAATTCATTGAACAGTAAGAGACACTAATTTTACTGCTTGGTGGTTACTCTGTATTTGTTCCCCAGGTGAGCATCTGTAGAGTACACTAATGTAAAGTACTTTGTTTGCACTACTGCACACTTACACATGAAGAGACATGCGGACAATTAATAGATTGTGTCATCATTATTCTTGCCTTTATCATAGTAACTTGCCCAATGAAGACAATCTTAGAGGCTCATCAGTACATACGAACTAGTTTCACAAAGCAATTACAGGTTCAGATGATGCAGCTAAGCATCTATTATAAATCCTGCTATCTGCATTATTGGACATTGGAGAGTTTGGTGGCCAGAGGTAATTAGATTGTCATCTTTCAAAACAAGGTTTGTGGGTCATTTGGGTGCTTTGGAAAATGGTACTTTGTGATGTTTATTTTGTACAACTGATATTTTCTGGCATTTAATAGTGAAAACGGTCTACTACAAGTTAAAATGAGCCTGGATGAAGGTAGTCTAAATATCCTTCTTCATGTTTTTTTTTTTTTTTTTTTTTTTTTTTTTTTTTTTTTTTCTCCATTATTTCCCTTCTGGTAGAAACTGGTACTCAGAATAGCAGACCTGTGTCTGGTAAGAGCTGTTCTGTGTAGCTGTAAGTAGTATTAAGCCTTGAAATGCTGACAGGCCTTGCATCAACTGTGATCTGGTTTTTCTTGCCTTCTGGCAAGATCATCGTGCTTCATTATTGAGTCAGGTTCTTGTGTAATGTAACTAAAGCTTGAAAAAACTATGACTTTGTTCCTAAGTTGCATTTCTGTGGGTTTGATTGTGTCAGGCTGATCCCATGATTCTCTACTGCAGAGACTCACAAGTACACTGAGCCTTGGCAAAAAAAAGGTATTGCAAGTGGAATAAGCCATATAGTGTGTAAGTAATACTGTGAATAAAAGTCATCATTAGTGGTGCATATTAGCAGATGACACAGCTGCATGTGAAACAGGTTTCATGCAGAACTATCCTGTACACTGTACTTCTGAAACAGCTGATGTTAGTTCATATATAACTAATTAATGGATTTAATGATTTTTCATGCTTGAAAATTGATGTGGGAAGTCTGTATAGTTAATGGCAACATCCAGAGGTTTATTTTATACAGTATCTTGTGCTTTATTCCTAGGTGTGTGTATACAGATGATTAAATTCCTATTCATGGTGCAAATATTTGCGGAAGTTCAAAATCCTGAATGACCAAGCAAATTTTATAGTTTGAAGTAATCTTCCACAGGCAGTTGGCTGTATGACTAATAGAATTACATATGCGTAAAATTGCTTTTACTGTAGAAGCCAAAATGCAGAATAATAGCTTGTCAAATTGTCATTTGGAAGTGAGATCAGAGATTTCGTAGTCCAAATTAGGTTGTGTTCTTTTTCTTTTTGTCAGGTCACATTCTAATAACCATATTGTGCATTAAACCCTGTGATTATCTGAACACTTGACAGATGGTAGGATGTTAATTTATATGTAAGAGACAGTGATTGCTGTGCAGTAATGGCATTCAACAAAATATGAAATGTCAAAATCTACTTTTTTGTTATGTTTTTACTTGACTTATTTCAGCAAGGTAATTCTAGCACAGTAATGTTTTTTTTCATAACTAAACATATGCTTCATTTACCAGTGTTAACAGGTTTTGGAGTCTTAAATCTTACTTTTTCTATTAAGAGATGTTTACATGTTGGTCTAGAGTACAAGCAAATTGTAGAGTGCAGTGAAAATGAAAAAAGACATGAGTCTGAAGGTTTTAATATGTACATTACTCAATTTTCAGGAAAATGAGATTAGTTTTAGGATCACTTAAGAATTACTATAACTGTAATCAATTGGTTTTATGATAACACAACTGTTTTAACTTTATACCAGAGTTCCATTAAATTGTTATCAAAATGAATAGTTAGTTGCTCGTAATATCTTCTTTAATTATCATTTTAATTCATAAGATGTCATGGAAAACAATCCATTTGAGCCAAAAGGATTTTACTTTTTGATGAATTTGACAAACAGTTGGGATTCTAACGTATAGCTGGAGAGAAAAAAGTGGCCCAGTTCAGTGCCACACATTCATGTGTGAGCTACATAAGTGTGACAGAGGTGCCTCCCAACAAAATATTCGTTCATGTTGTGGTTTAACCCCAGCTAGGAACTAAGCCCTACACAGCCACTTGCTCAGTTCCATGCAGTGCAATGGAGGAGAGAACTGGAAGAGTAAAAGTGAGAGGACTCGTGGGTTGAGATAAAACCATTTTTTAATAGGTAGCGCACAGGCAGGCAAAGCAAAATGAGGAATTCATTCACCACTTCCCAGTGGCAGGCAAGTGTTCAGCCATCTCCAGTAAAGCAGAGATCCACCACACATAATGGTGACTGGGAAGGCAAATGCAAATAACTCCAAATGTTCCTCTCCCCACCCCTTCCTTCTTTCTCCAGCTTTTTTTTTTGGTCTGTTGGGGTAAGTGGACTCAGATGTGTCCTCTCCCAATGCTTTGTGTACCCCTAGCCTACTCGGTGGTGGGGTGGAGTGACAAGCAGAAAAGGCCTTGATGCTGTGCAAGCACTGGTCAGCAATAACAAAAGCATCTCTGTAGTATCACCACTGTCCCAGTAGAAATCCAAAGTGTAGCACCTTGCTAGCTACTATGGAGAAAAGTAACTTTACCCCAGCAAAAAACCAGCACAGTTCTTCATGAGAGCTGTTTCAGAAGTGTTTTGATCAGCAGTTTGTTGAAGGCAGTGGAGATTTGATGAACAGAATTTGGAAAGCTATTCCAAGTGTACTGAGCAGCAGAGAAGAGCTCTTGGAGATAAGAACAACATTGCAGTTAACAGCGACAGAAGTAATTTCCATTGCCTGGTATTTCTTAGTCTCTAGCTGACTGGTTACTGGGATGGTTTTCTGTATGTTGTATGCATTTAGTTTGGGTCACTGGGACTGTGCTTTCTTTCAAATCATTGCAATTTACAGGATGGCTTTGCAGTAATTAATAGTTAATTGGACACGTTTGCTTAACCCTTGAAAATCAAGCTTTTTCACAAATAGTGTGAATTCTGATTGTTATTAGTTAATAACCTAATTTTTTGTGACCTAAACCCCATTTCCCTTTGAGATAGCTGAGTGCTTGAAGTCCAAGCATTC
>VWZX01004568.1:2697347-2784631 GCA_013399015.1 Galbula dea
TGGAAGGTTGATCTTTATAATACTTGCTTCATCTTCTCAAAATCCTTGTTCTTCCTGAATAACTTTGGTAAAATCATATGACTACCAATTACCTTATCCTTTCAGTTTCATCTCTAACCTCATAGTTCTTGGAATGAAATACCTCATATTACACTCTTTTCTTGAAGGCAGATAAGAATCTACATAATACATGAAAATAAGGGACAGTGAAATGTTTTAATGTTTGCTCTGGAGCTACACTGGAAATGAGCTTTACAGCTTTTCAGTCAAAACTAAATTCTAAATTGAGAAGAATGCTGGTGCACTGGCAGACTGGGGAGGTCTTCCTGGTTAAGTGCAATTTATGTAGTTGCAGCTGATGAGTATCTGATGAGCTCTGTAAATGCAGACTAATAATTCTGCATGGTTGAAGGAGAAGACATGTCATATGTAGCCTTTTGTTATTTTATTTGTGATTTTTATATGATGTTGAATATATTTTCAGTGTACCTTAAGTCTCTCAAATGCTACTTATGAATCAAGATTTTACTTGACATTGAGGTGTATTTTCAAATTTCAAATACGATTTGCATTCCAAGGTACTTTTTGAAATAGTGAGCTTGTATTTCTATAGTATATCCATCTAAGGATCTCTGAGCATTTCATAAACTTTAATGAATTAAGCCTTACTGAAATGTAGGTATTATCCTGATTTCACAGATTGAAGGGAGGTTAATTGCTTGCCCAGAGTCACTAAGTGATCTGTGGTGAAATTGGTTTCTACTTAAGCATATCCGGATTTGCAGTCTCATGCTTTTGAACCATTAGGCTCTGCTTCCAAAATAATCTTTGTGGTTGAAAATGTTTGGCTTATTCTCAAGTTATAATCATCTTTGTCTGCACAAAATAGAGTTGAAGTGACTGAATCAGTTTTAACTTTGTAGGTACTTTGCAAGTTTTGAGTATAGACAACTGAATGGAGTTGCATTTGAACAGGGTTTCATCTAAAAGAAACTTATGGATAAATAGAAAATAGTTAATGCTAAGTGTGTCTCTGTGCAAATTTGTGCTGGTTTGTCACAGCACAAATTAAAATTAGTGTTCCTGTTTGATCTGAGCTTTTAATAGAAACACTTTAATTTCACTTTACTTACTGTACTTTAACACAAATAACCCATAAATTGAAAAGTGAGGGGAAAAGACATTTGTCAAATAACTGTAAAAGACATTCAGTCATTTGTCTTCTTGGTTCCAATTTAAGTTGTATAACTACTACTTCTAATTAAAAAAATATAAAAAATGATCTCCTGTTAAATGTTTTCACTCTTATTAATGAAAGATACAGCTGAAGAAATGTGTTAGTAAAATTTTATTTCTGTAAGAATCCATCTCTAGTTTTGCTGGCTTGACAGGAGATAGGAAAGCAAGTAATTTAGGAGAGAGGGCTTTATTTTGTTTGATATATAGCCCTGTTTCCCCTGCTCTAATACCCAGGTATGCAGATCTGGTAGTAAAAGTGATGATGCTTGGGTTATAAGGAACCTGCAGCTTCTTCAGACTCCTGCTGTTGGCTCTTTATGTATCCTTTGATAGGTCATTTAAAGTGATTTTAATATAGTTTCTGGATTTGCAAAATCAGCATAATACTTGTAGAATGCTTTGAAAGTTTGAAATCTGTTATGATCAGGAAAGTAATTTTTATTATGTAAGTGTTAGAAGCTTTTCAAAATAGAATAACCTTTATTTCAAACCTTAGATTCTATCTAGTAAATCTCAGTTCAATGCCGTTTTGTTTAGTGAATGAGGCTGGAATTCATCCCTCATTTTCTTAATTAGCACCACTTGACTTCATGCACCGAAGTGCCTGGTCTGAAAACTGTTATTTCTTTGCAGTTAAAAAAAAAAACCAAACCAAAACAACCAAAACCAAAGCCCAAACAAACAAAAAACCACCCAAAAACCAACACGCAGAGAAATCCCCAAACAAAAAACCAAACCAAAGGAACACCACCACCACATTTTCAGCTTTGGTTGATGTTTTTCTTTAATGGATAGGATTACCTTGATATTCCTCCTCAAGTGTTTCATAGCAGACTCAAGTATGCATCATAGGCCTCAGGTGGCTTAGGTGTGAGTGGATACCTATTTGTCAAGCTGGATAATCATTATGCCTAAGGAGCAATTACAGCAACGTAATTTATTTCTGGTGTGCTGGCCACTGGTTCTGGTGTACATGTGATAGCCAAGTACTGCCGAAGCACTACACAACTTTTTCATACAACATCTGAATAGCTTTTGTAGAATCCATCATTATAGAACTATTATCTATCTTGATGCTATCATGCAAAAAAATAGCTGAGACTTCTATGGGGTTTTTTTGTAGTTAGATCTTGGTAAGTTACTATTTCTTTTGTGTTTGGTTAAACACAAGCATTCCCTATTTCCTGGGATTTATAGACTCACAGTTAGGGGGCAGGGAGTTCTTATTCCTCTGTTTGCTACAGCCCTCGGGGTTTCCAAAGGTACTTGAGCCTTTCTATAGTTTTTCTTCATTGTTAACACCTTTCCATTGATAAATACTACTTGCTGAAAGTAGTCACCTACTTCATCTGAGCACTTGGGCTTGGGAAAACCAATACCTAGTACCAAGGGAGTGAGCTGACTGGAAGTTTTTTTATTCCATACATGCCTATGGAGTCTCAATAGCATAAAAATTCAAAATTATTGCATTTAATAAAGGCATTTGTTTTATTACTCAAATTTGTTGTGCTTCTGTCTAGTGAGTCAAATTATTTTGTGACAAACTATATAAAGCATAAAAATCTACTGAAAAGAGGTCTTAACAATTGAAAATTTTGGAGGAAAACTGACATATTTTTTTCTTTATGAATGTAACTAGGGAAATTAGCCTAGGTCATCCTGTAACTTGAGGGCAGAATGTGAAGTTTCCAAAGGTATGACTGGTCAAATGGCTGTTGAAGATAGTAATTTATGAACAGCAAAAATGTTTAGAAGTTTTTTCACTGACTTGCTTTGAGCATAATGTGTAACAGAAATCTGCAATATAGGAGGCAGAACATGTTACTACCTGATTTAAACATGGGGGAAAAAAAAGTTGTAGCAAAAGTTTTCAGGTTTTTTTCCCCCTATTTTTTGTGGTCTTCGCTTTCTACTTTTTTTGTTGTACATTCCATCAAGTACTTTAGTGAAATGTTCTCAGTTCTGAAGTCAAAAAAGCATGGGTTTAGAGCTAGATAATGAAAACTAGGCCTTAGAAACATCTGACTCCTATTTATATTTATAAATAGAATATAAATCAAGCGACTTGGTGATAGTAAACTTGAAAGTAAAATGAACAAATAAGGTGATATCCCTGTGTTTGGCAGTGCATTTAGCTTAGTGTAGGAGTTTTTGTGTTAATAAGAGTGACTAAAAGTGGTGTTAAATGCAAATGAAAACCATCTTCTAACTATTATAACAAATATGTGCTTTAAATTAGTGTTGGCTTGTGCCAGGTGTTACTGCCTCTGCACAACAGCCTTCACAGTGGAATGCCTCACCTGTTTCGAGTTGAGTATATGTATAAATCTTTGCAGACTGGAGCTGTAGCATTTCATTAAATGCAAAATGGTAAACTTTTATAGTTCTACACTTAATGTTTTTGTAAACCAATCTAATTTCATTATGGCAATGGAAATTGTCTGAGTTTTATGATAAGCTGTCTAAAGAATGACACTTTCTAAGTCTTTTTTCAAGAGAGGAGGTAAAATAAACTGTGCTTTTGGTAGCACTGAAGTAAATATGTTTTGCCTTTTTATAACAGACCTGGGTATATTCCTGCACACCCTGTAATTTGAGAATGTTTTTTAAATGAGGATTTTTTGTTGTTTGCTGCTTTTCTCTCCCTGTACTTCTGGGTCAAAGGATAAAAGCATCAGTGTTGGGGGAAATAAGCTTGTTTCCTTGCAGGGTCTTGGTAAAAGACAGTAACTGTCCTATCTTTGGTCTTACTTTGACCAAATATGGCTCTTTTAGTTTTTTTTGTGCAAGGAATGAATTACTGATGATAGAATATACTGTTTATTTTAAGAAAAGAAAATGAATTGTTTTTGTTAAATTCTATTGGGACTAAATTTTACTTGAAGTTGTGGTACGCACAGTTTTCTAAGACATATGTAAATGAACTCATTAGTGCAGAGTCATATTGGAATCCTGTTTTGGCCCTGGGATAATTTGTCTTTTCAAAGCACAGCGTTCCATTTCTGATTCTTGAAAATATTTTTCTATTTATTTAAACATGATATTATTTCTAGTTCTTTCCATCTTGTGTATGTGGTACCAAACAGCAGGAATATGTTGTACAGAAATATCAAAATTTGCTTTTGCTATTGCTTTGGTATATTATTGCAATTTTTTTTAGCCTTTTCAAGAAAAGTGAGGGTGGGGAGGAAAGGTATTGCTCCTCTTTAGAAATATATATGTGAGATAATCTAGTGTAATCAGAGCTCACAAAAAGTTTTGCTGTCTTCTATCTAGAATATTAATATGGGAAGGTTTGAACCAGGCTTCAAGTTGATTTGAATCTAGCCTTTTTGTTAACCTATCTTGAGCTAATAACCTTCTTCTGTAACTTTTTTCCTAACTTCTTGTTATTGTCTTCTTTGACACTTAATTACAGGGATCACTTTAAAAAACAAACAAGCACACTCAAAAGAAAATCCCAATTGTGACTAGCTTTATGAAATCATCATAGACCAGCATCAGAAAATAAAAATATGAAACAAATTTGGTATTTGAAATCATTGTAAAAGATCTAAAGCTATAAGTGTGGAAGCCTTTATCTGTAACTTATTTTATTATTAAATCAACAAGTGTTATCTAGAATTAAAATTTGCAATATGATAGGTATTTTGGCTACATAGAACTTGTCAAGAATATGTATTTTTCTGAAACTTCTGTCTACTAAATGGTCTACTACCTTCTAAAATGAATCTGTCTTGTGATTTGAAAGCACATACTTGATGTCTTGGGCTTGCTTCGTAAAAAAACCAAAAAAACCACCCCCCACATCCCCCCAAACCAAAAAACCCCCACCCAACAAAACAAACAAAAAACCACCCCATGCTCTCCAATCCATGTAAAATAAAACAACTTCCCCCCAAACCACTGAATTTTGGAAACAAAGAAACAGCTGAATTGTGCAGTTGTAGTCTCTCATTTTGCAAGACCTCTCGGCCTCTCTGGTGTACCAGTGATATCAGATGGAAGATTCTTTTTGAATAGAAAAAGCAAAACTTAAGTGCATTGTATGGCTTGTGGTTTAAGGAGTGTTACCGGCAGGTGTTAGAAATGCTGTGTGCAACTTGGTTATTATAAATTATTTTCATGTGCCTAATGACCCATGGATAGCAAGTGTATCTCATTTGTTACAAATATCTTGTGTCAAATCAAGAATAAGTAGCTGTTTTGGTTTAATTTGTATTTGTACAATCAATTAACCTTACTTTAACCTTGCTTGAAGAAATTATGAAGAACAAGTTGCCAAAGATTTCCATAAACTGTAAGAGTTTTTATCTTGTGTCCTTAAAACTTCAACTTAAGTCTCCCTTATTTTAATTGCTTATTAAAGTTACACTATTAACTAGAAGCATGGAAAGTATGACACAAAGAAAGAGGGCTTAGTCTCTGTTCTAGTGTATATAGGCTCAGATTTCTTTTCTCTTCCTTTTCCTTAATAAAAGTCATCTTCTATGATTTATTTTAGTTTAGGAGTAGGCAAAACACAACAGCTGTGAAACTCAGCTGTTACTTCCTCTCCCCTTTCTCTGTTCAGCCTTCTTTCCAGCAGTTAATTCTATGCAGTCATACGTATGACTCCATGTAATCATATACAAGCTTCTCTTTATTACTGTTTTATCATGCCAGGAGATTTGACCTAAATGGCATGACTGAAAATGACTGGAAGATACCTAGAAGGTTAAATTGAATAATGATACTACTGCATACAGTATTGCATTTTTCTTACTACTGTTATTTTGAAATTTTTGTTAGATTAAAGTTTGTGAAATTCTGAAGGAATCCTTCACCAAGAACTGTGGAACATAAGTAGTGTTGATTTAGATGGGACTTTTCACAGGTATCAGTGTGATTATATAAATGAATGTTGATGTGACAAGACTTGATTAAGCATTCTAGGAAGTCCTTTATATTTCCCCCAAATGTGGAAAATTACATACCTTGGGGTATGTAGTTTGTTGAAGGAGTGATAATAGATTAAAATATATGTCAGGGTGTTTGTTGGTAGAATTTATAAAGCTGTCTGACATTTAAAACAACTGTGGTGTTCTGTGCTAAATTGTTTGCATATTAGATTATCTTACCTGTCCATTATACTCTGTCCTAGAGTTACCTCTATTTATTGATTTGGGACATATTCCAGTCCCTAATTATTTTTATTTAAATAGCATTTGTTCAGAGTGCTGACTCCATTCTAGTAATTTTTGCTCTTCAGACTGTACTGTCCTTTGCCATATTCTGCTGATCTCCTTTAGGAGTTCTGAGGGGCTGTGTAGTTGATCAGTCTTAGTCTGTCCTACCAAATTCTGTCTCTCATGCTTAAAGCATTTTGAAATTACTTTTCTGTTGCTAGCAGATGGTTGGTGTTTATGGTGTGGTGTTTTGTGGGGCTTTTTTGTTTGTTTATTTGGTTTTGGTCTTTTTATTTTTTTACGTATTAGTCTGCAGCAATATTGTGAATGTGACTTATTTGCTTTAAAATTCTTCAGTGTCTGTGTCAGGTGGAAGCATTTTGTCACTTTCCATCTAAAACCTCTCGCATACTGTTTTCTTTCTGCGGTTTGTCGGTCCCTTAATGTTTTGGAGGGATTTATATGGCTGTTTTGCCTGGAGGAACCTTCAGTTATGTTTTATGTTGGTTATTTTTTTCAACATTCCACTCTCCGGCCCCTGAAACTAAACAAGCTATTTTTCCCTCAGATGGGTCAGTTTTCATTCATTGCAGGTCAGACTTTCCTGTTTTCATTCTTCTTTCATTCCGTTATTTGTAAGTAGTTAATTTAGATCTGTATTAGTTAGGGAGGAGAAAGTTTTCTTATTATATACATAAAAAAATACACACATGTTTATGTGTAAACATATATATTTGTAGATATATTTTATCAACCATAGCAGTGAGGATAGACATAACTCTAATCTGGAACATTTGGAGATATGCTAGACACTATATAAGCTGTATTTTCATCTCTCTTTACTGCCACAGGTAAGACTTGAAACTAAGTTACATTCCAAGTCTGAATGGATAAACTTTGCATTCTGTGTGAAGGAGAAATGAGTGAAAGTTGCTCAGGGAGATTTCAGCTGCACCACTAAAAGTTAAACAAAAGTTTCTTTCATAGTAGGACTTGCCCATTAGCAGTACTAGTACTTGAGTCTTCTCTATCCCTCCTATTATAATTCTGTTCAAACCTTTCCAAAGAGATTTTAACTCGGCTAGAGAGGAATTTCATCTTCTCGATTCTAGATATATTTCGCTAATGAAATATGACAGACAGCTGTTGAGAATTAAGATTGTTTATAGTCTTTAAACTACCCCTGGAGCTGCAAATATCAGAGTGGTGCTGAAGAATAAAGGAAAGGTTGGGGTGAAGGAAATAGATTAAGTTCAGCAGATAGGAACTCAGTTCCCGGTTTCTGCTCATTACTTCCTCCTTGGTGCTGGTAAGCCAATTCTGGTTTTGTCCAGTATTTTGAGGATTTTTTTTCATAAACCCCGCTCACTTTCAAAGTCAAAGAAATTTAGATGATGTTGTAGATTATTTTGAGAAGTCTTGCTTTCAATTCTTTGCTCCCATCTGAGAGACATATGATAATTCCATTCCTTTACCTCATTTTTTAATTTACATTATCTTCACTGGACAGGGGAACTGCACTACAGCACATGAACAGTGACCAACCCAGTAGGACTGGGACAGTTTGAGAGTTTGAGTTGTAGAAGGCTATAAGGGATTTATTCATGGAAATCCACTATGCTGTGTTAAAAATTCTTTGAGATCTTGAAAACTGCAAGTGAAAGGCATATGACTTCTGATTTCTTTTAAATGCATTTCTACAGATATATAAAAAAGTTGTCAGCAGATTTCTTAGAGATCTGTTGAACAATAGCTTAGCTGAAAAAACACCCCAAAAGAATGTAAGACAAGTTTCATTGGTGTGAACTGTTTATGCAAAATGTTCTAGCAACCGTAGTCTCTGTATGAAAATTTCGAGGAGGAAGATGTTGTTTTAGCTCTTCAGGAGAAAATTAAAACAACAAAATTAAACCAAGAACTCAAATGTTCCTGGAAGCAAAAAGTTTAAGTAGTTGTGTAGGTATTTGGTTGTTTTAAGTGTCTTGTCAAGGAGCTAGCCAGAATTGTATTTCAGTCTAAGGCAATAGCAAAACTGATAATAGGAGCTTTCAGCAAGGAGCAACAGTAATAACACTGATTCTTTGGCATGTAAGGAATTCCAGGAAGCACTGTGTTTCTCTGAGACTTTGTGACTCCTACAGTCATATGAAAACATATTTGATGTCTTCAGAAGACTTGTAGATTCAAATCAAAATCCTGTGTGATATATAAAGAACTGGAGACTGAAGCAGGCAGTTGGTAGTGCCAACTGGAGCAGTGCACCTTTCACCATATGCCAAGCCATCAGCCTGTGCCATTCTGTTTAAGATGATGTAATCCTAGTGGCTAGATATCCATTGGATAGTGTTGCTATTCCTTATTACAGTAAAGTACTCATTGATTTCTTCCTTGCTACCTGCCCCCTAGAAACATCTCCAATTAGTTGTACAAGACATGGAGACTTGAAAAAAAGTAAAGGAACAGAAAGACACATTAGAGCTTTCTGCATTGTCATGATACCCAGGGTGCACTTGACTCCATGAACCTGAGATACTGAGAGGAGAATTGCACAGGCCTTTCCAGAAGTCAGTCAAAACATTATTGAGTCCCACTAAGATGTAAGGTTAATAATAATGGGTAAAGAGATTTAAAACATGAAGGCTTTTAGCAACAGAACAAGCAGAGGTCTTATATATGAAGATGCACAACAGCTTTCTTTGTCTGACATTGGCTGTTTCTTTAAGAAAGCTATAGTTTGGGATGTGGCTGCTGTCTGTTGTGTGTGCAAAAACTAGAAATGCTTCTGGATGATGTTAAAGGCTTTTGATAAAATGTCTGAAGACCTATTAGAGGATTTTAATAACATAGGAAACTAACTCATGGGGCTAGGTAATAAAATTATTGCAGTAATTTGACAGATTATGTATTAGTAAAATTATTAAAAACATGCGTTTTGTGAATCTAATTAGAAGTTACAAAATACTGTATATGTCACCAGGAAGCTGAAGGTTAGAAAAATTTTCTTTTGTGGGGATGGGTAACACAAAATTGTACTGAAATACTGTGTGTGTAGACACTATCCCTTCCTTCCCTCTTAACTATTATATACAGTGGGCAGTTAAACAAGTTGCAGTGACTATGCAGCTTTGCTGCCTGATTTATTGTGTATTTAATTTAATTCACTAAAGGTGACCTTTTTGTGTTTCACTGCAGAGACACAAACTTTGCCTGGCTTTGATTACCTGGGCTTGTGTTGGAATTTCCCATGGTAAAGGACATGACAATTGCACCCACATTGCATTTTAGGTCCTGGGTTTTGAGCATTTATCTGGCTTGACACTATTCTGATTTCCTCATCAGAGTTGCTCACTTTTAGGGGCACAAGTAAAAACTTATCTAAACCATGTCCTTATACACTCTGTGCAAGCTACCTTAAATAATAGCTGCTCCAGCACAGTACAAAAACCTTTTGGACTGTTAGCCGGTGAGAACACAGGATGGTATGTTGGTGTTGTGCTACTTGTGTACTGGTGTTTCTTTGGGTCTCTGATCTACAGAGGACTTACTTTGATGTGTGTATACTCATAACTTTGAATATATAATGTGAAATGTGTTCTCAGGAGAAACAGAGAAATGGTGACTTGCAAGAGGCAATTTTTTGGAGTGCATTCTGAGGGTAAATTTAAGAATGAACTATCTATCGGGATGGTTCACAAAGTGCTGCAAGGTAGCCCCTTGAACAGGGGAATAAGAAATATTAAGGCTGTATCTGTGCCTTTTGCTTTTTTTTTTTTTGGTTTGGGAGGGTGGTATATTAGTTCCCAGTCAGATGTGTTTTGGAAGACCTGGGAAGCTTTTTCATGGGGTGCAAATGAAATAATGGCTTAGACAAAGAGGACAAGGCTTCCCTCTTTTTGTTTTTTTCCTATCTCTCTTACTTAATGATGTAAGAAAAAAGATTGGTAAGTCTTTCACCTGGACATTTCATTTTCTGTCTAGCTCTAGGTTTTCTTTCTTCTTTCACAGGTTTTAAGTCAGTCTTATTGGAAAGTCTTAATCCATAAAACTCCTGGTTACTTTTTCTCAATACTGAACTCCAGAAGTAAATCCAGGCAGTTTCTGTTAAATACTGATTTTTTTTTTTTCTTATTTTAAATAAGATGTCATATAGAAGTGATAATTTTGATCTATTTTCTGCTCTAATTTAGTGTTAGAACTCAATATAATTGACATATTTCATTTTTCCAATAGAAGTTTGACTCTAGTTTGATGTATAGGCACAGGTTGAATCTTGTGTCTTTGCATGTTAATAAGTACTCTAGAAAGGTGTCTGACTTTCACAGCAATAAATTTTAATGACTTCTGTTTATACAGCATGAGAAAACATCTGGTGTTATCAAAACTCACAGACAAAATGAACTTACTGGAGAGAAGACTGTCCTTTTCTGCTCATAATGGCCTCAGCTGTTTATTTTACCCTTAAATAATTAAGACCCTTGCATTATTAGCCTTAGGTATTATGTAAAATTTGAGGAGCTGCTTTTCCTTATACAGTGATTTGGTAATGTAGTTTTTTTTTGGTTTGTAAAAGACATCCCAAAGTGAAAAAGTACAGTGTAAAATCTGCTTTCTTCTAATTCGTGGAGAACTTGGTGTGGTAATATAGCTATTACACTCAAGTGTGTCTTGAGTAGCAGCATAGTAGTTAACTACATAAAGGTTTCTTGGAAAATGCTGTATATAAAGTTTGGAAAGTTGCTGTGCATGTTTGCACCTCTGCAATCCTCCTGTAGAAAAAAGACCAATTATTTTCTTGAGCTTAAAATTTTGTTCAGACTATTGGTGGTATTGAAATGCTTCTTGCTGCTTTCCTTCTCTACTATTGATTTATATCAAATTTACAATAAGAAGTAAACTCCAGTGGGAACTATTTAATTAGAACACACTTCACCATTCTCCATTCCACAAAGTACCGTGAACAATTCTTCACAAATATATCTTTTTCTTAAATATATGTTGAACTTTAACATGAAGAATTTAAGTGTTTTGTTGAAATGGGGAGACAGTATGATCATTATTTGTGAGTTTAACTAGAAGATTAAAAAGGTAGCCCCGAACTGCCCAAAGCAGATGTCTCTTACTAGATGCATAGATGGATGCTTAGTAACACCATTTAATTTGATGGTGGGTTTTTTTAAAGCTGTCACTTATTTCTGTAGTATTTAGAGCAGGAGGATGTAGTCCTCTGTAAGCTTGCATTATTAGTACTAAAATTTCTGGTGTGTAATTATCTTGCCTTTTCCCCCCTTATTGCATTTGTTTTCAGTTCCCCTATTTTTCTTGAAATCCCGCTACTGTAGGATTGAAAAGCTGAGGCTTGCTTTAAGGATATCTGTACTTTCCATACAATACCACCTGTGCATCATCATTACTTGTGAAGTACTTCAGGTTAGTGTTCTCAGAATTTAAAACATGTCACTCACACAATTATTTCATGGACTGAAGTTCTTAGGGTCTCTTTCTACAGAAGATTAAAATAATATGAATAACAGCATGCCTATTAATGCAGGCACTTTTTATACATCAATGAATAGAGTACTGATGTACAGACTTAAGATGGAATTGAAGTTAAAGGCTTGGGTTATTTTTTGGGGGTAGAAATATTTCAGTATTTCTGGATGTACTTTTTTTCAAATAGTGATTTAGAATGTTGAAACTATTTGCTTGAATATAATATGGGGGGTGTGTTGTTTTATAGAGTGAATACTTTATTACAGAAGCCTTACTTTAACTTTACAAAGTTTTTTTTTTGTTTGTTTTATTGAAGTGGAAGAGTAAACATCAATCCCTAATGTCAAATGTCCCAAGAAATCTTTTGGTTTAAGTAGAAAGTACCATCATATCCTACGACTGTTACAATCAAATTTTCATATTAAAGGCTGATTGTTTCAGATCTGATTAGCCATGATTACCAATGGATGGCTATATTGTGTGAAAAAATAATTTTTGGACTGTTTGAGCAACAAGGAGCAGAATAAGAGATCTCAGACTCGCTTCTTAAAAACCTCCAGGGAGTCACTATCCTTGGAGGCTTTTAAGAAGCAAATAGATGTGGTTCTTTAGGGGATGATTTAGAGATAAGAGTATTGTAGGGCTATTGGTTGGACTAGATGATCTTGAGGGTCCTTTCCAACCCTAAGGGTTCTGTGGTTCCTGTTTGAATTTCAGAAGCAATGAGTAGGTTAGGAGTTGTGGTGCTCTGAAACTGGTGTGCTGTCTGCTGGCTCAGTGGTTAGCTAACAGCCTGGTCTGTAAGTATTTTGCCAGGAGAACATGACACAAGTCAGCCAGTTCTTTGTTTCTAGCCACTTCTTCCTAAAGTAGGCACACTTCCTTCTCCAGCTGCAAGTGTAATAGCTTCAGCAAGGAAATCCGTGCTCACTATTTCTAGACCAAGTTCCTAGGTCACAGTCTTGTTTTCTGCTCTTTTGGGATTACACTCATAATTGCTTTTTGGCCTTTTAAAGTTTTTTTTTTTTTTTTTCCTTCTGACACCTCCACAAAGCTGGGCTGGGGTGATAGGGTGTTAAATCAGTGAAATGCCTCAGGCTTTGCAAAAACACTTGTACCACTTAAAGCTTGATTATTTCCAAGAGTAACTTCTAGGATGGGCCTTCATGAATGATCCAGTGACTTGGTAAGCAGCTTCTGCTCTTTCAGCTACATGAGCATATTAAGGTGCTTAAGTGCTTATACCATTTAGCCAAAGAAAGGTAGTTTGGTAAACTAACATAAGAATAATCAAGCAAACACCAGCATAATTTGCTACTTTCAGAACTTAGCCAGTAATTTTTTACGCTATACTTGTGCAGAATAGAAAAAAAGCAGCTGTTTTCTTCAGAGAAGTGAATAGGCTCAGGACTGTCTTGGCAATTGGTCTATTTTTGGAAAAAACATCAGTACCTTTTAAAAAGACTCATGGAGAAAATAGTAATTTTATTTTTTCTTGTGAAGATGGGGTTCTAAAGTTTTATTACAGATGCAACTTATGTTAATAGCATTTTATTCAAGGGGGCCTTCATGTTTTAATTGAGCACCAAATCTAACATACCTTGCCTATTGTTTCTGCTAAATGAAATTTTATTTTGACAGCTGACCACCATGTCACTCTTTCAGAGACTATTTTGTTCTTAGAATGAATGTGACATAAGGGAAATGGTTTATCTGTGAATATTATTCCTTTTTTTTTTGTTCTTATGAGTATGCTTTAACAGACTTCAAGATTCTTGGGAAGAGTGCTTTTTTCTTTCTCTTGACACTTTTTCAGTGTGAAAGTTGTGAAGTGTTGAAAGCATAGATTTTCCTTGATTAATGTAGCCTTTTTGATTCTTACCTTGGCAGCATGTCCCTAAAGATTTTACTTTTTTCTTTCCTCTTTCTCCCTCCAAGATAGAGGAATAAAAAGGTGTATACTTCCTAGGGAAAAGAGATGCTTGAAAATAGCAAGGGGAACTAGTTTTACCCCTAGATTTAAAAGTAAAGTTGTTTCTCTCCCTGTCTGTGCTGCTCCCCCACTCCCCTTTACTCACACATTTTGTTAGACTGTTTCCTTGTTAATAGTAAAAATGAATTGTTTAAAATAAGCAAATATCAGGGAAGTAGGATTGTCTGTATAGAGCATTGTCATAGGAGAAATTTCTTGCAGAGAACCTGGGATGTACCGGTACTAAAAGGTTGAGTGAAAATAGTGTATTTACTGAATATGAGGTATTGTAATTTTACATACCAGATCTGTGAAGACAATGTGACATAATTACAGAAACTTGATCTAGTGTAGTAGCAGTTGAGTCTCTGCTTATGCAGTCTGGATTCCAAATTGTCTGTAGACCTTTGCATTTGGAATGGCTTTAAAAGATGAAACAAACTCCACTGATTAAAACTGTTCTGTTTTGCTTTAAATTAGGAAGCAAAAACCAGTATCTACTTTTTGCATGCAGAATATCATGAAGTAAAATAATGAAGACATTGTGCATGGTCTTGTATTTACTCTTCATGAAAGGTGCTTCAAGTTCTAGTTTTCACTGTGTGCTTCACTGTATGAATTTCTAGTGTTAAGCGAATGCGTGTGTATGAAAACACTGGCATGTAAGATGTGCTATGTTTGATCTGATAGTTTAAAAATATGCAATAGTATGTAGTCTGGGAGCTGTAGGTGTGGCAGGTTCCATGTTAGGTGATCTGTGTGTAATGCTGTGAGGACTGGAAAAGTTAACTGTTATGTAAAATAATTCTTAGCTATTGTTGCAGAATTAATTCAATTTGTTAGATATAATCTGTCACTGCTATGTTCAAACGAGCTGATGTGGTTGCTGTTGCACTGATAGTGATATGTTTAGTAAATGTGACTAAGAATTTAATTGTGTATGGCACTGAGTTTAATTAGCCAATAAATTTGTCCTGATAGTGTCTTCCTTGATGAGCATATAAATGCTATTTATATATTTGATTTGTCCTGAATTTACTCCCATTCCTTGTCCCTGAAAGATAAATCATTCTAACTTACTTTTTATGTGGAATTAATCTTTCTTCAAGATTTCTTTGGTAGTTAGAGGGTTAGCAATGAATTGGAGCTTAGACATGATTTTAGACCTTCCTTGTGGCAGCTGTTGCTGTGTACTGACTTGCAGAGAGCATCAGATATTCTCAGTACTAAAGATACAATGTCTATTTGCTTGAGTCCATTTCTGTAGTCTCTTTTTTCGTATGAAGAGAAGCTTTTGAATTAAAGGCTTTCGGTAAGATTGCTGTATCTGGATTAGGATCTCTGTTACAGAGAACCTAAACTAAGCCTGCTTGACTGCTTTAGACTGATCTTAACCAGGTTTAAGTAAGATTTCATTCATCTGCCCACTTTACAAATGTGATAACATTTGTAACATTACAGATAACATGTGACTGAGAAGCAGATTGTCTCCAAGATATCTTTCTTTGGGGGTACTTCTCTGGCATTTGTTCCCTCTGTCTCCTGTGAGACACCTGTGTAGAGTTGTCCCCATGCGGTATTGCCTGCACAGAGCTGACCCATTCCACTCTTCTACTGGGTAGGCAGTGAGCCTGGCACAGAAAGAAACCTGTACTGAAATACCAGCAGGGGTTTTGTGAGAACAAATGTGGTCCTGCAGAGCTCAGCACCACTGTGGGTGGATGTGTTTTTGTAGTGCTGAACTGAAAGGTAAAATTTTAAGAAGGAAGCTGTCTTTTTTCCATGATACTGTTAAGGCAATGTGTAGAATGCAATTATCAGTGATTTGTTCTTTCAGATGATTTAGCTTTATTCTTTTAAAACCTTTTGTCAGTCAGGTATATTCATGCTTGGTTTTGATTTGCCTTATTACTGTCTCTGTAGACTAAATGATGACCATTACTTTAACTACTAGAATCAGCAGTGCAATTGCAGAGGAAAAAGTCACAGCTATTGGGTAGACTTTAAAGAAATATTTCTTGGTTTGATGTTCAACTTGTCATGCCTTTTTTCTCATTGGGTCAAAATCTTCCTTTGTTCTTTTGAACGTTGTAGAAATTAGGCTACACAGAAATGACACTTGCTGCTGAACACGGAGGTACCTGACTGCAACTGTCCCCAGAGTAGAACTCTCTGATGATATGAATAAATGAGGAGGCTTTTCATATCTGTGAGAAGCTTACAAAACAGCTTACACTATCTGACAATTGATGCTTAATTGGTTGAGATTTTAAAAAACCCTTAAGATAACATTTATTCGTGCCTTTATTCCCTTCATATTTTTCTATTTCTTACCAGAAACTTTCTAGCATTAATGAAGTGATGTTTTAAACTATGGAGACATAAGAAAATTGCTTCTTTTAATGAAGAACGTTTTGTGTCTGTGTGTGTGTATGTATATATATATATATATATATATATGAGTGTGTGCTCATTCATATAAAAAGAGGGAACTAGGCTTGTTTGTATATTAGTTGAGGTTTGGAGGGGGATGCTTTGAGGCTTGAGTCTACCTGAACTCTGGAATTCAGAGGCTCTTATTCATCAGTCATAACTGCCAGTCTTTTAAAACTCATTTCTCCCCCTTTCGGTATATGTGTATTTATTTTTTTTTTTAATAGCTAGCATGATGATGTTGTACTAGAGCATGCTTTTTCCCCCCCGGCTCCTTGTTGGAGACAGATGTGTTTTGTTTGCAGGAATTCTCAGGGGATTCCATTTCAGAGCCTATGGAACTTTGAGGCAAAGACCTCAATACAGATGGACAGTTTGTGTGGTTTGTGTGCACAAATGCTTAGTGCATCTCAAGATGTAGAGTAAAAATTAGCCAACATTTTCCTGTGTTGGTAAGGTTCCAACCTTAGACAACTCCTAAGTGTAAGAGCATAAAAGGGAGGGAAAATGGTATTTGGGGCCTTTGAACACTAGTAGATGAATATGAAAATAGTAGGCTTTACAGTAGGTTAAGTGCATTTTCTATTTTGTTTCTCCAGTTATTGCAGCTATTGACATACAAGTAAGGTTTTTTACTGAACAGTTGTAGGAAATGAAAAGGTATTGGAAGAACTGGTATGTAAAGTGTCAGGTCTGAAGTAATGTTATCTGAGTAATTATGCATTTTAAAAACTGCATTTTTCAAGCTTTGTAGAAGATTATGTTTGATGGATAGATTCTCTCTTAGCAGAAAATGGTAATAAACCCTCCTCCCTTGGTCCCTTTCCAGTGTTAGATAAGAAAATAACTAATTCATCTCTCTACAGATTTCCAGTAATCTGTTATTAATTCTTGTATTCAAGTAAATATAAGTAAAGCTGACAGATGTAAAAACTGTTGCATTCCCATCCCAATGTTGCAGTGAAGTGTGAAAAAAATGGCTAGGAACTGTAAAATATAGCCTTTTGCAAAACCTAATGACAATGTCTAACTTCATGGTGAAAACACATTATTGTGAATGTCAGTGCACAGAGAATTGTTTAGACAGGCTGCAATGATGATTGAAGAAATAAATGCAGTAAAATATGTAACAACAATCTCCATTGGTTTTGTTATAATTGAAATGTTATCGCTTGTGCAATATCATTTCAAACAGAGAATCGCTTTGTGTGACAGGTGATTCTTTAAAAGGAAGCCATGTCAAGCTTTTAATATCTTAAACACTTAATATGGATGTTGGCATATATTTTGTCTCTCAAACCCAATAGTATGACAATTTGAAATGGAAGAAACTTTGAATGAGTTAAACCACTCTTTATTTTTTGTGGTTTGAGTTTGAGGCTGCTATTAACATTAATTAGTAATTAAAAGATCCTCTTCTGGACAGAATTGATTTGGACAGTAATCATACTTAATGAAAATACTTTATTAAAGGGGGTGTCTGGAAGTATCCTTTTTGCTTCTGCAAATAAAGCAGATTGAGCCTGCTTTCTGCTGATCACCAGTCAAAAGTTTGTGTTTATGAATATTGGTTGTTTCTTTGGGATTATTTCTGTATTCCATTTAAGATATGTATATATAAGTACTGTTTATCTAGTAAATTACAATACTGTATGGAATAATTATATTTTTAGAGAAGGTTTTACCTTTTAAAATAATAGGTCACTATGTACCTGAGTCAGTAAAACCCTTTCAGTTACCTTGAAATTGAAAATAAATTGCAAGTCTTTAACATTAATTTAAGCTATAATTTTATTAGCAAATCTCAATTAGAGGTTAGTAGGGTGGAGTTTTGCAAGCTGCACAATTTAAGGCTCACACAGTAGAAGGAAGTGTTGAGGCTGTTGTTTGCATGTACTTTATCTAATCGGTGACTCTTTCCCGAAGCCTTGAAGAGAAGGCTTTACAGAACTGTCTGCTGTAGTGGGCATTTAGAGACAAGACCGCAGGCTATGTCCTCTGGATGTGTTCAGTATTGTTAACTGTTTTGGGATAACCGTTATTCCCCCATTATCTGCTGCTTTAGCAAGAGGCACTTGTCGTATTATTAGTGTTGGCGTCTCTCCTTGGTTAATTGGTTACATTCTCAAAAAGAGAAGCTAGAACTCCAGGATCAAGTTAACTGCTCAGAATATGAGATTTGTCCTGAATATAGTTATATGAGAAGTAAGCAATGTTTACTACCTGTTTGTAAAATCTTTCATGTCTTCATCTTAGCTCCTTATGATACCTGCTATCCTTTCTGAATGTGAGTCAGTTTATCATTAAAGCAGATTAAAAAACTACATTATCAATGTCTGTTCTGCTGTAGAAAATGAAATGCTTACTGTAGGATACCAATTTTTAATTTTTTGTGAATTTTTATAATGTTACCTTTAACACTTTAATCCAGTGATAGCTTTATAGTGGGATGGGTAAGAAATTAAAAAGAACTTGAGCCAATTTTTTTTTCCTCTTAAGAGGTACAAGTAGTGTGACTGAATTATTTTTTTGGGGGAGAGTGTTGATGAGAGTGGAGCCAGTTTAACCTTTCACTGTGTTGCATCTATGGAGAGTGAGAGATGGCTGAAGGAAATACTAATCTATTTTATCAGTTATTTCTCCTTTCAGTGAACGTGATAGGTCTTTGCTTGAACACAGACATAGAAAGCAAAAAGAAATAGTGCAAGAAAGAGAATTTGTGTATGAGATTTCATTTAGTGAAACATTAACTTTTCCATCCTTTTTTCCACTCCTGCAAAACCAGTAAAGCTAAATAAGAAAATCTTAAAAATTCAGGTCTTAAGTGAGCTTTTACATCGGCTATGTTGTTTGCTGACAGCAAACTAGGTTGACTTAAAAATCTTAAACTTTTATAACTGAGTGGTGCACAGTACTTTATTCTGTCATTTGAATGTCTGTTTGTTTCTTCAGTTCAGTGAGCCCTTTCTAGTATTATCAGACATGACTTGGTATTGGGAAATACAATGAGAATATTGTATTTGAGGTGGTTGGTTTTATTTTCAGGTTTCACTTATTGATAGGAAGCATCCCTTTTACATACAGAACTGTTGTTGCTTCTCTTACAATAAACATTATTAATGATACACATTAAGTCCAGTCCATCTCAATGTTGCTGGTAATATTTTTATCTCTTTTCTCACTACTTTCCTCCTCCTTTACCTGAATAACTCATTTTTGTTCCAATCAGTTCTGCATTGCAAAAAAGTTAAATTGAAATTTATCTGTTCTTAGATAGTCTCAGTCTGCATTTATTATGTGAGGTTGTTCTCATGTTCTCCAGAGTCTACTTTTCCTACAGAGGCTGAAAGAGAGTTGTGAAGTTAAGCCAAATACCAGTGTGAGAAAAGTGGTCGGACAGAAATGCTTTGAAAATGCAAGTTCTGACTGTGGCAAAAATTAATCTGCTAACAGAAGGAGAGTATATCCGTATTTTTCTTTATTTAGTCCAGATGAACAAGGTCTACAGAAGGAAGTATTTATAGGGTAGGAGGAAGGATAAGGCCACTAGATCACCTCTGCTGTCCCACTGAAAAGTAGCAGTGACTTCTAATTCTTCTTGGCTTGGATAAACACTAAACATTCTTTCCTTTACAGGAGAGCACACACTTCCAATTTATATGAACCAGAGGCTACATGATAAATATGTGACTATTAATACCGAAATCAGGGACTAGGGAGATGGTAGATTTTATCTGATGACTATACTAGCCTGCTTATTTAAATACTGGTAGTTGAGTTGTGACATGTTATGCATGTTCTGCACAGAACTGAACACAGTAATCAGCTGTCTCCAAAAGGAGAGATTAAGGCCATGAAAACCCCATCAGCATTTCTCTGCTTCCTTTGTCAATATTTTAATGCCTGCATTCTATTTTTTAAGTTTTTCTGCATGAGTGTGGCCCTTATTGTCCCAAAGTATTAGTTTATATTCAAAATCATGATCTTGTATTATTTATACCTTTTTCTGCTGGCTGTAAACTGGTAGCAGGTGGTTTATGGCAAATACCAACCATTTTTTTTGGTTCTGTTATTTTTAAAAAAACTTTCTCATTCTCATACTTTATATTTGTGTGTTTAAAAAGAACCCCAGCCAAATGAAAAACCACAGAACATCCACAACACTCTGTCTCCTGGTGATAAGGTCAGAAATCATTGCTGTCACACAAAGGAAGAACTTGAATACTATTGAAGGGAGGCAGAAAAAGAGCTTGTATAATCAAAGATCAATTTATGCTTTTAAAGGGCTAGTCAAGGAGAATTGCTAAGTTTTTCAGGATCAAATAAAAGTTTAAGGATAGACATAGTGGAAAAGTAGACAACCAGGTGAAGGGAAGCTGCTGAAAATGAAAGGGTTAACTGGGAACAAAACATGGTAGGGAATGCGGAGGAAGTTCTAAGCTAAAGGTATATATTGGAAGGTACAGGGAAAAGTACATTTGATGCAGGAGATATGGTAAAACAGACTGCAGGGATGATCACATGCTGTTATTAGTAAGCTTCCTCTTGCTTTTGTCGAACCTCTAATCATTGAAAAATAATAACTTTCTTTAAGGGGGGAAAAAAAGGTCAGAAATAGCCTTTTCTTTAATTAATAGTGTGTCTGGTCAGTGTGTTCCTAAATATGTGCTGAGCTTAGTGTATTCCCACTGTGATTTCTTTTTCCATATTGGAAAGAGTAGGAATGACTTCCATAAAACCTGTCATCTTTTAAAGCATGTATTGTTTTTCTTATTGACAAACATGGCCTTTGGCATTCACAGCTCACACTCTTCATAAATGCCACTCATTGGCAGAGTTCAGCGTTCTGATGTTTGTAAGCAGTAGATGAACTAACTTGAATTATTGAAAGCAGGGTAATACAGACCTTCTGTAATGCAAACAGTGTTTCCTAGACAAAAACATCATCTTGTTTTTACTTTCAGTTGAAATACTTAATGTTGGAAGCTTAAATTATATATATGTTAACATGATTTTGTGCTTTCTTCTACATGAACTTCCTGCTTAAATTGTGATTAGAGCATTTGTTCAAAGATACAATTCATAACGAAGACTCCTCAGCATAATAGATGGGAGGCTAAAACGCAGCTCCCTGGCTTCAAGTCAGCAAAACACTGTTTGCTTGGTTTTGAGCAGCAGCTACTGGTGTTAGTAATGAGTTATTACACAGAGGTGGGTACTTACAGACTATAGCAGATTAGTTATAAACAGATTATGTATAGCTTTATCTCTATAATATATTGTAGCTTTCTGAAAATATATTGAATTGATACATGATATTATTGTGGATAATTCCAGAGGAATATATTAGAAACCTGTGCTTTATTCTGTTATAATATCCAAAAAGTAACAACTGCTGTTCTGACTATAATTCACTGCTACTGGCAGGTTACATTTTGGGACTGTATGACTTCAAACAAAGGGCTGTGTATTTGTCATGCTTAAGAATCTGTAAGAAAATTCTATCTTTAAAGTGAGTATTGGCAAAACAAGATTTCCCATGAAAAGTTAGGTATCTGTCACTGTAAACTGGAGTTACGCATATTGAAAATAACATTCTATTTTTGGAGTAATGCAGAAGGGGCAGTGAAAAATAGAGTTCCTTGTTGTGTGTAGTATTTGTAGTTTTTATTCTCTTCTGTGATCACAGGTGAGGGAAGCAGAAGATATATCTATGGGGATGTTTTAGAGAGTTTATTTTTGATAAAAAATGGATATGCTTCTTAGTTGATTCAGTGTGGTTTCTGAATCCTGTTAAATAATCTGCATGAAATATAACACCTTGCTAATAATCATTCCATAGCCTAGGGAGAGATTGTTGTTCTTGTGGAGCTGGCTGAATAAAATAGGAGGCTAACTCTTTTTGGGGTGCAGCTCCAGCAGGGCACAGAACATTGTATGGGTCTCGGGATTACTAATAATAACAAACAAGTCAATATTCTGTGCGTATATTTTACCAAGTGAGAAGAATCAAACACTTGATGTGTTAAATGTGACAGGAGTGATGGTGCTAAAGAGTTTGTGTTTGTTATGTCAGAGGATTATGGAGAAGGTACGTTCGGGTCTATTTGTGCAAAACAAAAAGTGTACAGGTGGTCAGAAACAGTTGGAGACTAAGGAAGACACAGGACAGGGAAGAGGAAAAAATGAAGGAAATGCAAAGCAAGAAACTGGGCAAGAGGAAATTAAAGGTGTGGCCTGGTAAAGGTGGACAGGACAATTTGCTTGATTGATTATAATGATGAGCAGTTTTGTGACTGGTAGCAAAGCTTACTCTTGAGCTTAACTAAAGGCAAACTCAGTTCTGAAGCTGCAGTATTGCAGTGATACAATTCTGTTTAAGTGACATTCTTAAATCCTCAACTTTTATTGATGCCAGTAAGACTTTAATGGCTACTAATTACTGAAAGTGTATTTGAATTCAGTATTAAATATTCCATTTAAAAAAAAAATATAGAGTGAAAAGAATACGGAGTCCTTCCCTCCCTATAATTAAGAATTTTGTCATGTGCCTTCTCTGTGCCTCTTCAGTAACCACGACTCACCTTAATACCAGTGTTTGACATTAGAAGTCTCTCCAGAGAGGAAGAAAATCATTTAGAAATGAGCTGGATAAAGGTTATTAAACCAACACTTAAAATTCTAGTCCTGCACATTTTCCTTTACCCCTAATTAAATGCCAAGAACAGCAGTGTAGAATTTTCAGTATGTACATATGCTGAATATACCTTTTTCACGAGAAAATTACCTATAGGGGAATGAAACTTTGTTCCTGGCAGTGACATACTTTTACTTAAATATTTGGAATGCTGCTTTCCAAAAAACAGAGAAGAAATCTTGGGAACAGTGTCCTAAAACTAAATGTTGAAGTACATGTATAATATGATTCTTTTCTTACCCTTTCTTGGATGAATCATATTTTTACCTTAAGTTGTCTTATTGACTGCAGTGGTACTATTTGTTTAAGTAAAAGCAAACAGCCTGAGTGAAGTCTGTAACATTGGGTCAGTACTGTGTATATACATCACTGCTTGCAAACTTTTCTTGTGTCATCTCCCAGAAAGCTCTAGGACTACCCTGAACATCAGTATCAATGATATGTGGAACAGTGAATTAATTTTCTAAATGACTGAGACCTTTTAATTGTGGGGAGAAAAAAACCTTTGCACCTCAATATTGTGTCTTACCTTAGGTTTTTCTTTTTAGGGCTTCTACTAACCATGTAGAGTGGGGAAAAATAATCAATAGAATGTAACATGCTTGGTTACATTCCCTTTACAGATAGGAGACTCTGGCATCTGCGAAGCAGTGATAATTTGCAGTGTTATCATTCTGACTTACAGTGCATGCCCCTGATGAGGTCAAGTTCTTTCAATTAGCAAAATAATGGTATTAAATCCCATGCTATTATGCTCTTGTTGCCAGGCTTTACTACTGATTTACAGAATATTACATAGGTTGGCCATTAAAATCTAATTCCTTCAATAAAAATTTAACACAAACTTCTTTTCCTAATTTATAGAATTACCAGGGTCTTTTTCTAACCAGTTTTCTCAACCTTGTACAAGCCAAATTAATACTCCATAAAAATAGCAAAGGTCTCTGGATCTGTAGTCACTTGAATTGGGTTTTTCAGTGAGCTTTGTATGGTATTTTATTAAATGGTTTCACTCTCATGAGTGGTAAATAGGTAATTCAACTTCGCTGAGTAGAGGTGCCATTTTTGATACTTAGTGGTTTCTGAAAATTTCCAAATAATTGTAGCATCTCTAAAAGCTTCAGAATCCTCACAGTGCTGTAAAACTGTGCTGGTGCTTATCCAGGATAACAAATACTTTTTCTCCTTCCTCATGGAGAAAAAAAAAAAAAGCCAGACAGGCTACCTTGTAACAACCAAGGACTGATCAGTTAAATGGAGCTGGCCGTGTGCTGCTACTATTTGTTTCATTTGTAGTACTGTGATAGTGACGGTGGGGGACAGAGGGAAGGGAGAAAGTGCTCCTTACTGAATCAGAGAAGTGGTAATGGTTCTATGGTAAGTAGAACCATGTTTGCTAAAGAATCTTTATTTTTGTCTATGAACCATATATAAATCTATAAATGTATGTTTTTCTTTAAAAGGAGGAGCTTCCTGTAACATCTCTGCTTTCCTCTAGTGATACTTTTTAAAGTTAACAAATAACACACCATACAGCAAGGCTGCAGAATCACAAAATAAACAGTACCTGGTTCCATTAAGGCTTATCTCTATAGCAAGGGCTGTGGCTACTAAGGATTGTTTATAGTCATGTTCCTCCTATGATTTTTGTCTGTGATCTTTGTCCTTGCATTTTACTTGAGTTTCTTGTCTTCATTATTACTGCAGTGTCCCTTGAGTTTCTGTTCTGCAGCCTCATCCTAGTTGTCTTATGTCCTGAAAACTGCATCAGTTTTTAGGATCCCTTATTTGTCCTAATATTACTTCCCATATCTCATTTCCTGATGAGATGCTAGTGCTGTCTCTGATGCAAGCCTCTATCCTGCACTTGCTTAATGCTATTCCGTTAGCCTAACCAATTATCCAGTTCAGAAGTTATCAGAGGAAAAGGATATTAGAATTATTAGGAGTAAATCTGTTTATTTGCAAAGCTTCAGAAATCTGTCCCTGAATGCACTAGAAATTGAACAGATGACTTTGATTTGCACTCAGCTCCAAGCAACTGCCTCCAGTCATCTCCTAACTTGAAAACCCTATCAATTAACTGCTCTCAGGATGCTGCTTCCTGCACTTGTCATTCTCTTGAATTTTACCGTTTCATCAGCATGTGCTTTTGTTTCTTTGAAACAAGAAGTTGAACGTGACTTCATAAACAGCAAATCTACTCAGATCTACTGGCAGCCCGAAGAAATCGCCTGTGTACTACTGGTAAAGCTTTTTCAGTGTGTGAATTATACAAACAGGTATATAATCACACTTTCTTAGTCTTGTGTGTCAGCTCAGAACTTAAATTTTAGTGAAACTTAAATTATTAAATAGAATTAATTTTACTGGTAAAGTACCTCTTGTGATTTCTGTAATACTGTCCTTTATTTACTAGTGACTCCCCCTAAATGTGTATCTAGGTACTGAATTATCTGCATTGAAACTTGACCATATCTATTTACCTGTGATGTCTCAAAGTTCTTAACTTTAAGTAGGCTTCAGGTTTGCTAATGTTGCAGCATGTTTGCAGCAATGATTTTATTTCATACTTCTATTAAACATCTCATCTGCCATTTGCAGCTTATTGACTGAGCTATCCTGCTTTGATCCATGTTTACAGAGAATCTAACAGGTTTATTCCTTGATTAGGTTTATGGTGCCAAGAATAATAATATGAAACCCCAAAGACAAGTTTCAGCCAAAATGACAATTTCCTGGATTGACAGAACTTCTAATAGGAAGACTCTTTTAAAGCAATGTTAGAGAAAGGAAAATATGGAAATCGTGGTTTGTTTTTTGTTTCGGGGTTTTTTTGGATAGGCATGGTTTATATAGTAGCATACCTTTTAGCTGATTTCTCAGTTCTTGAAATTCAGATAGTATTTGACAGTAACAAATTGAAATACCAAGGATGAAATCACTCATCTAATTAGATAACTCAGAACAAGAGCTAGATATTGTAAAATTGTGCTATATGTACGTGTTCTTTTTTGGCTGCATGTACACATAAACGTTATTTTTGTCTCCATGGTTCAGTTTTCAGTTAAATACCTACTAAAGCAGGTAGGTAAACTGGGCAGAAACAAATATCAGAGGTCATGGCTTTACTGGTTCCCTGTTTAACATGTAAGATTGTAAAAGGTAGAATTGCTTTCTTAGCTAAGTATACAGATTTTTGGGTTTAAAGATTTTTTTGTTGGTTTGTGAAGTTTTCTTTATTTTAAAAACACAGCCACATTTGGTTTTATACGCATTGTAGTCCTAATTTGTAAATCAAATCATCCTTACCCAACTGTCATTATGATGTTTTGCCCCTTGTGTCAATATAGTCGTTGAGTGCAGTGGGAACAGTACAGCATTACTGTTGCTCTTTGTCTCTTAAAATTCATCTCATTTGCTTAAAACTCAATTTTGACAGTGCACAAGAAATGAGGGCATCAGTCTTAAAACTACTTAATCCTATTTTTAGATACGTCCTTTGGATATTTGTTTTCTTTCATATTGTTCTACTTTTTGGTCAAATGGTGAGAAAATAACTATACTGCAATATCTTCACTATTGATCCCTTAGCAGTGTTTGTGCTCAGTTAAAAGATACAGAATTGAGCAATAACATTTCGTTTAAAAAGTTTTATTTAGCCGGTGTAAAATTTGAGAAAGGGTTTGATTCTGCAATTCTGCCAGATTCCTAGAATGAGTTTGTAATTGTTCCTTATAGGCAGCTGGCACACAGCTGGTTGCTTTGGGCTAATTTTTGACATGTCTCATTATATGGGGCGTGTATATATATGTATGAAGTTTAGGAATCAGTTTAAATAGTGGAGAGATTCCTTTTCTTGTCTAGCAGAGGGATAGAAAATGTTTTTTTGCTTGATTTGGTAGCAGTAATTTGTAGTAGGAAGCCTGTATATGCCAGGCTTTTCTTATGCTGGACTATTATGAAAAAGTAGAAAAAGTCAATGACAAATATGTGTTTAGAAGTCTTGTAACTGTAGAGTTCTTACAGGTATAACCATGGCAAAAAACCCCACCCTTCAAAAATACAAACATAATTTGTGGCTGTTGGTGTAACCATTACAACAGTGGAAGGAGTGGAGTGATTGGTTTTGTTAGATGTACTGTTAAGTAACCGAGGATGAACTGAAAAAGGGATTTCCTCAAATTCTTTTAGTGTAGCTTATGGAATATCTTTGAAAACAGTTACTACTGCAATTTGTTGGGAGATTTCAGTTCCATGGTGTTGCTTCATATTTCCCACTTTCTTTATTGGGAAATATTCTCTGAAGATAACAATTTAAAAGCTTTGTAGCCCTCTGCCAAACAGGGTTTTGAAGAGACCTCATTGCTGAGGTATGCTGGACAAAAAAGTTTTACTGAAGCCTGTGGTAATGGCAGTGATTCATCATGTGGTGGTTCAGATTTTGAGGCAAGGATGATCCTGAAAATTTCTTGGATCGAAGTCTCTTAACAGCAAATCAGACACAACCATAGTGCAGGCATTTGATTTAGAATGCCTTGTAGCATTAGAGGTCAAAAAGAGGAACATAATTAGAAAAAGAGTCACATTATAGCAGGTTTAGAAAAAAATGTTGAAGCTTTGTATTATATGGCTTGCCAAGAAGTACTGAATATGTTTTATGTTTTACAGATTAATTACACAAAAAACATATCTAAGAAGTCAAGCTCCAAGGAACCAGAAGGTAGAAATGTATGATTTTTGATGTTCTTATTTACATCTTGGTTTCTGACTACTTAGACTTGTTGGTGTCAACTTTCAGGTTTTACTTGGAAGAAAGGAAATTACAAGTAGCTTTTTTAAATTAATGGAAATATTTAAAAATCTTTGGCTATTCTGTGTTTAAGAAAAATACAAAGTATTGCATTCTGCTGTATAGTTATGAGTACAATGCAAATCCTGCTGTTTTCTGATTTTGAAATCTGTATATAGATAGTGCTAAAAATAGACTGAACTGTTTTTTCCTTCATATTTGTCTTTATCACTCAAGTCACTGTAAAGTATCTCTTGGTGTGCTGCCTCATGAGAGTTTAATGATGACTTTCATTCAGAGTAAGCTGTCAGCAGGTCAGAGATGCCTCATATCTTGGATGGAGTTATGAAATTTCCTGACTTTATTACCCTATTAAAATTCATTTTAAATGTCAAAGCTTCTAATTTGTACAAGGAATTTTAATTTAGGAGCATCTTCTGTGAGTAACACCCAATTTTCTCCTTGAGTATCCAGTGAAGTATCAGATAAATGAGACCTTTACACCATATTATATTCAATGATTTCTGTGTTTTAACTGTAGATAGCTTGCAGAAGTGGGTATAAGAAATAATAGTTTTGTAGTCTTTTGTGACTTCCCTTTTATGTTAAGAATAGCTTGGAGAAATTCTACCTAACCAAAAATACCAATTAAAAAAAAGAAAAAGCTCACCTGCCATTTTCCTTAGAAAATTCTGTCCTTCACTGTCCCCTGACTGACTCATTGTTTCCTTTGACCCAGTTTGTACTCTCTTCTGTAATGTTAATTTTTCTGTCTGACAAAGTTCTGGCCTGTCTGTTCTAGACCTTTGCCTCTGTGCATGTTGGTTCATCATCATATTGTATTGAGTGTTTTCCTTGTCAGGTTTCTCTGGCTTCAACTACTGATCAATGTTTTACAGCAGGTAGAGTGTTACAGTGTAAATAGATGGCAAGGATAGATGGTAGTCCAAGTCTAAAATTGTCCAGATGAGGAGGAAGACTATCAAAAAATGATCAAAGGAAATGTTCTTCTGAACCCTTTCAGTATTGTGTTGTGCTGTATTTGAACCTGGACTCGCAGCTGTCCTGTCAACTGCATGCAAAATCTAAAGCTGGAAGCTTGATAGATTTTTCTTGTTAATAAAGAAATGTGTCATCAATGGTATCAGATAATGCAGGTGTATTGTTTTGTTGCTCTCTGATTAATTCCTTGTGTGGGAGTATCAAATTAACAATGGAGGGCAAAAAACATGATAAATTAGTCTAGTGATAAGGATTGAGGAAAAGTAATCAGGAAGTAGCTTGCTGGTTAGCGAACCTTAAATATTAACCTCCCTCACAAAAAATATTTGTGGTGCTTATACCCAGTATCACTAGATAGCTGTGAAGTTTTGAGGGTAGCTAATGTAAAGCTAAGATATGTGAGACAAATAACATGTATAATGTATCTCTCAAACATTCAGATAGCGTTTGGTATAGCACAATTTTGTTTTCAACAGGAGATTACAGCAGTAAAGGAGAAAAATTATCGTAAGAGTTTAAGTCACAGTCAATTTTGCTTGAAACAAACCTCTTAGTGGTTGATGCTTGCGTTGTAACTGAGTATATGTAACATTCCTCAGTCCTCTCATGACTAACTCTGTCAGTGTGTTTATGCACTTGTGATCCATGCTAGGTGATGTCATATTCAGGGATGCTGACCTGCATCTCAAATTGATTATTGCTGTACTTGTCTGTCTTGAGTAGCTATGCATAAGCTCATTAGACTAGACTAGTTGTTAGAAGTCTGTATTCTGTGCCAAAATCCTTGTTAAAACAGACTTGTATTACTTATATCAAAAAAGAGAATTATGCAAATGGTAATAAAAACTTACGTTTAACCATCAGATTTTTCATCACTTCAACTTCAAAAGCTTTGATTATGTCATACAATTGTTTAGAATTCAAGTCACTGATTTATTCAGCCACTTAAATGGTAGCCTTTACAGCTGAATCTGTTTCACTGAACAGCTGTTCAGACAATACTAGCTTGCTTGTGACCCTACAGGAGAGAGTCTCTGGTTTTTGTTCTACAATGTGAACAAGAATACAAACTACCTTAAATTCAGGTATCGATGTAAGAGGAGTTAATATTGGAAATCTGAATGACTTTCATGTTCTATAAAATGTAGGCTCCAAGATAGTTAATTTCAGAATGGCATATCTCAGCAGATGTGTGAAATTTATAATAGATTTCATCTTCACTATGAGCCATAATATATAGTTATATAAATATTCTAGAAATGCCAAGAAGGGAAAAATTCTCAGTGCGAATCAATAACCATTTAGCTGTGTGGCTAGATTAGTTGTATTCTGTGGTTTGTAATTTTTCAATGAATGGCCAATGATGTTTTACATAAGCATTGTAATTTCTTTTCATATTGATTCGTCTTAATAGTTCCTTCTAGTTACTAGCATTACTATTATTTGTTTGACAGTACCACCTAGTGAGTGTGGCTGTTGTCATAAGCTGCAGTGTAAGTTTCTGCTTACACACACAAGATACTTTGCCAGTAATACTGAAAGCAGGACAAAACCCTTTTACAGATGGCATGCTTAATGTGAGTGCTTACCTTACCTTTTGGGCAGAATTGTACAATTCACACTAGAAACTGTTCTGCCACAACTACATTGTCACTAGTTCTTGCAATAGTAAATTTGAAACCTTTTGAATTATGTATATAAAATGCAAAATCATCTCTTGCTTTCCAGTTGTAGACATATTCTACTGCTATGTGCCACGAAGGTGTAACAGGTTCCATAAGTAACCTTATGTTATTAAGAGGCAGGGAAAAGACACTTCCAAGCTATGTGGTTTTTTTACCATCCTCCATTTAGAACAGCCCAGGAACTTGGGTAGTTGAAGCCTCTCTTAGTAGAAGGCTCATGTATTCAGGATGTCCTGCACTAAGCTCCGGAACAGTTGAATGGAGAGATAAATATTTACTGCAGAAGCCTAAATTTCTGTGTTTGGAGTAGCTCATACTTTCATTTTCTCATGCTTCTCAGTGATGTTCTTTTGCCACTGAATTTGCTGCTCTTAGGTGGGAGGTGTAGAGTTTGGTGGTTCGATGTGCGTGAGCCTTTACTGCTCTTGCGTGTAGCTGTGTTCCTTAACAAATGGTAACAAAGCCTTCGTTGTCTTTTTATTCGGTACACAAACAGCAGATTTGAAGCTTTCTGCCATAATATCTAATTTTTGGAATTGTGCATCAGCATGCGTGAACATAAGTCTAAAGATGGGAAAAGGAGTTGTGCAGGTTGAAACATATTTGGACTCTTCCTTGTGGGATTGCTTTATTTTACCTTTGTGTACTCTACTGTGGGAAAACTCATAGCTAGCAACAGGTAAATAAGTGGAGAAGAAACCAAAATGTGGAGGGTGGTGAGTGCTTTCTATGTAAATCCATGCCCTGAGTTTTATTGCTCTGCTCTTGACCCTAACATCAGGAACCAGAAGAGCTCTTGTTGCCTCTTCTGTTGCTCAGGGCAGACCATGTTCCTGCAAAGCCTCAGACAGGCAACTTTTCTTCTCTGAGACAGCCTGTGAGCAGCCCAGTGCAGTGCAGGTTCGTGGCAGCTCAGTCTGTTCTGCTTCTGCTCTTGTCTGAGTGGTGGTTGCACTTGAGTAGCATAAAACAGTCTTCAAGATGTTTTTGAAGGCTGGATATGAAATATTAGCTTTTCTTATACCTACTCATCAGGGTTTATACCTTAAACTATGACCCTCATTTTGGTCATTTAGAGTTTGCTAAATGCAACTGAGCTTGTATCAAAGGATAGTTTTTGTTAATTTAAGAGTTCCTATATTAACTAGAAAGAAAACCATGACTGCCTTTTGACTCATAAGCATCAAAAATGTCAAAAATAGTTCTGAGTACAGTGTGTGTATAGTTTGTATGCTTCATTGTGTGTTGTTCAGTGTACTTATGTACTAAGGATGAGTGTCACGTGTCTCTCTTTTCAAGTTGGGTGACTAAGGCTCTGTTGCTTAGTACTGTATTGTGAGGTTGCATCTGTCTGTTCCAGCTCTCTTTATCTTCCTCTCTGTCTTTCTTCTTCCCTCAAGCAAATATAGATTTTTGTTTTGTCTGTGTTTTAAAGTAATTTGCCAGGTTTCAAGTTGTTGGATTAAAAGCTATCATTGAGAAAAGTAGGACATAAAAAGTGAACTTTAACTGGTCAAGGAGACATGTATTAACACTTCACTCTGTGCATCACATAAAGACAGACTAAATATTCTGGTCCTCCTGACTACCATTGTGATCCCATGAATTTTATTGATGCAAATAGCTGTATCTAGATATTGAAGGGCAAGTGTCACATGGTAGCTCTTGATTTGTTCTATTTGTGTATTTTTAATATTGTTTAATACAAGTACTGTTGAGTTAGCATATATACTCTTAGGAATAACACAAATTAATTCCATTCCCATCATGAAATCTCTATGGATTTATCACAAATTGCTGCAGCTATGAGTGATTCTATGATCTCATGAGAACTATGAGATTAAATTCTGTCACTACTGTACTGTTTTTAATTAATTTCACTTCCAAACTAATAATTTCCTAGTGCCAGTTTCTCTCTTTGGTCAGCAGATTAATTAGTTAATGTCAAATTAATTAGTTAATGCAGTCAATGTTTAAAAGCTTTATGAAAGTGGTAAGGATGACTAGTGCAGATCCTGTAAGTGTTATGGAAGTAGGAGTTTGTTTTTAACAGGAAAACCAGAATTTGCATTTTCACATTAGTCACTTGACTACTGCTGTTGATTTGAATATGGAACATGCTTAGCTACAAAAGCAAGGGTGAAAGCTTAAATACCGTAGCACAGATAGCTAGATCTTGAAGTGATAGTTTTTCTAATAATCTGAAGAATAACAAAGGAAAATAGCAATAACTCTGACAAAGCCAAAAAGAATTGAACTGTGCTGCATGCTAAGGAAGGAGCATTCAGTTTCTTTTGGAACAGAAATAAAGGTATCTCAAAAGTAACCATAATTTTTTGAAAGGGTTTGAAGTCCTATGACAGTATCCTGTTGCTGAGTTTAGTCTGTGCATTCCTATTGAACAATGCCTTTATGTGGTGAATAATGGAGGGATGAATGTAATAAATTGACAATTGTTACACTTATACTGTTTTGATGAAGACTGTTCATGTAGTTGGGTTTCCTGCAAGATTAGCCTTAAAAGAAAGGCTTAAACAGGGAGCAGGGTAGTGGGCCTTGAAAAGCACCGGCACCTGAGTTGGCAATAACATCTTATCCCAAAATGCTGATCTGTTAGATTTGCCACAACTGAAAAATTGGGTCTGATTACACTGAAAAAGGTGAAAGGAGGCTATGGGGTATAGCCAGTTACTACAATCTGTGTTCTATAGCATCTATTTCTGAAACAAGATATTTGAAACTTGGTGCCGGTAGAACATGGAATTAAGACAAATTTGTGTCTACCCAGGAGTATGGGGAAATCTCTAACCATAAATTAGAATAGAAGCAGCTTCTTTTTTGGCAAGATGAGTATACTTAAAAAAGAAAAAGGCTTCTTGCTTCCTCTGAAACAGGTATATCTGTAGTCTTTCATATATCAATAAGGTAGGTTCTGCCTACTGTAATGATTGGAACCCAGGGGTTATAACACAGACGTCTTAGATCAATAGATCTCTCCAAAGAAGCTGAGATTAAGTCTGAGTGCTGAGGGGAAAAAAAAAGCAGAGGGAACAAAAATAATGATTCCAACCAACTTCCTGTAGGAAAAGAAACACTTCTAAGTTCTGGCTTGCCTTTACACTTTCCAACTCAGACCCACATGATTTTCTGAATACTTAGAAAACCATCAAATACATGCATAAGCTTTGTGCTCTTATTGTTGCTTGAAAACAGTGCTTGAGTTTGATTTCTTCTAATTTCTGTAAAAATTCTAAACTTTAAATACCTGTGACAAATAAAATTTTGTTTGTATGTCTAAGTGCTTAATTTAAGGCTGCTAGGACATAATGGGATAGGTGTTCACTGTGGTAAATCTGCAATACTCTGTGGCCCCTTGAGATTAATTTTGTGCAAAATGATTATCACCACCATAAGCAGTGCTCTTAACTACCTCAGCATTTTGCATTAGCAAAGCCAAGGTAATGAAACATAATGCAGACTGATTTTAATAGAGGAAATAACATGTCTGGAAACTTTCATGATAACATGTTAGTTCTGGCTTATGCGTTAGTTTATTTCACTTCTATCAGCTTTCTTGCTGAGCTCTGTTTGCCCTTCCCTGCAGTCCCTTCTAATGGGAAAAACAAATAAATGTGGAGTAGGGGGAAAGACAAAAACAGGCAAAAAATATACTGCAGCAATCTATGTTAGTTACTTTTTAAACATAGACCTCTTTAAATTATGAGGGATAACCTATACTAGGTGATGTATAGCTTGGAGATTGTATCTGCAAATACAAATATAATTTGACAAACCATTTGTATATGAGCTACATGCTTCTATATTGCACTTTGAAGGTGCAAGCTCTCCCAATTCTCTGTTCGTCTAATAATTTTAAAGCCTTTCTATGAACTTATTCACTTTTTTCCACCCAGTCCTGGACATATAAATGCAAAAAGTCTAATATGTCTCCAATGGGCCTAGTGTTATACATACTGGTGGGTTAGGGATTTCCATGCATTCTATGGTTCAAAAATACTTTCTCACGGGTGTTCCACAAGAGCTCAGCATTGTCCCTTAATAAATCCTGTTGTTACATCTCTTCTGATGTTGGCAGTTGATAAGCTCTGAAGTTATTCTGCTATGGGCTTCCAAATGTGTAACTTTACGTGTTTAACTATATGTAAAGACAAAGCCAGCTTTAAAGAACTTGCAGGGATTGGCCACAGAAGCCATCAGTTAACACACAGGGTTACCGTAGGTCAATTTTCTCCCCGAATTTCTGTTTAGGGTTTGCTAGAAGTCATTTACTAACATTTGGGGTTACTAGAGATTCCTTTCATCAGCCACTGCCTCCTGTTCTCTTACAGTTCTGCGGGTCATTGTGCCTTTCGCTCAGCTTTGTGTTGTCATCCTACTTTGCCTTCTACCTTCGGTTCACATCCATTACTTGGCTCCCTACTTAAAATGCAGATGTTGGTATTGTGCCAAGGGAAGAGGGAACAAACCCATCCCTGCTCCAACCTGAACAAGTCATTGGTGGCTTGCAGAGAAGCCTCAGAGGAAACAAGTTACACAGAGCAGGCAGAAATAGCACTGTGTTCTGTCATGATTTTTTTTTCTAAATCAGATATAAATGGGGAAAGCAGCTGAAGTTATCCAGGAGGTGCTCTGATAGGAGATAGCAAGAACTATTTAAATGATTAATACATAGCAAATAGAACTATTTAGAATGAGTGGCTGAATCCTTGCCAGGTAAATGGGTGTCAGAACAGATAATAGTAAAATGGCTGGAAAAGATCCAACTTCTTCAAAATACATTGGCTCATATTCACATTTACAAAAAAAGTCAGTAACAGTGTTAGGAATCTCCTGTTGTGCTACATCTAATTGAACAGGTTTAATGTTTGTAGTTATTTAGAGATACAGAAAGTTCAGAAGTTGTAGAGCTTGGTGATTTAGTGTGATGTTCATCTTCTGCAATGAAGACAATGAGATTTATTTTTAATGGGACCTTTAACCCTTTTTTCATATTTTAAAAGAACACAAAATTGGCTAAAAAGAAAAATATTGTACACTGCACTTGCAGCACAGGCAACAGAAAAGTGAAAAACAAGGCACAAATTTTCTCTCACACCAGTTTTTCCCATCTTTCAGTGTATGAATGTATTGAGTTCTGGACTCAGTTGACTGAGTAATATTTATTTGGGTACTGAAGGTTTCTGGGTACTTTTAATTTTGTTTCTGTGCTGAAAGAAGTTTATTCAATTTCTCATTTACTTAGTGTGTAAGGTGACTTGTATGTGTTTAGTCATAAGTATTAAAGGGATTTATTGAAAGAGGCCCGGGTAGGTAGAAATGATGAGTCTTTTGTGCTTAGCATTTTTAATTGTCTTGCTCTTTCTAAGTCTTACAAACAGATTGTTTAATTAATTCACTGAGTTGAATGATCTTTCTCATCTCCAGGGCTTGATATTAACCCTGCCTACTGTACCAGAAACAGAAAAGAAAGGGCATTTTATTAGTTATTGCAGCATTGCCATTTTGCTTGTATTGAAACTCTTATTTTCTGTGCCTGCAGCTGCTGGCTAGGCTCTGCAGACAGCATTATTAAATTACAATTATTGTTCTGTATCTTGGCATGGTGAGATACTGTGTCAGAGGTGTTGATCACTGAGAACGTTTTCTCTTCAGATGTTAGCTCCAATACAACTCTGTTGATATAATTGGCAAAATAGTGGAGTTTATTGTGTTTATAAGTAATTGTATTGCTACTAATCCCTGCTTGGTTAAAGAAAAAAATATTTCTGGGGTAAAGATGTTCAAAACTATGCTGAAGATTTCAGCCTCCTTTGATACAAGTAATATGAAAGGTTATTTTTCCAATTTCTAACTGAGTTTACAAAGTGACCATTGCAGTTCCTTGTCTCTCGAACTGGGGAGCCCAAAATGGGACACGGGATTCCAAATATGGCCTCGTTACAGCATTCTAAGGACAGAGTGATACTGAGAAGTGGTAAAATAGCTTTTAATTTCTTGCATTGTCAAATATAATCTGCTTGTGGTTAAGAGAAAATATATTGGTGGCTTTCATGTACCATTTATGAGAGTTCAGCATGGGATTTTCTTAACTTGCAGACTTAACTCTGAGATAATAAGCATCTATTGCTTAGGAATTCTTCAAACAAGAAAAGCAGTTCAAGTGTGTACCTTATGTACCGTCAGTGGAGCCTGGCTGTTACTCTGACTTCCTTTCTTTGATATTGAAAGCCAGTGGGTTTTCTAGAATTATTTTAGGAGATTTTAGCTATCTGCATTTTATTGAGATACTACAATGTCTGATGTGGTTTTTTTAAATTAACATGTCTGTCTTTCGGTTTAGAGAAAGCATCTCCATTTGGCTGTTGTGCCAGTTTTACTCAATTATTGTTGTTCAGGATTTTTGGGAGCAGCAACTTGTATCTTGTAACACTGCTTTTCTTTTCATTTTAATATGCCTCCCATTGGAATTTTGATTAATTACACTGAATGGAAATACAAGTGCTTCTAGTATTTAAGCTCTCCAGTACATTGGCAGAAAGCATAAAATGTCAGATTAGATGGTCAGAAGAAAGAAAAACTTACTGAAATTTCTGGAAGGGAAAACAATCACCTTATGGAACTGGACAAAATTATGCCCTGTACCTTGGGGTAAAATTTTTTCACCTTCTATTACAGAATGAAGGTATTTGTGTTCAGAAACACTGTGCACATTTCTCAGCTCTTTACAAGAGAATACCAATAGGTAACATTAAGCAACAGCTTGTAAATTTTTCTCTGTATAGGAAAAGCAACTCCAGTATACCTTCAGGTGTAATAGAACAGGTACTTGACACGTTGTGTGACCTGTGTAGTGCAATCAGAGACTATTGTCTTACACAAGAAGATTAAATTTACATGCTACTGCTAAATAATGCTTCTCTGTGCTTTTTGTTTCCTAAGGAAAAGCAAAATTTATGCTGCTTAATACTACCTAAAGTGCCACTACAATGAGTACAGGTAAAAGTAAGTGGAAAAGAAACATGTTCTGTCCATAAGGCTGCAAGAGTTAATTGCACACAACTGTTAACACCATTCATTTTTTTTCAGTCTACTGTGTATTCTGTTTACTGTTACTGTTTTCTCTCTGATTATGGGGAAAAAAAATTCATATGCTGTGTTGTGTAAACACTTTAACAATAATTTTGTCTTGACTATTTTCAGCAGCTACCTGCTTTTGTAACTATCGTAGTAATGTAGATTGCACTGTAACATACTAAAGGAACTTCAGTATTTATGAAGAAACTAAAGTGCTTGAGGTTTTAATAGCTGTAGTTTCATTGCATTGATAGTAAAAGGGGAGTATTCTGGAAATCATTTTGAAGTAGAAAACTGGCAAGACTGGGAATCACTGGTGGCTTTTCCTTCTCGCATGAAGAATGACTTAGCTATTCCACTTAGTTTGTTCTATTTCTGCATAGGCCAGATAAACTGAAAATTGGGATATGGTGAGTAGAGTCTTGTTTTTAGGTTTGCAGTCAGGCTATCAGTTAAATATAAGCAGTCTTTAAAACCTCATTTAGTTTTAGTAGCTCTCACAGTGATGTTAACAGGACTATTGTCAGCACCTTTGCTGTGTTATTTAAAGTGCTGACACAAAGGAAGCCTGGGCTAGATCAAATATAGATTATTCTTTTCTTTTCAAAGCTGTCATCCTCTTGTTTCTGTCATACTTTGATCATCATATTCAAATAGTTTTAAGCATATTCTTTTCATTGACCGACTTATTTTTCTTTCAAATACAATTGGTACTAGTTTTAAGCTCCTTTACTGTTGCCCTTATGCTAGTGCAGCTACCTCACCCGGTGTTTTCAGCATGTATTACTCACTGAATGTCGTTGCTTTGCTCATTTTCCTCTTCTCCTTGTGTCAAACTTCTCAATTTTTTATATTAATTTCCATTTTGCTGTCTTTACAGCTTTGTTAGTTCTTGCTCTTCTTCATCCTAAGCATTTTGGGCTTTCTGCTGTTTCTCAAGTTCTCTCCTTGCCTTCATGAATGATTCTCTGTAGATAGTCTTTTATAAGTAGATCTTTTGTATTGCTACTTCACTTTGTCACAGTTTTCTTCACTCTCCAGATTTCTTTATTAACATCCAGCCTAGATTTGTCATTCCATTGATTTCAATATACTGTTACTCTGACTAGTATTGATATGAACTTCTGCTGTGGTTGTACCTGTTCCCATGTTCTTTGGTATGTATTCTTGGAAGTTTATCTGCTGTTCACTCTTGCCCCCACCTTCCTGCTGTGATATTAAATTGAGTTTGGAATAATTTGAGTGGCCTGTTGTCTAAAGCATAAGTGGTTTTGATTTACTCTTAAGAGTGTGATTTCTAAGATTCTTAGTGTCTTCCTTGGTCTGAAGTGAGCACCCAAAGAGTCTCGTGGTAGTTAAAATGGAATAGATGTTTGTAATTGGATAAGGGTTTATTAGCTTCTAAGTAGAAGAGGGGAGCTTAATATTAGTTTTTTCAACAGAACAAAATGGGTTTTTTTTCTATATTCTTGTACTTCATTATGCTTGAAGGCAGGATCAGAGAATGTGTGTAAATAGAGCTTTTACAGGAATCTGGTTTGTAGACAGTAGGTATTTATCAAGCCTTGACAAACTTTAACATATAAATACAAATAATATCTTGAAATCAAATCACTTATTCTTCAAAACTGGAGAAATTAATTATTCTTCTTTTGTGCCCTGTTAGAATGCATTCATCAGAATCTTTCAAAGATTCTCTTCACTTTGACATAATATTCATGTGGGAAACAGGAATGTCTCTGGTAGGAGTGATAGGCTTACAATGTTTTGAAGATAAATAAGAAGGCAGTGTTACCTAGACTAGTTGTATTTATATTATGTAGAGATCAACTTCCCTCAAAAGGACATAAGTAAGGATTTGTTGAATTTGGGGGGTGGTGGTGGCATTTGAAAAGAAGTTGTTGCTTCAGAAGAACTGAAGACATTGAAATTATAGTAATAAACTTTAAGTGTTATTGTAACAAATGGTTCTAGCATGGTTCAGAAGTTGTGAGACAGGTAACTTTTGAGTAGTGTTGAAAAATGATAGCCTATACAACTTTTATGCTGTTTTGTCTTGTTCTAGAATAGAAGGAGCAGTAGTTCTTAGTTTTTTTAGGATGAAGTTTCTGTGAAACCCTCATTTTTGGTGTTTTGAAGGGTAAAGATATCATTCTTGTGTATGAGAGATGGATCTAGGCGTTGCTGCTTTCCCTCCTAAAGCAAGATTCCTCTATACTGAAGTAGAAACAGGAGAGACAGATGTGATGATTTCAGAACTGTTTTTCAATTCTAAGTTTTCAGCATCAACCTGCATGAGGTCACAATAGGGATTTGAAAAGCAGACCAGTGTTTAAAGAGATTTAAACTGTTCCTGCAGTCTGATACAATGTTCAATGTGTGCAGGAGAAATGCTACCCAAAGCTCAGAGATCAGCAGTATTCTGAAGGCCTGGTGGGTGCACCGTTGAATTTTAATGCAGTGATTTTACGTATCAGGTAGGATTGCTGACTTGGAGGTTTTTTTTTAGAAGGGTTGAAAAAGACTTCTAGACACTGCCTATGGCTGCAGATGTGTTCTATTGGTGAATAGATTTCAGTGCTGTAGGGGAAGGTGTGTAAGTGATTCCAGGTTGAGTTTTTGGCTGACTTCCATTGCCAGGCCCTGGGCTAAAAACTTTCATCATCCTTTAAAGTAAAACAAACCCATGAATCCTCTTGCAAAGAACTGAAGGAGTAAGTCCAATGTAGACATAAATAGTTTTGCAAATTATTTATCCTTGAATAAGAGAAATGCTAATTGTTGGTGAAAAGACTGCCTAGGCAAGGTGGCCACTTATGAGATTTTTTAAATTTAAATACATATCACTGTTAGAAAAATATAAAAAGTGGCAATTATACCAGGGAAATAACAGAATGTACACATAATGACAAGCACCATGAACATTTACTGAAAATAAAATAGATACTGACAAGACATTTCTTTCAGAAAGACAAATGCCACGTGACATAATGGAAACAAGTAGTAGCGTTTTTGTTACAGATGAAGTAGTCCCTTGAGAAACTTGAAGCATCTTGTTAAATGGTTCAATACAGCTTCTGCTGTATTGAAATGCACATTTTTACTTTTCTTCTGCTTTTCATATGACAGCATATTTACATTTGCAAAATGCTTTTTTTTGGTTCTTCTCATTGCAACTACACCACTGAAAGTTTTCATATTGGCATAAATACTCTTCCTAGAAATTATTATCCTGTAATGCTGATCTGTATCAGTGAGAAGTATGTATCTCTTCTAGTATCTCTTCTACAGCTTTTATTTATAAGATCAAGTTAATATTACATCACTAGTTACCATATTTCAACTTACAAAACTCTTAATGTGTTTACCATTCTGTTGGTGGGTCAGGATAAGGCAAAGTTTGCTGTAGTCATGCCCTTAGGCAATAAATGCAACAGAACTGTATTGTTGTTGCTACAGTTCATTCTGTCCATTGCCTGTAGAATGTGGTGTTTGTGAAAACACAATTTTCCCTATAACAATCATCTGTGCTCAGAAGTCTGATCAGTGGTTGCAGCTTACTTCTCATGTGGCTGATGCAGTTGGGCCATTTCAGACCTTGTCTTGTGTACATACACATCATATGACTTGTCTGCACATTAACTTAGAATTCTGGCCGAGACAGAGATTTAAATCAATTGTTTATGTTCTTTCTTAAGCTAGAATTCTAAGCCTAGTAATCTTTGTAGCATGGCTTTAACAAATAAAAACTTCTAAATAAAAAGGGTAGCTGAGAGAAAATGTTTTGGCCATAAAGGTTAATAAATATTTAGAAATACTTAGCATTGGTCTAATTTGAGTTATTTTGAGCAAGTATCTAAAAGCTCTCTCCTTCCATATATAGTGGTTTCTGGAAAGGTGGAAAAATTTTTGGAAAGGTTTTTGAAATTATTCTAGCTCACATGGAACACCTGCTATTTCATTCTTAGCTTGGCTCTGCCAAGCCTGTGTGTCCTGTTCCTATAATAATATGTTATATGCCTAATGTAGATTGTGGATTATCTGAGAAGTTATTGGAATTCGTGAGAAGTTATGAAAATATCTTAGGATAATTTTGCATTTGCTCCAGTGTTCTGGATGTCAAAACCTGGAGGAGTGCTAAGACCTGCTGTTGTGTCCCAAGAAAAAGGGAGGGCAACTATGTAATCTCCAAGGACACTTCAGCTGTGACTATCAGGCTGACTTAGGCATACCAGCCATAGACCCATAAAATTATTTGTGCAGATCCTGTTTGTGCTTAAACATCTGCTCGAAAACCAGGATGTTGTAATTGTCTTTGAAACATTTAGACAGAGATAATAAAAGCAAGGAAACAGAAAATGGAGGCTGCACTGTTGGCCTTATATTACCTGGCCATATTGCAGAACAAGATGTTATGTGCTGTTCAGATAAGCTTTCAGTACAGTAGCAGAACTGCCAGAAGAGGTAATGAGGTTTGCTGAAGATCTTGACAGCAGGCTACTGTAAATGGCATAGATGGTGTAACGTTTCACTGAACATCTGTCATTGTTTCCAAGGAGTGGATACTTCCATGTCAAATGAGGAAAACCTTTTCTATCTTGTCTTAATAACAGCCTATTTCCTTCTTACTAAATCAAATGAGAAATTTTGAAAGCTGGCTTTCCTTCCTTGAAGGTTTTGTGCTTGTTTTGAGAATGCATGCCAAATGACAAGACAAGGGGCAATGGTTGTAAGCTGAAGCATAGGAGATTCCGTGTGAATACACGTAGAAATTTTTTCCCAGTTCAGGTGCCAGAGCACTGGAACAGACTGCCTAGAGAGGTTGGGGAGTCTCCTTCTCTGGAGGTATGCAAAACCCATCTGGACGCGCTTCTGTGTGAGCTGGCCTAGGGAATCCTGCTGTGGCAGGGGGGTTGGACTAGATGATCTTTCAAGGTCCCTTCCAACCCCTAATGTTCTGTGATTCTGTGTGAAATAGCTTTAGAGAATTATCAGGCATTTACTTTTTTCAAATTATTTGATCACACTGCTCTTTAGAGTGTAGAAATTCAGATATATGGCTTAGACATTTGTATATTTAGTAATGATGTACACCATATAATGTTCTAGGTCTTCTGGTGATCTAGGGGAGCTGGTGCATACAGGCTTCCAAAGTTTTTGCTTTGAATACATGCATGAAATCTGAGATTCAGGTAAGATTAATCTCACAGAAAGATGTCATGTATTGTTTCTTTTTAGCACCTGATCCTTGTTTTAGTGAACCTTGATGTGAAATGCTGATTACCTAGTACAGGTCAACAAAACAACAAAGACAAAATAAACATTATTTTTTAACAACCACACCACTAAGTATTGCACAGGATCACAGGTTGTTTTTCCTTCTTGGAAAAACTAATTAGACATTGGTTTAAGCTTGCATGACACAAAAATACTTCAAACATGATTATCAGATTTCTCTGAAATCTGTTTCTTTACAGTTGCTGATGCATCTGATACAGGTGAAGATTAATGGAGAACCAGACTGACAAGAATTACAAGTGTCTAGCATTATTTTCCAGCACTTTTACCTGTTGTGTTACTCCCACAAAAGATGCAGTAGGCAAGTTAAACAAGCAGAACAGTTGAAAAAATGTTATATAAATATGTAAAAAAAAAAATACTGTATGATTTTTACAAAGAACAAAATCATGAGGTTCCAGTTTTAGACTTCTGCACTTGTGTCTGAAGAGCTTCAGCTCTTCAGAGTATGACTTTTGGTTTCCTTCTGTTTGTTGTGTATTGGAGCTCTTCCCTAAGAAAGGCTTTTCAGACCTTCTTCAGGAGAGGTTCTTAGTTGTTTTCCTGACTACTTGTTGGCTTCAGAAAGCTGGTTCAGCTAGAAGAGCTATAACAGCTACAACTTCTTACCTCTCTGTTTTCTTAGGTCAGTAGTTTGCTTACATGAACTGTGGGGTCTGCATTTTCTCTTTGTTCAAGGTTAGTGCAAAGTATCATTAGTGTAAGAGTAAGGTGGTGCTCTAGCAATGTTGCTGCTCTTTACGGTAATAGTAAAGCTTCTATATTCAAATGAACAAAAGCAAGCAACATCATGGTACTTCTGCATTCAGGGGGCAGATGTACTTGTGAAGGATCCTGAAAGATAAATGCTGTTTTCAGTGGCTATGTACATAATTTATACCTATAAATGACTGTCAAGATTACACCTGTTGCCTTTACCCTGAAGATAGATTTGGAAAACCTCTATTTTAGTCTTTTCAAGTTTTGTTGTGGCAAATTTGTGTGAGGTGTTTATTACAAGTAAAACTGTTTCTCAAGCTGATCTTGTGCAGCAAGGTAAGTGGACTTGCTCTTCTCTTTGGCTATGTGTTTTCATATGGTAAAAATATGACTAGATATTAACATCTGCTCCAGACGCTCAAACTACCAATTCAGTAGTATCTTAGCACTCAACATCTCTGAATGTTTCTAAAATAAATGATGGAAATAGGTAGTGCTAATGTAGTTCAAGTAGCTGACTAGCATGCCTTTTCTGTGTGCATCTATTTTCTTGCTCAGTAGGTGATAATGCTGCTTTTTGCTGCGTGTAAACTTCAAATGTTGTTGTAATTATTAAACCCAAAAATAGTAGTGGCCTTCATGTGAGTCCTTAACACCTTGTACTTGCAATGGGTTCTCTTTTAAAAAAACAAACCACAATATGATGTCCGTAATATGAGATTATTTTTTCAGTGTAGTTTCTTGTTCATTTAATGTACTTTTACAAATACAAAAAGCTTACAATGTACATGACATTGATTCTTAGCAGTGGCTAGTTTAAATGTACTTTGAAGTAGTTACCATTCAGAGTTTATGAATAATTTCAGTGTCTATTCTCTTGTGTTTGTGCTTTTTTTGAGTGAGAGTAACATGTACTTTGAGAAATAATGCTGATTGTTTAAAGTATCACTCATGATAAAATATCTCTTTCTGGGAATTTGTGTTCCAGTAGATTAGCATTATTGATTATTCTCTCCTCGCATACTCTACAGAAGATTTTAGAAATCTGAAGCTGCTATTCTTTCTTTTCTTGTCTGTTGTAATTACCAGTACAAGGAATAATCTGATTAGAAGACAACAAGGATGCATTCTAATTGTTCTAATAAATTATGTTAATGCTTTATGCTTGCAGTCAGGTTTAGTAAGAAATCATTTGACAAAGTGGCAGCTTGTCTTATGGTGCTAGCAAATATAACTTCAGTTTTGTCTGACTGAAGCTTGCTGATAGTAGACTTGAAACCCTGTCTTAGATAGTTTGGGCTCTTCAGGAGCATTGCGTATTCTTAAAAATCTTTTCCCATATAGAACTGGTGGTGCGGGTAGACTGTTCTGTGCTTAGTTGTTGGAAATCAGGTGACTTGCTAACTTAACCCATGCAGTCCTTAAAGAAACAGTTCTTTAAACAATTGGTCCACTTCTGAAAGAGTAGGTGCTAAAATACTTAATGCTAGCCTAGGCTATCCACTGAACCTTTTCCCAGATACACAGCTGTACCCAGGACAAAGCACACTTGGGTGGTGTGCAGATGTTTAATCTCTGTTTAGCTGTTTCTCATCCTTTTCATGGATTAGAGCCATTCTTGTCTGCTCTGCAGGACTGTAGAGTTGAAATCCTGTAATAACCACATGCATGCTTCTAATGCCTACAGAAAACTGTCAGCAGCCTCCATGTACCTAATGACTGGTGGCATCACTGAACACTTGTGCACATTACCATGTGAGGATCACAAAATGCCTGCAGACCTGCCAGGCTGTAGGTAATTAGCCCAGGTCTGAGTTCTTTGCTTAAGATTATGATGATCATGCTTGTGGCAACATAAGAATGACCAATATGCATTAAAACCACATGAAACAGAGCAATTGATAGCGGGAATGGGGTTGGGGAAAGGTGATGTCAAATAAATTTTAAGTATATTCTCCTCAACTCCTTGTATTAGAAATTTCTTTCCCCTACATACCACCATTTCATCTGTCTGATGTTTTCAGTTTGTTTCCTCTTGCTGACAAAGTATTTCTGGCCACTTAAATCTAATAGGTGATCTTACTCCAGAAGGAGATGGAGTACTCGGTTCTCACTGAACTGATCTCTGCACTCACTCTTAATTAGATGAAGTACTGAAGGTGGCACTGCTTTTTCTGTAGTAATATTATGTCTCTGGGTCACAGATGAGTTCCTGCATGATGTATGATTAGTTGTATTAACAGGCCATTTTACTTTTAATTGTTGGCAACAAAAGGTAACAAGAACTCAGACTATTATTAAATGCTTTGATATCATTTAGAAACCTTTTCCCCAGACTTCTGCTCTTCTATTACTATTTTTGATGGAATACAAGGTATAGGTAGAATTGTTTCAGCCATGCTCGAGCTGCTTAGGGTCAGTAAATAAGCAATAAATACTTTAAGACCATTAAGATCTAATGAGACTATTAAGAGACTTTAAGGTTGCTTAAGTTCTCTCTAAATACTGTTTTAAAACTTCAGACTCTACAGTTGGAATGCCTGCCCTGACTAAAAAACAACAAAAGTTTATTTAAAGAGGCCTTTAAAAGTTAGAATGATGGGCAGTGAGTAAAAGTGGACCTGTGGTTATCCTATGTCACATTTGTTCCATGCATTAGCTCTGAGACTCTTACAGGAAGGATGTAAAAGGGTTGCAGTTTAAATATTTAAGTAAAACCAATATTTGTAGAAGATACATCTGTCCTTCTGCTGGCTGGATGAAATTGCACTGGGTTGCTCTCTCTCTGTATAAGTTGTGCAGCCTGCTGCTATTAAGTAGTCTAACTGTGTGTATGAAGAACTACCTTGCCCTTCATTTGCTTAATCTGAAATTCAAATGCTCATTGCAGTGTGCAACTGCATTTGGAGTACTTAAACAAATTAAATGATTCAGTATGATAACTTTGAAGAATCTAATTTCCATGTGGGGAATGATTTTAATCATCTGGGAAAAAGATGAAAAGTGAATTTTACATTGGCATTTTTTGGTAGTGTTTATGTTGTATGGGGTTTGTTTTACTGTTAATCCAAACACAAAGCATGGACCTGTTATTTAGCTCATAAATGTTTAACTAATGCTGCTGGTTTTTAATGCATGTACAGATATTAATTTGTCTACTCTGTTCTGGAGTTCTTTGCATAAAGGTTACTGTGAGCTCTACTGGAGCAATACTTCTGTTGATGCAGTTTTGAACCATGATTTTGTGATTTGTAGCTAACTGCCTCTGTAGTGTCATTATGGTTTGTAACATAACTATGCATGTACAGCATTTAGAAATATAGTGGCTAAAAAATAGTGGCTAAGGTACTGGAAGATACTTGTGGTGTATTCAGTTTGTCAGTAACTTTTTTGTCATTGTCTTCTGTTGCTGTGAATAATATTATATAATATATATATATATATATACATGAAAGATTTATCCTTTGAAAAATTTTAGTTGGTTTCCAGTAATGAAGCAGACCTTTGATAACCTTTACTGATATTTGTTTTGAAGTACTGAAAATTCAGAAGCATAAGAAAAACATGGTAACTAGGCTGCATATTCACCTATAAATAACTAGTATTTACCAGTCAGGTTGGGTGAAGTTGCTTCTAGGATTGAAGCAAATCCTGTGTGTGACTGCCATGGGTGTATGAACAGGAAGTTGTAACAACGGTTCTGAGGGAAAGCTGCTGGTAAAAGAACTTTCACCTTTGTTTATATTTTCTACCTAACCTTGAGAACCTCAGATGTCTTTCTTTTATTGCATTCCTTTGGGACAAATCTGGGCTGCTTTGAAGTTAACAGAAGTTTTGCCACTGATTCTAGAATATCTGCAGTTCCTTGCTATGTATGGTTTAGTTCATGAATTTAGATAGTATAATACTAGGTTTTCTGCTTTGGTGGTTTTTTGTTTGGTTCCTCCCTTCCCCAACAATTATAAGGAGAATAAAGCCTTATAAATACTGCAGTTAAGATTTTTGAAGGTATATCATACATACAGATATTACAGGCACAGAAAACTTACAAAAACCCGAAGAGTGTGTTAGGATTTTTTTGGGGGGGAGAGAGGGTACAGGGGTGAGGAGAGGGGGCTTTGAAACAGCTCCCATCCCTGTATTGCTTGCATACTGTGGAGCTAACACTCTCCTTTAATGACTTATGGACTTCACCTGAACAGAATGAAGGTTAAAGCTGCCTGACTAGCTTAACTCCTACAGACCCATTAGCTGTCACAGGTGGCTATGATGAGCCTTTGGTTTAGCAATTACAGAAAAATGTTAAATACTCCTATTTGCCTTCAGAGAGTAAAAGCAATTTCAAGTGTTGTCAGCTTGCTAGTGCTTCATTAGAGGAATCTACTTTTGCATATCTTCATAAAAAAAGAAAACTCTAGGCTTTACTCATTCTGTAGTCACAGTAAAAGTGCCTCTTGTAAGTAGGTTTTGGATTTTTATTTTCTCAGAGCAAGCTACAATTGTCAGCCTTTCCTCAGGAATGAAACACTGGAAGATCTCTGTGGCTAAACATAAAAATTCTGGCTGGCATACTTGCCATGAGTATAGGTGATGGACTGAATAAATGTTTAAGGTGGGTTTGATATGTTATGTTTGCTTCCTTCTTGCAGTTAGGAATGTGTGACTGGGGTGGGGAGAAGGTTGTGTTGTAGGTAATGGTAGTTCTTTGGAATTTTTTATGCAAGATGTAGTGTTAAATTAGTGACAAGTTCAAAAGACTGGAATTTATGATGGAATAGTTTATACAAAAAATCTGTGGCAGGTAGCATGACATGATTTCACAATAGCCTTTAGGCTCCTGTCATACTTCTGTACATATTTCTCAGTGTTGTGGAGCTGTATTTATTTTTGCTGGGACTTAAAATAGGATGCACCAATGTCAACATTAATGAAAGTCTGTCCGCACTGAAATTCAGATATCCCGGATATGGAATATATCTTACTATAAATCACTGGCAGGAATATAAATCTTAATGTTATGGATGTGAAGGATGAAAGTGTAGACATTAATTTCTAAAACCCACGAAACTTTGAACAAACAAATCCTTCTTTTTACTGCATTTTTTTCAAATGATGGAATATGATTATCCTATTATGTGGACATGCTTATATAAGTACTTAAATATATATATGAAACTCGTCCTGGAGAAGATAATTTTTTATTCCAGTGCACTTACTGAGATGACAAACTTAGGGAAAAAGCTATGCACCCTTATAAATAAATATCTCCTCTCTTCAGCATGTCAAATGCCAAATTCATCTAAAAACTTCCTGATAGTTATATAAAATATGTACATTCTGCTTTCTTTTTTTTCTGTACTTTTTCTTTGAGCCCTCTTCATCCTCAGAGAGACATGGTAGTTCATCATAATTACTGATTTATTGCTTAAGGTTGTAATAAGGACGGTTGTAATGAGGACTTCTCCAAAATGATAGTTTTTCTGCTCCTTGTTTAAAAGGCTGTCCTGGGTTCTGCTGTGTAAACCTGAACCTGTGCTTTTGGGTTTTAAATCATGTATTCTTTATTCCAAGAAACTGAAATGGTGAGCCTTGAAGTGATACCACAAATTAAAATTCATGAATCTGAGAACTGATGGAGTTTTAAATGCAGTGAGCTGAAATGCAGACTGTAACCTTTGACAGTTATTTTTAGGTGTCTTTCATACATCTGTCTGCTTTAGTCTTAAATAATGATGGAGACATGCTGAGGAATGAAAGTGTGTTATGTCAGGGAAGGTCAACATACCTGAAATATGTTCAAGTATAAAGCTTCTTAATTAGTAGATGGCTAGACCTCTGATGTTAGTCAGTCTCTTCGAAGTCCTGGCTTGAAAACTAGTGTTTATACACATGTGTATATATCACATTGAAGTTGGCCTCTCAAGTTGCCTTTGTGCTGTTAAATTTCTTAGCTGGAAAAATGTGGGAATACTTTATTGCAAGATAAAGAGTAGAAGGTTTTTAATGGGATTAATACGGAAGACAAAATATTTTGGTGTTTCCTTTTATGTGGTGAGGATTTCTTTGAACAGCTTGAATTCTATAATTACAATGCTTTCTGAAAGCAGTATTAAATCAGCTCACTAGGAATGGAAGAAAAAAAGTCAATTATTCATTCCTAGAAAACAAGCGAAAGCAACCATAGATGTTTCATAGCTCAAGTGAAGTTGGGTCTGATTGCTTGTGGCAGTGCCTTTTATCCCTCCATGTTCTGTCAGCTGAAGACTTTTGTAACAAAGGCAGGTGTTGCTATTGCTTGAAACAGTGAAGAAATATGCAGGTTAATCTCTCCAGAGACTTGACACCCTGTAAGATGATCCCCTTCTGACTGAGTGTCTTTATTAGGTGTCCCCTTCTGGTTGAGAAGAAGAATCCACATTTATCTGTTCCCTTGTTCTTGTCAATGATGAATACTGGAAGCTACATGTGACTCATTGTTTGGTTCTTAATGTTGGGCCATAGAGACTCTTCAGGGCAGTGTAAATGGACTATCTTGTGTTCATAGAATGTTTAGGACAGGAGGATCCATTCTTGCTTGATCCTTAGCCAGTAATACAGTGAACTGCTTAAACTACAAGAAACTAAATGTAGGAGTCAAAACAAAGCAAACAATTACTCTTAACTGTTAATGCTCTGAAAGATAATGTTGAAGATGGTTTCCTGAAGAAACCTCTTAGTCCAAGGAGTCTGTCCAAGTGTTTTGACCTTCCTTTGAGGATAGGTACTAGAGTGTTTGGTTATTGGTGCTTCTCTCCAGACTTAGTTTCTCAGAATTGGTAGTTACTAAAATTCTGTTATCTGTTCATTTCCATTCATTAGGTTATTCTTATTTTTCTGTAGAGTTACTTTTATTATCTTCTTAATCTCAGTAAGATTTCATTTTATTTTATTTTTAGTGAGGGTGCTCACTTTGATAAGGTATTCAGAACTCCTGAAACTTGTCAGCTGAGTATGTTGCTCTGGCAGTGCTCCCAGCAGCTGATATTGAGACAGTCCCAAGCAGTCTTCTCAGGGCATTTTCATTTAGGTCTCCAAACCCAAACTGTGGGTGTCAATTCTGATACCTGCCAATTTTAATCCAGGTACTAATACTGGAGTGAACATCCTAGGGTGGTCATTAGCAGTCAAGTGTACTTTTAGGTAGTGCTTGTATTTAGAAATGCTCTACTCCTACCAACCAGAATCTGTGCTTTCTTCAATCCTTTCTTTTCCATGTCATTACCATTTAATAATACTTAATGCTGTGCACATTGTTAACTTGTTGTTTACATTTGAGAAAGGTTCTTTGGAAGAATACAAAAAAAGTATGAATTTCTCCATTCTGATTCAACAACAGTCAATCCAAAACACTAGAATTATAATTCTGGAAGAAGATATTTCCTTTTTATAGATGCTTGTTGATGGAAGTAAATCATATTGATGGCAACAGAACAATAGTGAAGTTGCTGATCAAGAAATAACTGACCCACAAATGTGCACCTGGTTAGAGGGATTTAATGGAATCAACCAACTACTACTTTCCAGTGTTGTTAAACACTCTGAAGACTGGCAAAATACCCCGAGGTTAATTCTGTTCATGATGGCTTTGTACTTATGCTTAAAGAAATCTTCATGCCACTAATTTACACTAACTATGTGGATTGTTGCATATACTTGTCTCCCTAAACATTGCCATATTTCTTAGCCCAGGCTCATATCTCATAATAACTCATTATCAGATCACATTTGGAAAAGGGACTGCTGAATTACTTAGCTAGAATGCAGTCATAGGTTTGGCCTTACTTGTGACCTTCACCACATAATAGGAGGCAGCTGCATACATCTTGCACATGACAGAAATGTTTAATCTCCATTCTCCTATAATACACTTGTGTAATTGAGACTGAAATGCATAGGGTCATATTGTCCCTTCCTTGCACACTACAAAATCACTCTAATCATTTCCACTGAGCTATATGGTATGGATTTTTTTGTCTTATCCTTGGACTAAAATACTTTTGTAGCTAAAATAGTTCCTAACAAGCAGCTCTTAACATTGTACAAAAATGAGAAATACCTTTGCTCTTTTTCAGAAAATGCATTGGTTTACTGTATAGTAGTGGGAGGTTAATGTCATTTCATACAAGCCTTTCAGAAGATTGATTAGCTCAAGTTGTGCTATCTGTAAGGATAGAGTTGTGACTTGCTCTAAAGAGCAATCTTTGGGCTAAGGCTTAAAAGAAAACCTGAATGGAAAGATACAATGTTGAAGCTTCTCACCAAAGAAACAGTAGGTTTGTAAAAAATGTTTAGTGGTTATCATAAAATAGATGCTATTGGTCCTAATGCTTTCCATTTCTGATACTATTTACTAAATAGACATTTTGGCAACTGGTACTTTAACAGGTAGCTGATAATTGATGCTCTGATTGTTAATGGTTATTGAAACATTTAGTTTTGACAGTTTTGTGGCAATGTACGCTGTTGTAACTACATCCCCCCTAAACAAGGTCAGACATTGAGTCCTTCCAAGCTGAACTGTTCTTTTCTGAGAAGTTTGGTTTATATTCCCATGGAGAATAGGCCTTTTCCCAGAGAAAGAGCACTTCTGGCTGAAATTGTCCATTGAATAATTTTGAGACTCTCTCCATTAAAAACCTCTAAGCTGTGTTTTCTTCTTTCAGGTAAAGGTTGCATAATACATAAAAGACGCCTCCTGCAACCTCCTAATGTTAGTGTGTTTCTCATATAAACACACTGCTTTGTTCACTGAGACATGAGACCTATTCAGTGATTTCTTCACATGGTCCTGACAGTAATGAACAGAGAAATGAACAAAAAAATCCACATGACACATATCCATTTTAGTGCCTATTTAAACAGTGTTTGGAAACACATGGGGGGGAACCCCATCCCAGACCAGGTAAATCATGTAGCAGGAACCTCTGTGAGTCTCATCTACATACCTTGTCTTTTAACTGGGAGCACAGTCTTGTGTGTCAGAACGTGTTAAGAAAGAAACAGAAGGTTTACAGTAGACCTAGCAATGCAAAACAGCTTTAGGTTCTCAGGACACAGGCTGTATATAAGGTTCACTGTTTGAATAAGAGATTAAGCTGGAGGATCCAACCCCCAATAGAGAGAGCTGGGGTAAAGGTTATTTCATGATCTGTGATTTAGCTTATTCCTCTATCTCCTGCAAAAAAGTTTTAATCCAATCTCAACAGCAGATTTTATGAAGCTAAGAGGCTTTGGCATTGGTAAACAGAGTACCCAGCTGTACCCCCTAACCTCTGAACACAGATTGACTTTCTGCTGAAATATGTTGTGAGGAATGCTCAAATACAGACCTTCTCCTGCTCTCCTCTGCTTTCCTGCCTTTAGCCTTCTGCATCTTTGAATTCTTCAACAGGGCAGTGTTATTTAGTATAGAGCTGAATTGTGCAGCTGGTGTGCCTTTGAGAATTCTAAAATTCAAGTGTAGTCAAGCCAGAGAGTCTCCAGACATTGAAGCCTATAGTCTTTTCCATTCAAATGCATGTAACAATAATGTGACCCCAAGTGGTCATGCTAGTGAGCTGGTAACTTAATACTACATAACTTCCTTCAAGGAATTACTGAAATGAAGACCTTTTAATACTGAGCTGTTAGTTTTGCAGGAGCATAAACCTCACTGGTTTTAAAGCTAAAAGCAAAATCTTAATATAAAACTACTTGTAGTTCTCATAAGGAACCACCATAATACTTCTGGTTTGGGAAGCAAAGAAGGTTGTTACATTTGGGTTTCATTCCTCTTACTGTGGTGTCCCTCTTTGTTAGGATTGTGATTTGTTTTGGTAAATGGCAGTTGAGTACAATGGAAATTATCCAAGAAAGCATGAGATAGTGTATGTGGCTGGTGGTACAATGTATTGAATTATTGAAAGCTTTGGGTATATATCATCAATTAATCATCTATGGTCTCAGCTATTGTGAGGTGTGGGAAAGTATGCTATGTTCCTGCTCTGTAAAAAAAAAAAAAAAAATTGCTTGGCTAATATAGAACTGATGTAGTTAAAGAGGAACCTCACTTTGTCATTTCTTGAGTACCTCTTAGGCTCCAAATTCCTTATAATTAAGGTTGTTTAGCAAAAAATCCCCTCAATCCAAACAACCAAAAAAAATCCCTCATGTCCTCAAAAACATGAATGACCATTACAGAGGCGAAATACTTTTCCCCTAGGCTTAAATAGAACAGCTAAAAGAGAACATGCTGAAATTTAAACAGTTTCAGATTAGATAGGAAATACAGCAAGGCTTAGTTAAGTATGCAAATGAATCAAACTCAGTCTTCCCATTATGAATATGGATAGGTTAGGACAAAACTTTTGTCAGCCTAATTTGCACCTCTTAGGTTCTTTGATCATCTTGGTTGAGTAAAATGGCTAATACAGAAATGACCTGGGTTTATCCTGCCATATGCTGAAAATATGAACTAGATAATATCCAGACATACTTGCTTGCCCTTTGACTTGCGGAGTGGCATAAAATTAACATGCTGCAGGAGAGTGGGGTGTGGAACTAATTCTTCCATTTATATTTTTAAGAAGATGTATTATCAGTCTGTTTAAGAATAAACTGATTAGTAAATGCTAAATTATTAAATTGAAAAACAGTGGATGCATTTTGATTGTGAAAAATTTAGAAGTTGATACTTATGAAGTGCTACAGCTGTGGAATGAGCAACTTGAGCAATTGATGTACTGGCAGACACATACCTAGTAAATGAATTCTAAATTATTCTCTCTGATAACCAGTAGCTATCACATGTTGATACTCATCTCCTTCCCTTGTGTAAAGCTGTGAATGGTCATCCTCAACTCTTATTGGAAGCAATTATTACTTTTGGTGATGGAGAGGAGAAGTTGCTTTTTGTGTTTTAAGGAATTTCTATTTCTTTAACTGTGACTGAGAATTTTTGTATTTTAAGCAGGTCACTTGCAAAAGGGAAACAAAATTTAAGGTTGTACCCTTTTCCCTTTTCATAAATCTTTTCTTCTGTTTTTCACCTCATAAGCTTGCTTTACTCTAGAGAAGTGAGGTCTTGTCCAGCAGAGGGATACTCAAAGCTGATCAGATAGCAGGAGACATCTTCATTTTAGATATGTCTTCCCTGATCTCAGCTTTACAATTACAGTGAGAAAGAGGCAGACACTGAGTCTGTCAGAACCTGCTTCCTCCCCACAGAGGGTAAAAAGATAGTTGAATGCTAAGAATAATGTGGGGTTTTCCTCCCCTCCAGTGTGTTTTGTTCTTGTTTGGTGTGGGTGGCTTGTTTTTCAGTTATGTGTGACTTTGGTTTGTTAGTTTTTGTTTTGCTTGGTTTTTTTTTGTAATTTGGCCCTCTTCTCCCTTTTCCCTTCCCATGGAAAGGGGCTGGAAGGTGATACAAGTGCTATTTGTGTATGTTTTCATGAGCAGCAACAAGACAAGACTGGTAACGTGTTATTTCTCTACTTACATTGGAGGGTCAGATGCCTCTCTGTAAGATCATCATCTGCAGATTGTCAGGGAGCATCACTATTGTCTTGCCTAAAATATACAGCAAGTTCCAATAGCCAAGTATTTTTAGTCTCTGTTTTGAATGTATGGATATGATTGTTCAGATGGAGTGGCCTAAATTTATTATTCCATCAAAATGATTCTCTTCAACTGGTCTTGATTTTCAAAGTGCTCTTGGCAGACAAAAAATATGCTATTCCTTATCTTATAGCCAGATCACCTTTAGGGTATGTCTGGATCGTTGTGTAGTGTAACTTTTTTTTTTTTTTCCAAAGTCTGGAAATAGCAATTGAAACATTTTGGATCTTTGCAGGGTAGTGTACACAGTGTACTGGTCTTGAGACAGAAACTACAAATGCACATTAGAGATTTTAATGCATGATGTATTTGACATTAGCTTAATGAATCAGATAAGAGATGCTTGTGACTGTCTGCTTACTGAGAACAAACCAGCTGGTATTTATTTGGGAAGTACTCAGAAAACACCCTCTTGTTAATGATCCATTGCATGATCTGGCATCTGGTAAACTGGTATCTTGTCAGTTGTTATGGTGAAAGTCATCACAAATCATTTAAAATTTGAAGAACCTTTCAACTTCTTTGTGCTTGCTAAAATGCACCAAGTATGGTAAAGATTGTTCTTATTAGCAACATTATTGAATGATGGCAACTCAAGACCAAGCTCATAGTGGAATCTGTTAGCATAGACAATAACAGATGTTAATTCCAGAAGTAGTTTTCCTCTTAGGCAAGCAGGTGGCTGTGGTTAGTAGAGTCTGTTTTCTACATTGCATGTAGCAGGATACAGTGGAGTTAATTTTTGATGGAATCCTTTAATTTAAACTATTTTACTGATCTCTTCACTGAAGAACTGAGCATCTGGAGCCATCTTGACTTGATTATATTTGTTTCAGTGAGACTTCTAACGGCAAGAATTATTTTTTACTTTAGAAACTACATGTGTACCCTTCAGTGTGTAACAAAGGTGATGTCAAGTTGCTTTTGAACCCTCCTGAGGACAGAATTCCAAATGTAGCTTGGGCTTCCTCAGAGGCTTACCTGCATTATGACAGTTTCCATTGCCTCTTCTCCAGCTGGTCAGAACTTAAAAAGTAGTATTAAATTGTTCTTGATACTTTTATAGAATCAATAAAAATACCTTTTTTTCCCTGGCTTTTAAAAATGTGGGATTTAGGCTGGTGTCCAGATGACACAAGATTAAAATTTTTTGTTTAATATTCAACTTCAGTATATTTGTGATGAGTAGCTGTGTAAGATTGCTTGGTTTTAAACACCCAAATGATGGAATCAAAACTTGTTAAAAAGTGAAGAATCATTAAAAGAGAAAGGAAGGCTTTGATGTAGATAGGAAAAGATTTATTCCTTCACTGAAATGAACAAGTTCAGGCAATAACATTTGGAGATGGAATCTCTAAGACTCATTTCAACTGTCAGGATCTTCTTGTATCCTTCAGTTTACTTTGGTGTCAATTTTCTTTTTTAGTGGACTTTTGAGGCAGTAGATAGGGATGTAATGCTGGTGATTTAAAGATGTGTAGAGGAAAAGCTTATTTTTGAAAAGGCCAGACATCTTTCTCTCTCTCTTTCTCTATTTGCACAATAACTGTCTTTCAAATGCTTGTCACCTTTTAAAGTTTATATCAGCTGTTGCAAAGGTTGTCATAGTGGTTTATTTTCCATTGTAACTATTCTGTGTAAAGCATTTCTTCCAACAGTCTCTTTGAAGGTGACCTTTCCTTAGCTGAAGTTCATGCCCTTTGTTGTTGTATTGACACAAGCTCCTATAGCCTTATAAACCATACCATTGTTGTTTTAAAAAACTTCTTGTGTAACTTTTCAAGATCTGCTGTTAATTTATTTTTTCCAAAGGCTAGACCTCATTCCTCTAAGTTTTTTCTATTAACCCAAATCTTCCTGTACTTGCATGGAGTGATACTTTTATTTTTGCATGCTTCTCATAAAGCAGTAATTGGAAACATGAGCTTTGTTTCACATATATATATATATATATATGCAATAGATAATGTTCCTCTGACTTACGTCTTCATAACAAGACCATTCAAAACTGTATAAATAAGTAGTAGTTGTTGGGTTTGAACCCATGGTATTATAGGATTAAATTTTCAGTATCTTTTTTTCATGGTAGCTTTTACTCAAAAATTGCTTCTGTATAATTAGTAACTAAAGAAATGTCCCTATTTATTGGTATAATCTGTACTAGAAAAAGTCAGTTACATACCAAAAGCAATCTAGGGTTTTTATCATCTGAATTGCTGTACAGGTTTATTTATCTGCTTTAGGGTATCCACACAGCATGGTAATTTGTCAAGGTAAACCTGTGTGAGTTTTCTCTCCACTTTGCAGTAATTGTTTGAAGATATTTTTGGTTCTGTAGGAATTAATTTAGCATAGAAGAAAAAAATCCTCAAATTCTGTTAGAACTCTTGTTAAACATCTTTTAAACTATCTTAGGTGTTTTAAACTATATTTGAGGGTCTAGTTATTTCTTATGATAAGGAGTCTTACAGATGATTTAAGTCATCTCAATGCCTATTTTGAACACTTAGGTGTAATTAAGGCTATTAATTAAGTGTATCTTAAGTGCACTAACTACAACTAACAAACTGGGCATCTTCTGTGCCACATGTTATTACTCCTTTTATGTGCCTTGGAATTCTGTTTGTTTGTATACCACTTCATTGCTTATTTTGTGAAATCAGCTCAAACTATAAGATTGTCTTGGTTTTCATTGTGTCTTGCTGCAGAACTCATTGCAAGCATCTGTTGGTTTGCCTTCCTGTAAGGGAAGACACCAATTTAATAACTGCCATGTAAAATTCAGTTTTGCACTGCATGGTACAATAGAAAACAGGCTAAGGAAACTATGCTAAAGGTTGATTAGATGTTTTCTTTTAATTTTATTATTTAATCTTGATAATAATCCTTCCCTCTGTTTATTCCAAGCCTGGCTGTACAAAACAAATTCACTGAATATGATCTGTCTTGGGGTTGATAAAACATCTAGTCAATGTCAATGGATACTGTGAATGCAGAAGTACTGCTAGTAAAATGGCTTTAGCATAGAACCACCTTGTTAGCTTGTGTTTATATGGTGCTGGATTTTACTTAGTTTGAGCAAGCACTGTCTGTCTAACCTTAGCCTTGAAGAAGGTACTTTATTTCAGTGTCCATTGTTTGACTATGTATTTGAGTTCTATGCAATGCATGAATGAGAAGTTGAACATACTATTTAAATACAGAGATATTTGAAAGGGAGGTAATAATGTGTTTTGCTTTTTCACTTTTTTTAATGCAAAACTGGATACTATATCACTGTCATTTCCTAATTCTGCAGAGGGTCACCATCAAGGTGTACTGTGGTGAAAAAGCAGGTGCATGTAGGAGTTAGTAATGACTTCTTTATGGAAAGAGAGAATAATATAAACAGGTATCTAAAGAAAGAATGGAATATTCATGTTAAACAATACAGTAGGTTTACGGATGTTTTCTGAAGATAAAAACCAAGAATCTTAACTCCAAAATATTATTTACACATACACATGCATGCACACGAAACCCAAGGTTAATTCTTAGATCATGCCTTTGTCTGTGGCATGCATTTGGGCTGTTAGGCAGAATAAATCCATTGCAGGTTCTGCTGTATGGAGATGAATAAAATCCTTGTTGGAAGGATTTAGAAATTAAGCCGCACTGGAACCTTTTCCCTTAGATTTTATTGTTGGTTTTTTTTCCCAGTGTATAATCTTCACTGACTTTGATAAACATTCATAGTTTTACCTTATGAAAACAAAAATGCTTTCAAACTATATTTTAATATTAAGAAAATTTCTCTTTCCAAGTCTTGGACCATGCTTATCTCAAACTGATCTCCCTGGCATGGATCATTTTTCTGCATTTGCTTACAAATAGCTGGCAGTACCTTTCTGAGCAGAACAGACTGTGAATACCAAATATTAATAAACCAGAAACATGTATTTCCAAGACAAGCAGTTTTAAAAATTGCATTATGTATACTTAATGCCTAACTGACCTTTTCTGCTGTTTCTTAAATCTCTTAAAAATTCATCTAATTTCAAAGCCAGAGTATTAGGCCATTTATATGTAAATTGCCTTTAATTCATGCATTGATTTGAGAGACTAATCCAGAAGATCCTTTACCACAGGTGACCTTTTTGACACTGAACTTCTGGGAAGACTGTAAAATGATTTCTGATGACCTCACATCCACCTGTTGCATAACATATGCCACTTCAGTCTGTATAAACTGGTCATAAGAGAGTGGGTTTCAACCAACACTGAATTGTTAATACTGTAACTGTCTTGGTTACAAGACAAGTTAAAACAGGTCCTGTTTAAACCAATGATTATTTCCTATTGGCATTCTTGTTTATTATAGGTGTGAAACACAGTTTAGGTGTTCACTGAATATGGCCCTTGAATAATGAATAGTAACATAACTCTTAAATTAACAGTCTCCAAAGATTGTAAATTTGAAAAAAACATCTAATATTTATTATTTACCAGAATTTCTTGTGGCCACAAGAGCTGCTAGGACAAATATGTTAAAGCTGCCTTGTACTGTTTGCTACAGTAAAGGTGAAGCACTTCCTTTTGCAGATAAGAATATAAAAACCTGGGATTATTATGTATTAGGGATTATAAATTTGTTTTCATGCATCCATGCTCCATAAAATGACTCTTGATCTACGTCTGCTGCTGTGTGCGTTTCACTGCAGAGTGAGGGCTCACCTGGCTTGATGGGCACTTTATTATTTACCATTTTCTCACTGTGGCAGGTTATTACTGGGAGGCTCTATAATAATTCTGCTGAATTACTACAGTTGTTTATTGCTAATATATAAACTTGAAGAAAATAAATGCTATTTTTGTTTCTGATTTCTCTCTTAAAGTAATTTTTTCCACCAATTAATGCTTCAGAAGAAAAATAGTACAAAGATCTAACATAAAGATTGTTGCCTATTTGTATAGTCATCAGTAAGACAAAAAATGATGTTCTGAAAACCTATTTTAGTTCAGTTATGATCAATTTTTTTGGCTGAGGAAAAACAAAGTATGCCTTTTGAAATCTTAATCTTTTAAAAACTTAGGCAGTGAAGTATAACAGGCAGTGTATTTCTATATTTTTATTATACAGTAAGTAAAGATTATTTTTGTGGTGCATGCTTCCTGTGAGAAGACGTTGAGATACTTTACAGTGAGCTATAATAAGGGAATAATGCTTTGCTAAGTTACATACAGTCATGGAAAAAATGCAATAACAAACAAAAATGTGTTGAGATAACGAGCTCCAAATTGGCCTGTCTATAATTATGACATACTTTTTCAGTCGTTTCAGGATAAATAAATATTAATGGTCTTTGTGGGAGGACAGGCCTGTCTGCTCTCTCTTGACTAAGGAGCTTTTTTTAATTTCAGAAGTATAAGAACAGGATGGCATCAGAAGTGGGTTTTTGTTATTTGCTGTTAAGAACACCCCCACCCCCCCCAAAGCCAGATACCCACCGTTTTCTGTAGGATGGTATAAATTATTTTAAAGAGAAGGTGTGATAAAACCACACAACAGAAATGGGTGCTGGAAACAAGAACATATCCTGGCAGATGTTCTTAATAATTAAACTATCTACATACCTGCTGTTTTAGCCATAAGATGTTAGTTATATCTGAACTTGGCTTGTGGAGTTTTGCTACCATTAGTAAGCTATACATTGCTACTGGATATAATTTTTTTCCTTATGAAATATTGATCAAACATTTAGTTAACATGAGTAAATAGTGTTATCTCAGCATGTAAGAATCCAACAGGGTTTTACTTAATATAAGAAAATATGCAGGAACACTGACAGAACACAGTGAAAAAAGAAACTGGCATTTTGATGAGACTTGAAAAGTTTGGCAGAATTGAACAGATGTATGTGGAAAGTATTGGGGAAAAACCCAAACAAACAAAACCCCAAAACTAACCAAGAAAACCCAACAAAGCCCCAGGAAAAACCCTTCCCAACTGTTTAGCTGATATGAAAACTATTGGATTTTGATACTGGATAGCGGGGGGTTTAAGTATAAAGAGGTATAATAATGCAAAGTGGGATATGCTGCTGCCCTAAGTATTAAACAGTTGGAATAGATGTGAAAAATTAGCTGGAGCTTCCAGTATCCAAAATCTGAACTCCTTGCATCCCAACTTGACTGCTGAATGGCTGTCTTCACCATAGAATACAACAAAGTCTCACCAGTGCTACTTTCAAGTAAAGCCTCTATTGCAGCAGGTACCATTTAATGGAAAGGGACTCATGACTTTATGGAAGTCAATACCTGAGAGGTGTATTTATGTAGAAACCTGGGAGGATCAGGGAGATTGATAATGATATATTCAGAGGGTAACTGTCAGGAGGGACAGGACTGCAATACCAGGGATAAATGAAGATCTTGGTTCAGTGACATAATGCTTCACAGAGTGACAGCAAAAATAAGATGACAGAAAAGATTTATATTGATCAAAAGAAATACTAGCCTTGGACTAAAGGAGTAAAGGGATTAACAAAAAATGATGCAACTGGCATTCAATGACTAAATTCTGACATGATTCAGTGGCCGTGCCTTGGAAAACCTGTGAATTCATGTGTCAAGGCAAGAGTTTGATGGCTGTATTAGTGCAGATGTATTCTTCAGCTGGATGTAAACATAAAACAAACAAACAAAAGATACATTGAGGAGCATGGGAGATTGTGTACAGAGCTGCTTTCTGCTTTTTCTTAGACTATTGTGATGATTCCCCCAATGTCACAAGGTGAGGAAGGGCTGCTTTAACTTCTGAGTGCTGTGGAGACAGCTTTATTCTGTGGCTGTGCTGGGTTCATGCAGGATGGCATGAGTTGTTGTCCACCAAACAGATAACTGGACTTGTCTTCATAAAATATATTCCACTGCAGCAGACTTAATGTGCTTTGTTAGTGTGCTTATGTTTTATGAGAGTTGCACAGCTTACAAGGAGAATTGGGGCCCTTTCTGTAAAGACAGATAGATGACTGTTATTTCTACTGTAATTTCCATGTCTGGAGTTGCACTGTATTACAGTAGTGATACACTAATAAAGCAGGAGGTGCATTGTTTCTCTCAGAGGAGAGGAACAATCCCATCCTGTTGCATTACCTAGGTGTTTAGTGCTACTGTGTCTTGGCATACATGTCAGCTGCTCTCTCTGGTCATCCAATAAATGAAGTAGTACCATGTGCTTCCTGTAAGCTTCTGAAACAAGGGGGTCCAGACTCTGTAAAGTCTTTTGTCTGACTTGTGCTATGTCTCAGAGAAGCAACAGCAGTATAATAAATCTATCAAAGATAAGGTTTAGCTAAATTCAAGTAGGTGAGCTGTGGATGAACAGACCTTTCGGTGTTGGATAACCAAGCCTGAACCGTGACAGGGAGGACTATATCAATATGGGGATGAGAAGAAGATGGCCAAGTATGTTTGAAGTAGTATCTTGCTTTGGATGCTCTGAAGGATATTCTGAAATGGTCCTCAGGACGTATGAATTGGCAAATCCATGCAGAGTGAGATTTGTCTCTAAGCTTCTATTGCACTGGTATTTCAGTCCTTTTTCAGTAGGTGTTCAGGACACTCTGGCTGTGACAGAGAGCAGTTTAGATTTTTTCATGAACTCTCAAAGAAGAAAAAGTATCCCTACACTGAATTTGGTGGACTGTAGACACTGAACTCCTTTGTTTTCTGCATCAGTTTTAACAGCTTTGGTAGAGCTTGACAAAGGTAGAGCCTGGCTTCATGATAATAAGCTAGTTTAGATGTTTATTATGCTAGCCAATAAAAACTTCTAATACCACACTGGTTTACTTTATTAAGAGAGGGCTTGACTGCATCATGATCCTGTGAAGGGTCGTTGGCTTAGAAGGATCAAAGAACTTGCTGTTCTCTTCAGATGTGGAACAAGAATAAACCCACTAGATCATGCTAATATTTGACGTTTTTCTTCCTGAGCTAGAGGACTCTTATCAGAAAACACATCTGCCTTCGTGCAGTCTGAACTTAGGAAAACTCTCTTCATATTGCTTGTTTATTTTCCTCCTTGTTCTTGATTGCAGTATTCGTTGCTTGAGGAAAAGAAAATAGTAAGCTTTCCCCTTATTTACTGCCTAAACATCTGGAATGTCCCCCTTACTGAGGATTCTTTACAGCACTTTTGGAAATCCACAGCTTTGGTAGTGTTCTTGCAATAATTGCAATGTAAATAATGGCACAGCTGGAAGCTTTATTGACTTAAAAGTAACAACAACAGCAAAAAGGAAAATTCAGCATTATACTTTACTTGGCAGATACAACTTTTTTTTCTTATTTATTTCAATAGCCTCTGACTGATTTATTTTGGATCAGTGAACTTTTGATCAAACAAATACATTTCCCTTACATCTCCTCTTTTTCTCTTGTGTAAAAAGTGTTTGTTTCTGCATGGTTGGTGAACTTTATGTGGTTTTTCATACATCCTATCCCATTTGAGCTGTGTCCGGGGCATTCTCATGGTGCTGCCCAAGGAAATTTTATCAGCATCTGGATAATATTAAGAGAAGGAGCCAAGCAATTAATTTCTTTCAAGGTAAGATCAGCATATCTGACTAGATGTTGTATTACTATGTGTAGCAAAATTTCAAAGTTAATTTAGACTATGTGCACTAAAGTCATATTTTTTCAGATGCATGAGAAGAGATGATTAAATTCCAGATTTCGGTGTAAATTAGCTTCTAAACAGAGGTTTGCAGCTTGACTTGAATCAAAGAATATTTCAGGGGTTCAGGGTGTTAACTATTTGCTGATGGCTTTGCTTGATTAATTTCTGGAAATGATATTTCACTGGGGTTGTCCAATTCACAATATATAATGGATTAATGGTTTGGAACTTTATCTATAATTCTTCAGCTTTATGTTTAAACAGTTCATAAACTCTTGATATCATATTTTCCCTTTCAAAATTATTAAGAAATTACCATAAAGCAAAGCTAGCTTTCTTTTCTTCATATGTTGTTATTCAGAAAAATGTGTAGTTATATCGGTGTTCTAAACCACTGTAATGTAGTAATTTAAGGACTTTGGGAAAGGAAAAAAAAAAAAGAGGTCAGTCTTTTGTTGGGTCCCTTCTGTTAAAAAGAGCTGAAGTGGATAAATTCATCAGATGCCTGATGGATAGAGTCACTGCCTTTTTAAAGCCTGTAAATATGCCTTTTAATTATAGCTCTTGCAAACCATGTAATACTTTTCCATGGGTATAGCACCTGCATGAATCCAATGCAGGGCCACCATTGCTTTTATTCTTTGACTTGTTTTACTACTAACACTAATTCTAAAATGTGTTTTATGAAAACTGATATCAGTGTGTCCAGCTGGGCACAGCTAGGTTTGTTTGTGTTTCCTACCATCAGCTGTTCTATTGAGATTTATAAGAAGGTCAGGGTCATCCAAGCTGTTAGGTTGGTCAGGGCTCTGAGCAACCAGATCTGGTTATAGGTGTCCCTGCTTGCACCAGGTGGGTTGTACTAGATGGCCTCTAAAGGTCCTTTCCAACTCTAACTCTGTTTCTGTATCATTATATTCACAAACAATTCCATTCATTTTCCAGTGCAGTGCTTATAATCTCTGTGCATTTGCTTTTCTTAGTCCTTACTTTGTTGTCATAGTCAACATTTCTGCTCAGTTCAGTTGGCTTAAGTTATGTGAAATATCCTCCTTCATGAGAGCAGTGGCACATCTAGGACAGCATTCTGTCTGACAGCAGTAGTTTGAGATGCTCATTTTTAGGGAGAGTACCTGGTCCTTATCTGTGGTCCATCCTTCTTGTCCTCCTAGTTTCTGCAGTGGTCATCTTTGATCTTTGCCTAGCAGATCTAATTAAATAATGTAAACTATTTCTATTAATAAAATTAAAGTCTTTCTATTTTTAAAATGATTCTTTACAAATTCTAACACATCTTCACTCTTTCCAATTCTTTTGGTACTATATCTTTTAAAGGTACAATAAAACTTTCTTGCTGGTTAGTCCTCTGTGAACTTTGTAATCTGCTTACTTCCAGGCTGTTTCTTACTCTTTCAGAGATTAAATAATGCAGTGGAATTTGGTTAACCAACCAAAACCAAAAAGCAAGCTAACAAAAACCTCCTACCCAAACAACCAACAAAAATCCTCTAAAATGCAAGGGGAACTGACTTTGACCAACATACACCATGTTACACCATGTTTCCAACAGCCACAATAATGGGCCAAGCCACAACTTCCTGGTCTGTGGAAGAAACTCTTTTTCAAATATTCAGCTGATGGTGTGTAAGGACATTTGACTCCAGCTCAGAAGACAAAGGTCCATCTGTGATTTCTCAACATTCCCAGAAGCATCAGCTTTTGCAAGAGAACAGTTTTTGGCTTGGTAACACAAAGTATGAGCTATTCAGAGGCTTCTCTGATCTTAGTTTTCAATTCTGGAAGCTATATTTTTGGCAAAGAATCCATATTATTAAGAAACTGAGGAAGAAACCAAGCTGGGTATGTTCTTCTGTGTTTCTTGGTTCCAAATTAGTAGTGATATATTTATCCCAGCTCTCTGTTCAGAGGTATACACATTTTGCCAAACATTTTTACTCTTCACTCAGAAGTAATATAGGTTCTCACATTTTCTTTTTTTACTCTGAAATTAAAAAAATGATGGGAAGCAATGTAAATTATTGTTGCCTTTTACTACTCATTTTTCATTGCCCTTACATAAACCCCCCCCATCTCTTATACTTTGCTTTCCTGTGTACTCACCTGACTTTAGGCATGCAAAACCTAGCAACTTTAGAGACTACTCTTTCTGAGGAGGTTTTTTATTTTCTGTCTAGCTTGATGACCTACATTTTCAACAAGTTAACAAGCACTAGTATGGTAGTAGTAGAGCTTAGATGAAACATAATCAGCCAAACCCATTCTAATGAGTGAAATCACTCTAGAGATTAATCTGTCTTGATGCAAAATGAAAGTGCTAGGAAAAAAAAAATTCTATTCATCTTCCCTTGGAAGATACAGCTGTTTTCCTTCCAAAAGGTTTTATAAGTGGTGAGAATTTAGATGTTGCAAACTTCTATGCTGGGAGCTAATCAATATTTGAGGTTTATATCAGCCCAGGTTTGATGTCAGATGAAGTATCAATCAGGACATTGTGATTCTTCTTTTCACATGTCTTAATGCTAGTTCTGGTTCCAGATAAGTTCATCTAAAAATAAGTAAGTAATTTTACAGACCAGCTTGAAACATTCTTGTTGGCATATACTAGAACCTGTTCAGTGAAGGTTTTGCAGACTGCTGCCACAGTATCTCTAGTATGTTTTAACTTCCTTTTGGCAGAAAGATACCTTAATGCTAGTAGACTTTTTATTTTCATGTAAATAATAGGATAAACATGAAGATGTGTAGTCTTGGAAGTAGGATAAGGAACAGGGTGTCATATCTAAATTCTGCCTCCAGCTTTGTTGCTTTTAAGACTTTTGCCACGTTATCCTTGTGTCTTATTCAGTAAAAAATGGATAATGACAACAGCTTAATATTGTGAAGTGTTTTCAAGATGTGAGAAACTTAGTATGGTGACACTGCTTTTCTGAGTATGTTACTGGTAAACTTCAGTTCTGAAAACAACTTTGATCTCTTGGGAGGGGAAAATCTGTATCCTGCATGCAAGGCTTGGGGAACAACTAACTGTGCTTTGGGATGTTTAATGAGAGCCCTGTTTAAAATGTGGTGCTACCACAAGAGCAAAGGGTGATTTTTCACCATATCACAATGAATTAGTGACTGCTCCATTTTTTTATAATGCTGTTTAACTTTTAGTGCTAGGTTAAAGATTTTGAAAAGCAAATCTTTATGTGGAGTTATTCAAGCTGAAAAATCTTGGATTAATTAATAATGCAAAGTCTTAGTTTAAGAAAAGAATAAAGTGTGAAAGGTAGCTGTGGTTCCTTTGCCTCTGCCACTCTGTTTCCCTCTTAAGTTTTTGCTGTTAATGTCAAGCAGTGTCTTCAGGGTGTGGGACTGTCCTTTCTTTTCATGCATAAGTTTATAGTTTAGAGAAATACTTTACCTGTGAAGAGAATGGATGGATGGTGCTTATCCATGACAATTGTTAGTTCCAATTTAACAGCAACATCTGAATAAATATGGTTAGATATCATGAAGAAAATACTGAAGTGCTTGTTCAGTGCTTTTCTACATCCTCATATAGGTCAGTCTGAGAGTTGAGAACTGTGATTTGAGGTAAGGTAGCAGAATTCTGTGTGCATTTGAGGTCTTTGAGCCATTTGAGTACTTTCTCCAGTGATTTGTCTTTTTTTCTGTACACGGTGTTTTCATAATATTCTTCTAGAGGAGATAAAAGCATAAAACATAAAAACATTTTAAGTGTGTCGCTTGGTAAGGTGAATGAATACACCTCAAGTAGCATACTTCTGTAAAATACTATGCCAAACATTAACAGATAATGGGGGGATTAGGAAAAAAGAAAAGACATAACCACTATAAAATGACATCTTTGGTTGTAGCAGGAAGGGAGTTTGACATAGTACTTCAGCGATGCCTGAAGTGGTAGAAATGGAATCCAACTAAGTGTATTGATGTAGTGATTTCAAGGAAAAAAGCCCTGAACTAAAAAACCCAGATTTTTAAGACAGCAGAATTCATGTGGTGCTATTTTGTATAGGGTATTCTGTGAGGAACCTTTCTGGTTTATATTTCATGCTGCCAGTATCAGTATTTTACTTTATTTTTCAAACAAGATAGTCTCAGATACTAGCTCCATGTGGCCATGGATATCTCCAGATCTATCCCTTCTAATTTGTGGCAAACTACCAAGCTTAGTGTTTTACAGTATTTGTACTTTTGTTCACTGCCCACGGACAAAGTTTGTTAGAATAAATTCGAAGAATAGAAAGCAGGAACAAGTTGTTTTGCAGTACAGTTAGGTGGTGTTTCCCCCCACTTTATAACTTTGGAATAATTAAGTAAAAGTCAGATAATTATGAGGCACTAGAAATAAAAGACACATGCACTTAAAGGAGAATGAACAAACTTACTATAGCATAAGCACAATGTTATCCTCATCACGTAATGAACTGGTTTTATGCCCTAGGTTTTACCACTTCATTCTTGTCATGGGAACATAATGCTTTTATCAGCCCAGCATTCCTTGGCCTTCTTTCCAGAACATCTCAAGTTCATTGTTCTCTGTTAAGATATTTAGAAGCTAAATTGAGCAATGCTGTTTTATGAAAAAATACAATGATGGGAAACAGGGCAAATGGTTGTATCCTGAATCTTGTTGATCAGTTAATTCTTCTATAGTATAGCAGCAATTGCATATGCAAAGTGGAATAATAATTACATTCTGCATTTCTGTGAAACAGGGTAGTAGTTTTATCAATGTTGTTTAACTGCACAATGCATACAGCCCAAACTATGGTACTGCAATAAAAATAATCTCTTCAATTTACTATTAATAAATCTACAAAATGGAATTATGTTAGTATTTTTGGAACAAGTGGTTAGTTACAGACATCATTTGCATATTACCTTATGTGGCTGCTGTATTTATTTGTTGATGGTTATATTTCTTTGTGGAGAATCTTTCATATTGAGACATTCTAGGAGGCTAGTTTCAAACTGTCTAGATTTTGGCCCAGGTATCTTTCTTCTCAGGATGATGTACTACACTGGTGGTGAAGGTAGTCTGGGTTTTGAATGGGTGGGGTTTCTTGTTTTGTTTTGGGGGTTTTTTTGTGCGTCTGTTTTTTGTTTGGTTGGGTTTGGGGGCTTTTTTGTGGTTTGGTTGGGTTTTGTTTGTTTGGGTTTTTTTTTTTAATGGGCATTACAGAGAAGGTGGAAGAGACACGAGGGGAGGTTACTTTTTCTCATGCACTATGAGAATTGCTTCAACCACTTTCTAGCTGTAAAAAAGGTGATTTATCAAAGCTCATTTCTCTTGTGTCTCTTCAGAATTTTGCTGTCATAAAGGCGGTGTGTTTCTGGCAGTACAACAATTCAGCTGTTCACTTGTATAGGCTGTTTTTTGTGCCTGCTTTTGTGGGAGGAGCAAAATAGAAGTGGGTGCTGAAAACCCAATCAGTTGGCAAACATAGCTTAAGACTTAATTACCTAGTCACTATGTGTTTATTGGGAAAAGAAACTAGATGTAGTTAAATATACATGAAAGACTAGCAGCAGAGTTCCCTCCCCCAGTTCAGTCATTGTCTTATTACATAATAAACCCTGGTAGAAGGGTGAGAATGATTCATTCATGGTCAAGGCTTTGTTCTGCAAAGCTAGCTGGAATCAGGTAATCAATATAATTGTTATTGCCAGATATTACCTAGTTAGGGAAAAGTACCACTGATTAGGTCTCCTTTGTGGACAAGGAAAAAATTATTACTGACTGTAGGAAAAAGAATAATTGAAGTTTTAAGGGTGAAGTTCAGATAGGTTGACTATCTCTTGAAAATAAGTGGTAAATCATCCCTTTGAATGTGTTTTTTATCTGCCTTTGAGCAAACATTTCTTTAACTGTGACCTCAAAATTCCTGTTGTCTTGCTCTGATTGAACTTGCTAGTGTTCCCTGCATTATCTTTGGTAACTCCAGTAGGGCTGAGAGAGCAACAAGCAAGTTTCCTTTTCATCTTTTACTTTTAAGTAGTTCAGTATATCACTATTTTAAAACTACATTGTATTTGCAATAATCTGCTAACCCAAATAAGTTTGCTTAGAAGAAGCTGAGCACCTAAATTATCTAGCTGCTTGTGTGTCTCTCTCTTCATTGATAACTGAATACTTGATGTCTGAAGTTATATGGTGCACATCTAGGCTACCTGTATTTCTTTCATTTCCATTGTCTCTTGACTGAACAGTCATAGCCTGTTTAAACTTTCAAGCTTCACTTTCCCTGGCCTTAAATAGACATAATTTGATTCTTGTGTTATGGCTGCTCCTAGGGATACAGGAATTTTAATATAAACCATGATTGCCTAGTAGGTCTGATGAGATATTGCTCACTGCAGTTCTCTTTCAATACCTAGGAAAAAAAAAAATAGAAAAACTAACAGAAGCAGTTAGTGGAAGTAAGAAAAGAAGAAAATTGTTGTTATCAAGTCAGCATGTATCAGTTTCAACTCAGGGGACACGTTCAGCTTTCCTTGGCTACTCTTCCCTGTGCTTTCACTATTCTAAAATGCCATCGCATATTTTCTAATGTAAGGGTTCTCCTTTTCTTTGTTTTGTATCAAGATATGGTTTTGATTGGAGATTTAAAAGATACTCAAACAATTATCTGAAATATTATGTCTTAAACCGATGCAAACTATTAGTTGAATGCTTAGATACATGTTTTGCTTAGAATCATAGTAGGTGTGCTCTCCATGTCCATAATGCCTTACACTTTCTATCAAGAATATGCAGCAGCATACGTAAGGACCTGTAGCTGTAACAGTGCTTTCCCTAGAGTCAGTCTTCAGTGTGCTCCTGTGATATTAGCTCCCTCTTAATGCATCAGATATTTTAATTCTTTGTCTGTATTCTTGCTTCTTGATAATTTACTAATTGTTTTTCTCTTTGTTTGTCATCTTAGAGAAGACTTGCAGTAGCCTGGGGGTTTCAGTTTCTTCACATGAGAAGCATGTATTTGAGAGAAAGGTGAATAAGATGCTGAAAACTGCCCCTGCTTTGCTCCTGATTCTTATTGAATCTAACATGTAATTTTGCTGAAGGTGTACTTCACTTGACTCAGTATTTAGTTAACTTGACTGAAATTGCTTTGTTTTTCCACCTTGCTTTTTCTACTCTAATAAGCAGAATGAAGATTGTTGCTGTTGAAATATGTGTGCTTTCTGTTAAGCCACAGGAAACCCTGAATCTTTTTGCTAAGGTTTGAAAAGTCAGACATTAAGGGGAATAGGAGAAAGGACGCTGGCTGGTCAACAGCAAGTTTATCCAATTCAGCCTCATAGTTAGGCTTAATAGGCTTCATGTCTGCTGGTTTGGAAACACACTGCAATTTCTTTTTATCTGCTGTGGCTATAGATTCATAGTACGTGCATTAACCGAGCAAATGGCCTGTCTTCAGTTTATGAATTTGATCTGAATTTATTTTAATGTTACTAAGTCTGTCTTTATATCTTCCTTTTAGCAGAGCTACCATCTCACCTTCAGTTGTCCATAGTGTATCCTCCACTTGATCAAAATACACATGAATGTGTGTGTAATATAGGCCTGCAAGTACATCTATAAAAATAATAGTTTATTGCTCTGCCTATTCAAAGAAGGAACCTGGTAGGGGAGCATCTGAATAGCTTTGTCACAAGTCACAATTTTATTGTCTTAAGGAAAGACTTGATTATATCATATGATTCCTTTGCCTTATTTACTGTGGCCTTTTTTTCTGATCTGCTTGATTTTTGTTTTAAACATAGTAGTAGTAATAATGTTTCATCATATGATACAGGTAGAGGCTTCTTCCTAGGTATAGACCCTTCCATTTGATGTAGCATGACTTGTGGGAAATGAAGTTTTAGGCTTATTTTCTCATTTTGAATTTACAAATAGGTTGTTTTTAGAAGTTTCATGAACTTGATGAGGTAGAATGAGGTTGGGTTTTTTTAAATTACAAAGGAGATGATAACAGGGATCAGAAGGAAATGTGCCTATGTTAATCAAAGCTGTCAGCTCTTGCTGCTAGAGCACTCTTTGTATCAATTTTTAAAATGTTTAATAAAACATAGGGACTGTTTCTCCTCTTTCTAGTTTGTAGTCATCTAACTGCACTGAAGTCAAGAGGAAGGTGCTTTTCATGTGCACCACAGTAATGAGAGGAGAATGCTAGATTCCCTTCTGCTGAAGGTTTTGGCATTTGGTAAGCTGTTTCTTTTCCTAGGTTCAGAAAGAAATCAGCAGTAGGTAATGGCTTCCGTTTAAAACTCTCAATGCACCAAGTGCTGCTTTTCCTGACTAGCTGAAGGGCACTGGTTATTTTTGATAGGTATTTTGGGCCAAATTCTATATAAGTTTATTTCTGTAATTCAAAGACTGCTCTAATTCAATTTGTTTGTTTGAAGACTGAAAGGATAGTTTAGTCTCTTGGCTTTATTACATATTCTCACTTTGCAGTTTGTGTGTGTGTATAAAAACAAGTGAGATTGTTTGATTTTTTTTTTTTTTTTTTTTTTTTTTTTTTTTNTTTTTTTTTTTTTTGCTAGGAAATACAGTGCCATCCTTTCAAACCTCTGAAGTTTGTTGTGTACTAAATGCATAAGTAGTTCTGCTGAGTTTCCAAGATGCAGTCCTTCCTGAGGTAGACTTTGGCAACTATAATTAAGACAGTCACAGAAAGCAGCTGTTTAGCTTGTGAAACAAGCAATGATATCATACTGAATTGGAATGGAAATTACAAAGGTGCACCTCAGCCAACTCAGGTTGCCTATTGTAACTATACTTATGGTTGAAAAATAAAACTTGTTTCACTGTGCCTTTTTCTATAAGAGAAGATTTTAAGTACAGGCATTGCTGTAAAAATTAGTGCTGGCAACTTTACAGGAAAAAACCAGGAGAGTGTTTACAAGAAACATTTTAAAACTAATTAGAATATAAAGCAATTTCTAGGTCTGACATGGAAAAGTGGCCTGCTGAACTTTTTTATTCTTTTCCCATTTATCAAAAGGTTTTTCATCATATTGCACATCTGCAGCGTTCAGAACGAATTCTGGCAAAAGTACTCGGTGTCACTGTGGTGGGTTAACCCTGGCTGCATGCCAGGTGCCTGTCAAAGCTGCTCTATCATTCTCCTCCTCAACTGGACCGAGGAGAGAAAATGTAATGAAAAGCTTATGGGTCAAGATAAGGACACAGAGATCATTCACCAGTTACCATCACAGACAAAACAGACTTGGGGAAAAATTAACTTATCACCATTCAAATCAGAGTAGGGTAATAAGAAGTAAAATAAATTCTTAAGAACACCTTCTCTCCACCCCTCCCTTCTTTCTGGGCTCAGCTTCACTCCTGGACTTCTCTACCACTTCCACCCACCCACCGTGGCACAGGGGAATGGGTGTTTTGGTCAGTTTATCAGACATTGTTTCTGTCATTCCTTCCTGTCTAGGGAGAGAAGTCTTCATGCTCTTCCCCTGCTCCAGCACTGATTCCCTCCCACAGGACTTAGTTTGCTTTATTCCCCTACCCATGGAATTATACTTAAAAATTTAAAAAGCCATACATTTTGAGTGCTGCTGTAGTCGGTCTGCATTCCCACATATTGGGATGAATACATAGAGCAATAATCTCCCTGATTTTTCTCAAAAAAATCTTGAAATACAGAAAACCCAGTATGAATTATGGATATTTTGTAGCTATTTCCTTTATTATAGAAAATTAATTCACACATGTTTTAGAATAACACATAAACATGGACTGAAAGATAAGTACCTGGATAAGTGATATCAAGAACAGAACGGATACATTTGAGGATTAGCCTCAAAGGCAGATGCAGAGCTTGGGTCCAATATGCTTAAATTTAAACTTGAATAATTAGAAGTTTACCTTCTCCCTTAAGAAATTTATCTTTCTAATTTTTAGTAGTGTGGAAATATAAATTAAACAGAGCTCACTCTTTACCTTTTTCTTACTGTTTTTTGGTCTGATCTTGTGATAGATAAGATCAAGACTTAAGCTTCGCCTAAAGGGCTGCTAATCTGTTTGCTCTTGATCTCTGTGCCTGTTTCCAAGAGGTCAAAATGCTGAATTCAAGGCTGATAGAATTCTGAGTTCTTTACTTTTAAATCCCTAAGGAGTACAAGGCCTCCTGCTAAGCCAGTTCTTTTTATTCTCTATCTTGTATTAAAACATAAGTTGCATTTTAACAAGACCTCTGTTTTTAAACAAAGATGTGCCTGGAGCAGAGGTATGTGTACAACACTGTATTCATTATAATGGTTCTCTTCAGGCAGAGTGAGGCATTTTAAATAGGGTCCTTTCCTGTTCAAAACTCTAGAATCATTAAAGTGTGAGGCCAATAAAGTTGAGTTTTAAGTTCTAAAGGAGTGTGTGTGTTAGGAGTCACAAGTCTTTGCTGTTGTCCCCGTGAGATGTGTGAAGCTGTTTTTTTGGCTCTTGGGAGATCTGCCTCACTCTTGCTACTTACTCGAGGTATTTGGCATTGGCCAAATCATCTGTCATTTTTGGGCCTCTGTTTAGGAATCTGTCTCTTCAGCAGCAAATTCTTTCTCTGCACACCCCCCCCACCCCCCCCCGAATGTTTATACTGAAGCTGCTGCCTAGCAGCCTAGACTTGTCTCCACATCCTAATGAAAAGAGCGTAAAGGAAGTAGGACCCACATAGCGTTCTGCTGAAGATGGCTCTGTGGATCAGAGCAATGTTTAATTTTCCCCTTTAAAACATAAGGCTGAATATGGCTAAGCAGGTGGTAATAGAGACCTAGATAGTAAGAAAAATGGTAGTCTACCGAGTGCTGGTTTCTTACAAGAGATTTAGTAGTGGTGTTTCTGGTTCCTTTTTAAGGAGTTTGGTGCCCATACACTTCCATGTTACTACTAGTCACTGCTAGCTGAAGATACCGACAGTTTTCTGTTAGTGATATGACTGCCATATCTTATCTCAAAGATGGCCACATTTCCAGAATCGAAGAAACTGTTCTTGTGTAAATAACCTGTAAGTTGTTTTTTATAGTTTGTCAGGAAAGTTGGATTATTTGGAGGCAATAGCCACTGTTTAAGTATGCTTTTTTTGTTGTGAGAGTTCCTATCAGGTGAAACATGACTGGGTCTGTATATAGGCTAGTTTTCTTATATAAAACTTGATTTGAATTTCATACTTTTTAGACTTATCTTGGAATGCATTGGCTTATGTATGTCTCTACAAATTGTATCTACCTCTCATCCTAACTAGAGGTAGGATGTGGTTAGTATACCCTAGTATCTCCTTGTAGTAAGGCTTTTTTGGGAGTAACTTTCTTGAGATTCCTGGAGACCTATTAGACTTTTGATCAAACTTCCATCAGCCCTGTAGGATGTGGATATGCATTTCAGAAGTTGGCAGGAACATGCTTTTGTCATTTTGGTTTTTTGTTTCTGGAGTCATACAGCCATTACTGTAATGGGACATAACTGAGAATGCTTTGATCTGTATTAAAGATCAAAAAAACCACAGCACTTTTCTGTTGGTTTGGAGTCAGCATGTCCTTTCCTAAAATTTTCAAAGGTTTTCTGTTAGAATAGTCCTTAAATTTTAGATGGCATTAAAATTCATCAGAAGCTTCAACACATATTAAGAGTGTTGTCTGGAATAGGAATGATTTTTCTTAAAAGAAAAAGTATTTCTGAACCAATCTCCAAGCTCCAGAAACACCATTTTCTTCTGCCTAGAGAGACACTGTGACCTATGGTGGTGGCAGAAGCAGCTGAATCTGTATGAAAATTTAGAACTATGTTATATGAATTATATTGGGAATCTAAACTTGCAAAAGACCACTGGAGATGAAGGGCCAGTGCTGCATGTGCTGGTTTGTAAAACTCTCAGAGGATTAATTAATATTTCTGGTGCAATTATACCTAGTGGTAATTTGGTAGCTGGGAAGTTGATGGCATTCCAGACCATACAGACATTTAACCATCTGCCTCATTTTTTTTCACTTGAGTAAGCTTTGCCCAGTTCATTTGGAAGAAGAGACTGAAGAGAAAAAAGCCAAATATTTGTTTAGTTATTTACAAACCAAAATATCACACTTAGTTTCAAGTATTGTTTACACTGTAATCAGCTTTTTAAATTTAGTTTTGTACCCGAGTGTAAATAAAGACATATGTATGATTAGTGATGACCAGACTTCCAACAGTCTTCCTAAAATTCTTAAAGTTGTATTTTGGTTGTAAATGTAAATCACTGTTTGTCTGCTTATAGTGACAGACCTTTTGTCACAGAATCACAGAATGTTAGGAGTTGGAAAGGACCCCAAAAGATCATCCAGTCCAACCCCCGTGCCAGAGCAGGATTCCCTAGACCAGGTCACACAGAAACACTTTTGGCACTGGAAAAAGAGGCTGCAGACCAAGTTCCTAATAAGGTGCAAAGATAATGTTGATTAATGTGGGTTATGTAAGCACTGGATTAGCACTCAGAATCAAAGATGTAACAGAAATTCAACTTGCTTTTAATCTTAACTACAAATTGCCTCTTATACCCAGTCTTCTACCACACATTTCTGCTCAATAATCTTTTGTCATGACACCAAGAGCACCAAAATATTGTGAACCTGCTGTGTACAGCAGTAAGACTGCTTAAAGCAACTATTTCTTAGTTTAGATGAACAAGCATTAGTGTGGTCTCCTTAGTCTGGCTTCCACAGACACTGGATAATGCCATATGACTTCCTCAAATTAATTCATAGTTGAATTAGATCTTTCAAAAGGAACATTTTTGTTAAAAACTGCTCTTCATAAAAATCTGCTAGATGAATATTTAGTGAATACTTTTGGCATTTTTTCTGTATTATTTTTTTTTAATACTTCTGCCACAAACAGTGCAGATATACAGTACGTTTATATATTGTGTTCTTAGTGAAATCCTCTGTAGTGGCCTGAACTCAGATTTCCTTAATTGCTTTGTTTACTTATTGTTTACTTAGTTTGCTGTCACTTTTTTTTGTTCTTTTACTTTGCCTGTAGTTTTGTTTTGTACATCTGAATCTTAACTTTACTTCCAGTTTTGGGGAAGTGGTAAGGAAAGGAAAGATGGTGATGTTTTCTGACAGGTTTTCCAAGATCTGTGCCATCATATTCCTTTTTTTTTTTTTCAGTTTAGGATTGTAGATCAATCTATTTCTATATAGCTTCTCATGTTTGCTTCCATTTCTTAGTAACTTTTTTAAACAGAAATTTGCACAAATATGTGCAAATGAAAAATGCCATTAAAGGTTGGACTGCATTTGAGATGTTGTTATTGCTGGGTGCTAGAGAGCAGAGTGGAAATAGGCAAATAGACTGTTCATTATTTCAAACAGTAAAATAAATAATGGAAAATTTACCTAGTTTAACTTTATGCAAGTGAAATGGCACTGAAAATAGCAGAGAAGACTAGATCTACAATATTGATGTGGCAAGTAGGATTTCTGAGACCATCTTAAGTCAGTTCCCAGTGATGGACATTTTTCCTTCCTGTGAAAAGGCTTTGATTTGTGCCTTTAGTAAATGAAAATAAAACAGGAAGTTAATTTTAAAAGTTGTTGATTGAGTAAGTATGGCAACACCTGTATCTAATGCATTCAAGAGTTGTATGTAAATACGTTGTATTGCACTTGGGCTTACCTAGTTATTTACATACTATACATATTACAGTATAATAGTTTCAAATGTCTTTAGATGCAAACTGCTGCTGGGGTTTGATTGCTGGTTTGAGATACTACTGCACTTGTGTTTGGAAAATAAATTCCTCTGGGGAAATCAATATTTGTCATGTCAGGTTCCATACCTCTGTGGGGGACAGGGTTGCCTCTGGGGGAGAGCTGATCGTTCATATGCTATGTATTAGCAAGATCTGTTTGCAGAATAAAGGAGTGCTCAGTCCAGATTCATCTATCATCCTGCTCTCTCCTGTCTTCTCCCTGAACATCCTGCACCAGAGTTGGTAATTTCTACATTCTGAACTTGAGAAAGTAATAGCTCTCGTTCCTGGTGCCTTGGCTCTTTTCCTGTGTACCCAATAAATGTCTGACTGTGTATGTTTGTGTTCAGGAGGGTTAGGGAATACTAGTGTATAGGAAAGATAAAGGGGATTGTAACTAGCTGGAGAAACATGCTTTACTGAGGCTTTTCTCCAAAATAGACAAAATGTGTGCAACAAAACTGCCTCTTTTTCCTCACATTATTGAGTGGATATGTGTATGCACCAAACATTAATAAAATAAATTACATACTAATAATATGCTCTGATTTGCTATGTTACCCTGTACTTTAGTGCATTCTAGCAGATTTTAAAGAAAGCTTTTTAAAATTAATGAAAGAAAATGAGACAATTTCCTGGGAAATCCCTTGCTAGATAGCACAGCTGCTAGTGCATTTCAAGCTGGAGTAATTTTCATCAGCTTCCATCAGCACTTTTGTTCAAAACTCAAATAAAATGTTTGCTAATGGCAAATACAATTATTTTAGGACATATCTCAAACTTTGATCAAGCACCAAATATTTTACTACTGAAACTGTAATGTTCTGACTTATATCAACAATGAACTAGTTAAATAAAAAACTAAAAGAAGCATCTGAAGTGATGCACAATAGAGTGAAAACCTCTGAAGAAATTCTGTAAGCATAGGGAAATAGAAATGACTACCCTTTCAAATACTGATAATGTGCAGAGATGTTTGTCTTCAACATTTGCTGAAAAAGTGGCATATTACTATGTAAATTTGATTTTAGTCCTAATTAAATATTTACAAAATGTTGGCTTTCTGTTGCCCTTTTGAGAAGATGGGACATCCTATATAGATCATCCCCTGGCTTCCTATTGCTAAAAAAAAGTCATAAGTATTTAAGATCTGTTGACGAAGCATAGTGAATAATGTTGATTTGAACAAAGAGTATCTTTTAAGTATTCTCTGAATACAGATATTTTAGCAGAAATAGAATAGATTTTGCTTGTAGCTATTTAAGACCATTGATAATTTTATACATATAAAATTAGTTAAAAGAAAACAGTTTTCTCAAGGCTTTGTACAGTTAGTGTCTGGAAATCTACTGTAGTTTTTAAAATGATCAATAGATGTGTGATCACTTTCAAATGATTTAATATTAAAAAATTTCATTTTATCTTGAATACATTATCTTGTTTTAGTTACAGAGTTCTAGGAAACTATTTGAGCTGAAACTTGCAGGATCTGGTTCTGATTTTCTATTGCTAGGTGTAGCTAACTCTTCTTGCTGTTAATGAGGATCATACACATCATCTAATTGAAATCAGAACTGGAAACTGTCTGGCTTCCTTGGCTCATATGGCAGGAGTGTTTGTTTAGGGCTCTTCCTGTAAGGGCTGTGCTCTCAAGAGGGCTGTCACAATGGTGCCTGTTGCTTTGTGGGCATGTATATAGAGTCTGGAGAAGGTAGTTATCACTGAAAAGGACTTGTATGTAAACCCTCACAAGGTGCAGAGGGCCTTTTTTTGAATAGGAAGAAGGCAGTGGAGAGCATGTTGGGGATGATGTTCCTTGATTCCCGTGTGCAGTTCTAGCTTAATTTCTGCCAGTTTTATTTTCACAGGAGCTAGAAAAGGGAACGTGTCAGCTGCTGTTATTATTGAATGCCTTTGATAAAAAATGAAAGGACAGTCCCCTGATACATTTTTCCCTTCCCACGTCTCTTATGGTGGCACATAGTAAGTGTTAACAGAAGCAGCATTTGGACCATTTCAAGCAATTGAGAAGAAAATTCAGTAGAAGCCCTGCTGAATTTACTAAGCCTAGGCAAGCTTGGTATTTTATTTTTCTAATGGATTTTTTTTTAACCCAGCTTTGCTCATTACCACTCGTGCATGGAAGCCAGAGATCCACAATGAGGTCATAATTCATTCTTTGTGTGTGAATGCTACACATACAAATTGCACAGAGAGAACATTATTAAAAATGCAAAAGCAAGCAGCCAAGAGAAGAGGGTGTTAACATTACGGCTAGTACTGCAACCTAAATTCAACTTCTCTTATGCATATGCATTGCAGAGTCATTAACTATAAGAACTCATAATACTTTTCCGGAAGACTTCTTCCTTCCTTAGTGCCCAAGATGGACAGTACCCAATTAATGAGCAGCTATTCAGAATGTTGTTTTATCCTCAGTGCTTGATATGTGGCCCTAAGCCTTATTTACAGTGCATCCTTCAGACCCTGTTCAGAAGTCAAAATTATTAATTTCCTCATAGGCTTTTCTGTGCTGCTCATCACTACTGTATCCAAGTGCTTCACAGGTTTTAAATTAAATTTATCTCCACAAAACCCCAGTGAGGGATGAGGTATTATCTCTATTTTACAGATGGGGAACTGGCAGAGATTAAGGTCAGAAAAATTCTCCAAATTTGGATGCACATTTTAAGACATAAGATTGGATTTTAGATCCTTTCAGATCATATAATACATAATGTGCTCAGAAAGCAGCACTTGCTACTTCAGCTTCAGGTGTGTTTTTCTTGTGTCTAGATTCCTTCCCCAGCATCTCGGGTGTGTAAAGCGGAAATTTACATAGCACTATTGATTGCTAAGGAAAACTTTGCATCTGATACCTTGTGTAGCATCACACAGGAACTCTGAGCTTTCTCTGAAAGAGGCAAAACTTCAGTGAATCATCTGCAAAGAAGCAGTGGGTCCTGTTGAAAACTCTAATATGCAATTTTATTACTAAAGATGCTTTCTTAATGTTTGCACGTAAGTTGGGTTTACAGAAGCCACCTAAATTATCATTCTTGTCAACTTGATTGTTTGATTTTTCCAAGGGAGAAAGGTTAATTTAGAATATTAAACTGAAATTCATGATCCAGTTTATTTGAGGGATGAATATTAAGAAACCATATAGCCTAAAAGATATTACCTTTTCTATAAGGGGTTCTTTCCAAATGTACTTTCAGTTATTTTTATTGTGTGTGCAGATTTTTCCTCAATGAAGATATTCTAAATAGCATAAGTTTCATGAGTGACTCCAGCAAAATTATATGCTTCATGAGTGACATAATAATCCTCTATTTAGGGAAAACTTTTTAAGTGGTGATTTTTGTGTGTCATGCCCGTTTTTTGTATAGCAAGTACATTTACATGTACCTGATTTTAATTGTATTTTCTCTGTTGTAAGTGTTGTGTTACTTCTTCTCTTAGGCTTGCTGGCTGCTTAAAATCTAGCATAAATAATTGAAGGTAACACCTTAGCTCTTCATAGTCCTTTAAAACTGTCAGTATGGATTTGAACCAAGGCTGAATATAGTTATCTGTGAGTGTTTCTGTAAATTTTGGAGAATTTAAATTAGATTAGAAATTGACCAAGGCAAGAAAAATTTTCCTGTGTCCTTTTCAGGCAATTTTTGCTTTCCAAAGTCTGTATTTTATTGTCTTATTCATACAATGGATAATTTTATATATTGGAGGGCCACTCTGTGTGTAGAAAGTTGGGAGGTTTTGTCCTGGCTATGAAGTGCACTTGCATAAGCCAATACATCTCTCACGACAAGAGGAGAAAATGAATTTTTCAGTAGTTTCAATCAGTGTCTTTTGTTTACAGTTGTAACCATTTCCAGGCTGCTTAGAACCAGCTATTCCCAGAGCTTTATGGTACTGCTGTGGCATTGCTTACAGAACAATTGCTTGCTATTGAGGGGAGAAAAAAAAAATTAGTGAGAACTGTGCTTGACTAAGTATAATTACATACTGGGTAGCTTGTGTAGTATATATGTATCATGTAAATGACCTTTTAAATAATAAAGACAAGGCAAATTACATTGATTATTTAAGAGGTGCAGTGATAGTCCAGAGTTTTCATTAGAAATAACAAATTTAAGCCCACCTTCTGTAAAATATTTGATCTTACTTCTCAAGCAGTCAAGGCTGTAAGTGCTGTGGAACTGAGCTAGCAGTCTGGTTTCAGTCATCTGTCCAGTGGACACCAGTGCAGTCTGAGGAATTCACAAATAAATCAGAGCTTCAGCTTTGACAAATGCCAACCAAATTCTTGAACCTACAGAGGGACCTCCAGTTGAGCTCTGCCAATTTACCGTGCTTTAGCCTACACATTCATCCTGCAGATTGTAGATTAAGATTTAATCATGTCTATAGATTTCTAATTACTCATGAATATCTTATTAGAAAGTCTTGCTGGCAAGGAACTCCAAAGCACTTTCAGTATATTATACAGAAATTTGTTCTAGATTTAGTTGCAGAACAGTCATTTGGCACCCAATTTTTGTCTAAAATGTTATTGGGTTTACTGACAAATGATAACATAATTCTGTCTCAGTTATTCCAGTTCTCTGGGTGACCATAAATGTTTTTTAAAATCCTGAAAAGTTAAAAGCAATAACACTAAAACACTTTGTTGTTGCCTGAAGTGATGCAGAGCTGGAAAGGAAGCTAGAAATAACAGCAAAACCATACAAATTTATTTGCTTGGCTTATGGCTTGATTACTTGACTCATGCAATTCTGGATGGTGATACTAGGTCAACAAAGAAAGTCTCACAGACTATTTTCTAAAAGGAAAAAAAGTCAGAATCCTTAGGATAGTTCCAGAGAGATTAAAATGCAGACTTTCCAGGACGTTTTACAACCATGAAGTAAAAAGCAAGCTGGAGAATGATGTGCATGTACAGTTAAATGTTGTAATTACATGCTATGACATGCTTCTGATGTAAGACCATGAAAATAGTGCACTTGTAGGAATTACGTGTGCTTAATTTTCTTACATTTAAAGACATATTTTAGCAGTCCTTAGCCTTTTACCAAAGGGGATGCAGGATAGTGTTTTGAAAACGCAGGTTTAGGCTCTTCACCACGATATCTTCCCTTCTGGTTTTGACTTCACTGTATTTCTGCTTCAAGTATTACAGTGGAGAAAATACCTTATTACATTTATATTTTAGGAATTTATCTTTAAGAATATTGACAACATTACCTTTTATTTCTCTTTCTTGTGTAAACAAATCAGAGGAGAAAAGTTAGAGTTAAGTCCTGATCCTGAAAGTAACCTACTGAAGCCAGAATACTGTATGATATATTTTAGTGGCTTAGTTGCTAAGAACTCATGTCTGCAGTGGAAAAAGACTCATAAATAAAGCATTTTGAGTTGAACGTATATAAAATGTGCTTGTGAGAGACATGCAACAATGATGCTATTTCAGCAGGTAATGTAGTAGTCGTTGCTCAACTCTAAATAAGGCTTACTGTAGCCCTATGGTGTTGCACAGAAATTATTATCCTCTGTTAGTTCAATTTGAGAGCTGAAGTTTCACTACAGTTATGGCAGGACAGCACAGTACAGCCTGATCTCCAAAGTCTAGACAGTGGAATACAGGGAGACAGATTCACTCAGACAGCTCTGTTGCTGTAGCAATGTTTTCTAGAAAACATAAAAAAATCAGTTCAGTTTGCACTAGCATGATTGTGTCCATGGACATGTTTCAAACAAAAGTTTAGGCTGAAATGAATAAATGCTGCATTGACTTTTCCCCCCCGCCCGTCCCCACCATAAGCATCTGTCACTTACGTTTTGAGGTCTGTGTTCAGCAAAGACTCTTGACAAAACTCATGTTGGCTCTAGAAAAGGAAAATTGGTTCTTTTGATTGGGAAGAAAAGGGATAATAGTCAGATCTTATTGCTATAATCTAAACCTAAACTTGTTAGGGTTAGTGTCTTACTGGACTAAATCTAATGCATGTGTGTGTTAGGTAAAAGGAACTGCAAGCCACTTTTTCTCAGCAGAATAATCTTATAAAAAGGTGTCATATCCAGTAAATAGACATATTTTTATATAAACCCAGTAGAGTTGAGTTTCTGCTACCAGATATGCAACATTTCCTGAAAAATAATCACATATGACTGACCTATTTTTGCCTAAATTTAGTTAAGTAATAATGTTCAGAATTCTTTAACCACAGTAAACTATAAGTAGGTTCCCATCATTCTTTAATGCTGATTTGACAGTGAGAAATAGTTTTTCCTTTCAGAATTGTTTTTATTCTTTGTTTTTATTTCTATTCTGTTGACTTGCAACCCAGTTATCATGCAACATTACCTTGTTGGCTTAGTACCTCATGACATACTGTACAAAAATGCAGAAAGCTATGCTACAGGCATCTTTGACAAAGGGAAGCAGCCAGAAAGCAGGAATGTTGTTTGGCATTTTCTGAACATATACAAGTATATCAAGTCAAGTATACAGAGAGTGTTTGTGGAAAACCAGAAACAAACTTAAGGGAAAGTTCAACCTACAAAAGTGTACAACCTCTTTTTCTCAAGCAGATTCCTTTACTCATGACCACCTTTCTCCCCAGAGTTCATCAAAGCCTGTAGCCAGTATCTTTGAAAGATTTGCAAACCATTTTGTGCCTTTACTGCTATTTTCTGTTTTCTTTCCACCATTGTTTGCATGCAGTTTGGAGTCCTACTAAACCAAAAAATAGTAAGAAAAAGCCATTCATGCTTGAGTTTTGCCAGTGACTGTTGTAATGTAAACTTCAAAAAAAACCTTAAGAGTTCAACATTAGAAAGCACTTCGTCCTTTAATTATGTTGTATATAATGAGATGTGCATGTACAGTGGTGGGTATGTAATTAGACTTTACAGTTATAACAGTTTATTTCTGGGTAGTGGTCTTGACCTGCTTTTTGTGATGGGAGTGTCTTTTTCCTCCCAACTGTTCCACCTGTTGCTTGGCCGCAGCCATTGTGCACCTATGGGCTGGCAACTCAGCATGTGCCGAATCCTCAATTAACCACAGTACTGCTGTAATTCACCTGACTGGGATATTCTAAGGGCTATGGGGAAGGGCTTGTGTTCTTGTAGCGGGAACAAAAAGAGGTATGGGAAAGATGGGGACATAAATCCTTTGAAATGAGGCTTCATTGATTCCAGTGCCTGTGCAACAACCTGGTTTAAATGACTTTGTTTGAAGAGCATGTACACATATAAGATGGTAAAATGAAAGCTAATGGGATGTCTTAGAGACTCTAGCATCTAGCATTAGACACAAATGCACTGTACAAAAATGTAAAGAACCCACTATCTAGTATTATTAGCTATGTATAAATGTAAATCTGACAATAAATTTTCATTAAATGCCCCTTTTCATCTTTATGCCTGAGGAATTGTTAGGTAAAATACCATGTCTGCGTTTTCCTCTATTTGTGTTATATTTATTAATTCAGCAAGATAAATGTTTGTGGAGACACTTGGGTATTGCAGAAATTGCTGCAGATATAACAAATTCAGTCTTCTACAGAGGCAAACCCATGGTCTAGTATTAATACATTAAAGTCAGTTTGAAATTAAGTATGATAACAATAAGACTTGTTCTTACTGTTTGTCTTATTTTTCTTTATGGAGGAAAACATATGGTTAAGAGTCACTATACATATGTGGTCCTTTTCTTTTCTTCATGAGTTTTCAGAAGTCTCAACCACCTCAATCTTTCTGTTGCTAATTCTCTTTTTAGCAAGGCTGGATTTACGTTAGCTCTGCAGTCCTTCAACTGAAGTAGTTTCATCTGAGGAAGTTGAGACTTTTTGCATGTTTCAGTTTCTCTGGTACTATGTGTCAAAAAGTTTAAAGGACAGAAGAACAAAATACAGAAAATCAATCTTTGGAAGTGTGTACTGAATCAATAGGAGTTTTGAAGTGATGCAACTGGTTTCTCTGTGACAAAAGTTTAAAAAAATCTGGACAGTGTCTGGAAACGCAGTATGCAACACCTCTTGCTTATTGCACAGTTATTTTTGTCTGGGCCTCTGCTGGCCCTGATTTGTGTGGACCATCCTTTTGCCACAGCACACCCTCTGCGCTCTCTTTCTGATTGTGTTTTGCTTTATACCACCATCGAATTTTGGGAAGAACCATTTCTTTCTTCTCCTCATGGACTTTCACTCCTTGAATTTTTTACTTAGCTGCATGCAGCTTTTTTTCTGCAGCTCTATTTGCCTCATCTCTTCTGTCCAATACTATGGATGTCCAAATTGCATTTGCTCAAAGGAAATAGTAAGCCACTTCAGGGGAAGTCCTAGTGTTGTTGTGTATTTCTGAAGCCTATAAAGTGACTTTATATAGTGCTGTAGAAGTAATAAATAAAAATGCTAAAACTTGACAGCTTTTTCTTCTCTCCACATTTTTAAAGCCACCATTTTCCACTGAAGGGTGTAGCAAAAGAACAGTCCTGGTTGTTCCATTGTGTCAGTTCTCTTTGTAGCCTCACAAGAGATGAGCTTAAACTCAAGTGTTTCAACGTGCAGTGTGCTAGTCTCTATGGTGACCTTCCTCCCCCATCTCTCCCTTCAGCAGCATAGAGTTTCCCTTACAGTTATGCATCTCAGGAAATGTCAAAATCTTTTATTGTTCCTCTAGCATGTAATGTAGCCCAAGGTAGCCACCAGAGAAAAAAAGATTTCCACAATATCATTTCTGCCATTTACTTCATACTGTGTAGCACTTTCTTGAATTTTTGCCTTTTCTGCCTTTCACCTTTCTGCTTTAAAAAATGGCATGATTGATATTAATACTTTCTCCCTGATAAAATACATTTTCCCTTGATTTTAGTGTTGGTAATACATTATTCAGTGTTCCTTCTTAATAAAAACCGTTGCTTGTTCCATTACTCACAGTGGTTATTACAACACTAAAGGTCTCGTTCATCAGAATGATTTAGAGGCAAAACCAAAACTGATTTCTCCATACATCAGAATAATAGTAATGGTGTGTGCAAGTTATTAAACAACATTTAAAATATCATGTATGGGGTTTTTTGGTGTTTACTTGGTTTTGGTTTTTGTTGTTGTTGTTTTTATGGAGTTTTGTTTTGTTTCCTTCTAGGAGCTTTACACTAAGGAAAGATTTCTGATCATTTATTTCATTGCATATTTGTGCTTGTATATATTTTGCACTTTCAGAAGAAGTTGATGAGAAGGTGAGCCTCTTGGTTGTATCCCATTTCATGAAATATCTTCCTTAAAATCACTGACACAGTACATGTATTTGAAAAGACTTTGGATTCATGTATTTTTTTTTTTGGATGACTAGTATCTACTAATATGAGAAAAAATAGGCACAGATGTGTAACAGAAGATTTTGAAACTCTAGGTCAAGTTTTGGAACTGGGATTCTGTTTGAAAGATATCTTCTTTAGTGTTGCAGTCTGTTAGGTTCATGACTATGTATTCTGGCATAAAATGAACATAAACCAACTCCGGTATAGTGCAAGACAAGGATTTTTATTTCATGGTAGGCATCATAAAAGTTCTTTTAAAAAAAGCTAAGTTGCAGGGTGTCTCAATAACAAAATAACACCACCTTCCCCCCC
>VWZX01004568.1:2784663-2904703 GCA_013399015.1 Galbula dea
TATGGGAAAATGGAGCTGTTCCTTGAGCACAGAGGCAGACAATGAGCTTCCATTGTCAGAATTATTTTCTCAGTATGGTTAAATGTTATATGAGTCATCATGTAGTGAAGACATTAAAGATATGGACAGTTGAAGAATGTAGTGTGTATTTAGAGCTTTCATACCTCTTCTAAGCCCTCATTTTTCTTTAAGGTACTACACAGTTTTTTGCCTCTGCAAAACTTTTCGTTTATTGTTTATAACTTTGCACTCTTTGCCTGAATTTTAAGAAGCAAGCAAGTTGGCCTAATTTGCATTCTAGAATGCTTGCTATAGAAACGAATTTGACAGCTACTTCTACATCATTTAAAAATATTTATGCCCTCAACCTGTATTATAGATGGTATATTGCTTTGGTATCTTGCTTGATTCTGCATTTGTTGATTAACTTGTCAATGTTGTGATTGCTTTAAGGTGTTGTTACAGAGCTGTTCACTTGCTTTCAGGTGTCTATTTTTCTTGGTCAGCAAAGACCTGGGGGTCTGGAAGTTTGAAGTGATTTTTTGGGGTGGTTATTTGTTTTGTTTTGGGAGGGTAGGAGGAGGAGGCTGGGGTGGGTTTTTTATTGTTGTTTAGGTTTTTTGTGTTTTGTTTGATAGTGTGTTTGGTTTTAATATTTTATTCTTTTAAATGAAGACTAAGAGTCATGGTAATGATGGAGCAGATGACTAGGAGGGAGGACTGAGGGCAGATTTATTTACACATGCCTATGTGTACCCACATGTTAGTTTATCAGGTGTAGTAGACAAGCTACTTAATTCCTGGAGAGGAACAATTTTGAAAAAGTATATAGTGTACTTTAGAAATAAATATAAGGGAAAAAGAACCAAAACAGATGAGGATCTAAAGGGAGGCAGCAGGAAGATGTTTTAGTAGCGTGTAAGTCTCCTCTTAAAACTTAACTTCTTTATACTGGCATTTAAAATAAATCTGAATTTTGCTCAGATCACCTTGCTTGATGGTGTGCAGTGTGGAAGAAGAGAGAGCCTTGTACAGCCAAAATATTGGTGTGTTGTCAGTGCTGTTTTAGTTACAAAGCCAAAACACAGTGCCATACAGGCTACTGTGGTGGAAGTTAGTTCCCAACTGTGCTGTATCTGACCACCTCGGGACTTGCTCATCAGGTCTCCCCAAGGTTCCTGCTTCTAATGTTGTTAATGTTAACTGCAGCGTGCTGTGCTCAGGGTTGAGTGCTGCTTGATAAGGAAGCTTTGTGTAGGCATGTTCATGGATCTACTGGTGTAGATTCAAGCTACAAAAGCAATAAACAGGCAGCAGGAGAAGGGAGTGGAGAAAGGGACAATTCTCATACTCATGCCCTATGAGAATCTGCTGTGACAGCAATAGCAGGGCTTCCTGGTGCATGACTGTGAGATCAACACTATGAGAGCAAAATGGAAGAATGGTGTCCCAAAGCAGCTGGGAAACACTGCTGCAGCTTGGGTGAAAGAGAGGAGCTGCAAGAGGAAGGCAGGCTATAGGATTGCAAATGGATGACCCTTAGCATCATACACATTAAGGTGCTTAGGTACTGTGCTGCAGACCACAGTCTATTGTAAGTGTAGATAATTTAACTTGATTGACCATGCCAAGAAAATGGCAGTATATTGAAACAGTAATAATTTTGATGTTCTCTTCCCTGGTAGATTAAGCAGGGGAAGTCACTTGTAGTGGATTCAAGTCCATCATAATCTGTGTCTGACAGGAGAAATCGGTCCTTGTCAGTGCAGCCAGGATTGGTTGCATGCATCACGTTTAATAATGGGCTTTCTGTTCAGTAGCTTCTGTGGGTGGTGAAAGAAAAAATAATACACACAAGCTTTTCCCTTCAACCCCATGGAGAGCATTAAATACCATCCCTATGGAGAGAATCTAGGCTATGGCTGTCAAAGACACTTGAGCACCTTTTCTAGTGTTTAATTTTTCTTGGCTTTTTTCAGAACAGAAATAGCAGTTGCAGGTGGTATTTTGGCTCACTGAGAGAGAGAGGATTTTTTAATTAAAGGCCATTTTCTGAAACAGGAAGAATTCAAAATAGGTAGTCAAATCTTGTACAAGGGTGGGAGTGGAGGATGCTGAGAGATAAAGCTGCTCTGGGGACAAAGGACTAGTAGAAAATCAGAGTGATTTTAGAATAACATTATTTCTTTTCGTTAGTGTTTTTAGGTATTCTTTGATCAAAATGGCAAAACCTGGCTGCTAGGAACAAGGACATTCATTTGCTATGTGCTCGAGTTGAATAAGTAATATTCTGAATTGTGTGGATTTCATCCTCTCAAAGTGGCTGTAAGGGGAGGGCATGATGGAAAAATAACAAAGCATGAAGAGAAGGGAGATAGCATTCAGGGCAGTTCTTCCATGTACATCGCTTATAGAACGTGGTGCAGAATTCATATGCCTAAGCAGGCATATCACTTTCCACATAATCAGATCTTTTAGAAGGAAAAGTGCCAAGTATGCATGTAAGGATATAGTTTTGTAGGATAAAAGACAGCTTAGAAAATGCAATGGAAAAATCTGAAGTTAGCCATAAAACATCATTTACTGGAGAGTTACTGTGTTTCCTTACCTGTGTATTTGACACTAGTGATTCTACAGCTTATATTTAAAAAATTAAGCACAAAATGCCTAGCCCCCAAAACTAAATAGACTTAAAGAATTCAGACCTGTGTTTGGGTTTCCTCTCAAAAATACATGAAATATATGAATAATATTTATATGACTAGGGCAAGTGTAATATGCCTGTTCTTGAAATTTTACAGAACTATAGTAATATTTGAAAACATTTCAGCATTTTCCTGAATTTTAGTGCTCTTTTTTTTTCCCCCAGAGTTTAATGTAGAATGTCAAGGTAAGTGTTTTTTTCCTGGTACAAGTTATACAGGTTTGAGATGTGTTGTGGCCATAAAATTAGTCTACTTGTTACGTTTGCCTTTAATACTGTGTTCCAGCTACAACTGCAGGAGCGCAGCTTGAAGGAAATTTAATTAGGAAAATGAGGCAGATGAAATAGGCAATGTAATGTATGCTTGCAATATGAAGAAGAGTAAATACACTTTTCATCTGAATAGTCAGAACAGAAACTGTGTTAAACTGGGCTGAAATTTTATCAGAAATAGATTTCTTTCATTTTCTAATATTACTATGTAATTGTCCTCCTTATTACTAGGGATTAGAAAGACTACTCTCATTAAAGAAGAAACATCTTTTACCAATTATACTTATTTTCTGTTTTAGCTGGCAATGACTTCCTCTGTGTGAAAAATGGAAATCCCCAGAGGAACACACTTAGGGAGGTGGTTCCAATCAGCTGGGAAACCTTGTGTACACACTATTTGCATCTCATGACCTGCATGCATGCGCCTGTGTTGTATTGATTTCTGCTTGTTTACAGGCCATTCAAGCAATAAGCAGGTATAATTCAAATGACTAAAAACTTGCTCTGCTGGTAGCATTTTCCTGCCTCACTGCACTCTGGAATATTCCATCCTTGCTGCAGTGTGTTGCTGCACAGCCACAGATTTTTTCAGTTGTACCCATTACTCATTTCCCTAATGTATTTTTTAGAATTTGTATTGGTTCTGAGCACAGACAATCATGTTTTACAGAAAAACACAGAGGACCAGTAGGGCAGAAAACAGATTAAGTAATATATAATAGATCATGAATAATTGTTTAAGAAAAAAAATGCTCTTAATCCCTTTTCAGAGTTGGAGAGAACAGCACTGGGAAGTCTGCACAACCAGCGCAACTGACACATTTGTTCGAAACACATGCTGTGTTTATTTAGTCTGCATCAAGATGTAGAAATACATTATTTAGACATAGTATTGTATAGTAAGCAACTAGAAAAGCTTTTAATACATGCATTAATTCTGTGCATGAGATTTGAAAATGTGCTAATAATTCTGAGTTAATCCAGTTGGGCTGTCACCTGATTCCTTAAACTATCCCTTAGGGATGTGTGAGGCCAGTGCTTTTACTTTACTTATGCTTTCTGATCCTTTTTTTTTTTTAACCAGATGACAGTGAAGTAAGTGAAGATACATGTGGTAGGTGTATTGTGAATATGTGGTGTAATCAGCCTAAATGCTGTGGTTCACAGAATTTGTGTATGGATCCATTTAGCATTTTCTGAAAATGCATCTTTGAATATTTTAAAGCACTGAAAATACCTATCAGTACTAGAAGCAAAGGTGATCCAAGCTCTGTACTAATAATGTACTAGGCCTTATTTCCAATGTCATCAGCCTTATCCAGCTGCTGTTTCTTGTTTTTTGCAGCAAACAGCCAGAGGACTTCTCATGCTGTTTACACAAATCTCAGGTTCTCTGTCGTCCTAAACTGAATTTCAAAGCATCAGATTTTAAAATTAGCATCTGTTATTTTAAAGTCTTGGTTCTGCATTTAAGTCTGTTCCATATCTCTGGACAGGGCTTTTAGTTATCAGTAGTCTGGAAGACAGGATGAGAAATGATAAGTAATACTTCTGGTTTTGTCCCTAGCATTGCTAGATGCAATGGCAGGTGTGGTGGAACATTTGATTTTCCAGCTACTGGAGATACTAGCTTACAGTTTCATCACTGGATGGTAGTCCTGGCTATTTAACATGATTTAACATCAGAAACATTTCCTTCATTGCAAGAAGAACCGTATCTCCTTATCATATCATGTAAAAACGTTCTTGTATGTTTTAATCAGAATAAGAAACCTCCATGGGAGGTTTTTGATGGACTTCTAAGAAAAATGAGGAAGATTGGTTGAAGATCCTAATTATTTTTTCTATATGTCACCACAAGAAAACAGGTGTTTCCTCTGGTAAGCAATTCTTCCAGTAGCTAAAGAAGCTTGGTTTTTGTATGCTGTCAAGTTTCAGGTTTAATATATGATAAAGGACACATCTAAGACACTTAATCTTCTGTTGACTTTATGGGGGGGAAAAGTAATTATAGACCTTTTCAGGTCTTTGAAACAGGGATGGTTAATATTGTCTGGTCATGCATTTCCTTTTATCTGTGATTTTCAAAAGTAAAATAAAACTCGGTGCCTGTTTAGGGAGTGTTTATTACTTGAATGTGTAGTTATCTGATTGGTTACTGTATCTTATGCTAACTTTTATGATATTTTTCTGGTTTAAAGCGTGATTAGATGCATCTGCTATCCTTATTTTAATTGAATTAAGTTCTTTTGTTGTATTAAATAGCTCAAAAGCCAGAACTTCCTTCTAAAGAACAAACACTTCTCAAAGACACTTTCCAAGCGTGTGCACTTAGAGGGGATTGTTGATATACTTTTGCTGGAGCAGATGCAAGGAGTGTGACCTTAAATTACAATAAATCTCTTGGATTAAAACCCAAGGTTGGGTATTACTGAACACAGTAGGCTTGCAGGAAAGAACTGGAGCAAAAGACTCTCCATGACTCTTAACAGGATGTTTACTCATTCGAAACAACTTATAAAACTGAATTTTCTGATGAGTCATTTGGTTCAAGCAAGGTAATGGTAGTGCAATGCTTTTAACATGTCTAAAGTATTGTCGTGAAATTCTTTACTTCATATTTCACCCTGCAGCACCTTGGATATTTCTGATTGAATTAAATACTTCAAACACTTTAGGGCTTAAAGACCGAAAATAGACACTGTTAGCATTGTGCCTTAGCTATTTAAGCAGGATTTTCATCCTTATCAGGAGGAGAGAGAATTTTAGTCAATGAAAGTGGAAATCTTTGGCTTTCTTTGTGTAAGAGAAAATATTTCACAAAACTATTGATAGTCTCCACATTTCAGTTGCTCAAACTAGAAAGCATGGATGGAAAATAACTAAATATGTTCTGCCTCATTTGTCAGTATTCTTCAACTGATATATTTAGTGGAGAGACCGATTTAGAAAGTGTGGTTTCTTTATTTTGCAAGTCCTGTTTGTTGATTTGCATTGTGGCAGTGGACATGTGCAATACAATTCCTGCATTGCCAAGGTCTTATGACCCAAATGTATACAATGCAGAACAAATGAAAACGGGGGGGGGAAGGAATTGCATTCTCTGTATAGAGTTCTGTAGTCCTGCCAAAATGATGAGAAAAGAGTTTAAGAAATTGTGTAAATTTTTTGCTTTGGAGAAAAGCCTTTTTTCCACTACCCCTTCAGAGAACTGATACTTTCAGGAAAGCCTTACCAACTTTTCCAAAACACCCAATGCCCTGGTGAGCCCAGGAGACACTTTTCTTTCAGAAGCTGCCTGGACATTTCGGTTGTCTTATTCCTGTTGTTTGGAAAGGTGAGGTCATTTCCCTTAATTATTTTACTTATTGTCTCTTTCAGACTCTGAAGATTTGCATTTATCATGCTGAGATTCGGGCAGCACCTCATCAAGCCCTCCGTGGTCTTCCTGAAGACTGAGCTCTCCTTCGCTCTCGTGAACCGGAAGCCAGTGGTCCCCGGGCGTATCCTTTCAAGCAGTGCCTTGACGATGGATGCCCACGCTCTTGGGAAGGGCAGGAGAAACTTGGTGCACTTCAGAGGCCAGGTAGGATGCTATGTGGGTTTATTCTGAAACCAGGCAGTGGAATGTAATATGCTTGATTGGTGTTGCAGAACTGCTGAAAACAGTTGCTTAGCAACTGTGACCTTAGAGGTGAATTTGTATTGACCTTTTCACCACAGAAGATGTATAAACAACCAGGTGGTACTAAAAGCATTTTAAAGTGTATCTGAGGTGGTACTGTTTAAATTTCATTTTATGCTAAACAGCACATCTTGCTTCTCTTGTAATAATGTCACTTATTTTTAGATGTGGTAACTTTTTTATGGACAATTTTCAACTTCTTCTGGCTAAATGTACACAATTTGTCAAATAGCAGCAGAATCCTGTATGAAGACTCATATATTCTTGGAACAGATTGCTTTGATTAATTTAGGTAGGAATGGATTAAATAAACCATCTGTATAGTGCACACATTTCCTGAGGAAAAAAACGAAGCCCCATGTTGTAAGTAAAATTCTCAATTTAAAAACTCTATAGGAACTTGAATCTGCAAGATGCTAAATGTATCTATTTAGGATATTTTGTAGTGTGGTATGCTATTTTTCAGTCAAAACTGCTGCTGTGTAACTTGTGTTGATTTTAGTGACTGAAGGTGGAACTTTCCAGAATTGAAATGATCACTCATATCTGTAGAGGTCCATGGTAACATTTTAGTAGGAACTCGGTCAATGGCTGAATATGTTTTGGGAAAAGACAGAAGTCATCTGGAGTTTATTGAAAAAAAATCTTAGTTTTCTGTAGTTTTATGTTTTTCTCTGACATTTAATGTATAAATTAAAATGTAGTAATCTTTATTGTATTTTTTAAACTCATAGTCATGTTTCTTCTGGGATATAGAACCTTCCTTTCCTTTGATCACTTCTGTAGATTATAATTTTTCAAGGTAATATTGCTCTCTGCACCTGCTTTGATTGGTGTCTGTTTATACCATAAGTCAGGTCATTTGGTTATAAATGCACGACAAAGATGCATAAACCTTTTAGAAACTTTCAAGGTGTTACTGTCTCACCAATATATTTTAATAAATTAAATGAAACTTCAGGTTTCTGCAGTATCTGATGTAAATTGATGTGATTTACAGATTTCTCTTAAGAAAAAAAAAATCAAAGCTATCTAAAGACAATATCACATCTGTCACTGAGAGGTGCAGAGCCTGTAAACACCTGAACAGTATGTTGGGATAGGCATTATCCAGATAAGAGAGTAATGACAATGTTATCTGTACAGAATGTGGAAGTTTTAAAAACAAGAGTTAATGATTCTTTTCAATTAATCAGTTAAGTGAACAATTGCATCTGTTGTTAAAACTAAAGAACAACTATTTCAGATGGAAAATACTCGACTTAAGGTTTTGTGAGCACCTAGTAATGACAATTTAAGAAGCCTGTAAAACTTAATTGTTACAAGGTTCTTTCTTTAAATAATTAAAGATTATAAACTCCAGTCATACAGTTATTTCTGACTGTTTGGCAGATATATTTATTTGCTCAGGTTTAGCTTTGTTATCCCATAATGAGTATTGCAGCATATTTTATAGTGTCACATTGCTTAAAAAGCTCCTGTTGTAATATATAATGTAGTCTTTGTTTTCTCTATTGAATAAAAAAAATCAAAATGAAAAGATCTTGATGCAAAGGCTAGAATACAGTATGTAAAATAGAGCATTTTGCAGTCATAAGCCTTTAAAATGTCTGTGTAATGAGCATTCATCTTGAGACCTGGCAGTAACAAATGTATTTTCTTTGTTTTATTGCAATAGTTTTATCTGCCTTGTCTTTGGCACACTTGTGACATTTCTTTCTTTTTTTCAGTAGAAAATAAAATATTAATGTGTGTGAATTAGACAGACAAAGGAAATCAGTTTGAAAGCCAGCTCACTCCAGGTGGTGGCTTTAATTAACTACTAAGGTTGAAATTCCATCTTGAGGCAGAACGTAGGATTGGAATTGTGATTTTGCTGTAATAGCTTCAAAATGAAGCTACACTGTGGAAACAATTGGGTCAAAATGGTCTTGTGGAGTTCAGTCTTTGTGAGCAATGCCAAAGCATTACAAACTTTTTTATGTTCTGCTGCCAGTCCTGTGAATTCAGCTTGACACTTGAAAGTCAAACTGTGCTAACAGTAACCAAGAGCAGGAATAGCAGGAACATAATATTCATGGTAAGGAAAGAGTGGTCCTGTTTCTGAAGAAAGCTGCCTCATTTGCCTCAACATTAGGCTTCTGTGCGATGGGTACATCATAGTTTTATGGATTCAGGAACCTGTTTTTAATAGGATCCCTTTGAGTGATTATTGCAGATTCTATAGTAGGAAGTAACTGGGATCTCAATGTTGAGTAAGGGATGTCTGACATTAAATCTTTCCTGTGTAAACTAAAATATGCACAAGTGTTTGGCAGTAGCAGCAAACTTATTCACTCCTGTTGGCTAACCAAATGCAGAGGTAGAGCTACGCATATTAACAAGCAGGATTAGTGTGTGTTCCCCTCAGGACATCCAATCCCTTTGCTTTCACAAAGGGTTAAGGCTCAGAGGTGTCTGAGCACAGTCAATCTGAAGACATCAAGTCACTCAACAGGTGACTCAAAGTATTTCATTCAGAGCCTTGCTGCTTCCATAGTTCAGAGCAGAGCTGTAGAGTCTTTCTGAAGAAGATCCATCTGCTCTTTGCAATGGATTTTTGCTCTTAAATATGGTACCAAAAACTTTGTGAATGACCCACATTTTATCGGTGCTTTCCTAGCCATAGCTCTACGTGGCTTTGCATGTATCTTCAGTAAATACGAGCTGTGTTTTTATCACTGCCTTTCTCACTGCATTGTGAGGAGTACTTGCTTTCATTTTGTGTTAAATATGAAAAATGAATTTGAACGTTAGTAGAATCTATTTGGGGACTAGGACTTTTTACTATAAGTAAAATTATTCATTTGTTATGTTCAATTCTTTTTCGGTAGACAAGGTATTGATCTTTGGATTTGTGTTCAGGATGCCATAAGAACTAGCACAAAAGGAACACAGCAACATTTGTAAATTGATTGAATGGAATATGTAATGACAGAGACAAACATCAGATCTATGGCAATACTATATTATATAAAGCATTTTTCAACAGTTTATTGACCTGATCATTAAAAAGAATAGGCTTTCCAGCTGGGAACAATGAGCTGAGGTTTACCAGGAGCAAGCAATGTTATAGAAATTTGTGTTGGGCTACTTCAGTAAGTGCACATGTATATGTGTATATAGTGAATAGAATAAATGCTTTACAGTGACTTTTTGTCTGGGATTGACTATGAAAAGGTTTTCCCACTTAAAGGAAGGAAAAGGAAACAAAAAAGACACTGTTTAGCTGTTATATACTGGGTTTTGCTGGACTAATTGGTATTGCTATTTCCATAGAGTGTGTTTCCCACCAGAAGGTGTTCTGGTTGTGGCAAATAGACCACATATAAAAACCTTAGACATGTTTTATTTTCTGGAAACTTTATCACTGTATGAAGTTAATAGTTGTTATTTTTTGCCAAGACAGCGTGCTGTACTGTGAGTTACTGTAACTTGTTCCTTTTATTAATGAGTAGAGAAAACATTAGTTGAACCAGATGCTTCTTCAAAGACTTGATAATACCCTGAGCTGCAGTGTAGTTGTTCTGGGTCTGTTGCATGGGTGGGGTGTGACCCAGTGTCAAGCAATGTAAGAATAGCATCTGCTTTACTGTGATTTGTCTGTGAGCTTCAAGTCAGGTGCTGTCAGAATTGCTGTATTACTTGAAACTGACACATTCTATATTGTCACAGTGCTCTTATTATAAAAGATTTGCAGTTAACAAGAAATAATCCTTTTGATAGGTATTGTTTGTTAATATATTCTAAAGAAACTTTTAATTTAGTTAGTCCTTACAGAATTTTCATTGAGGACAGCACACTGGCTCTGGAAAGAACAAAAGTACTCTCTCACAAGTTTGGTTGAAAACCGTGCTGTTTAGCATCTATATGAAATTTTAATTCTTTATTAAGTTACAGAGCTGCTGTTTATTGTGATTTAGTTGGTACATTGCACAATACATCTGTATTTATGCTACATAATTATGAATTTTATGGGTTTTAGCCTAAGCAAGTGTTAATATTTGCCATAAAACTAAGATTTAGAAAAGAAAATTCAATTATATTGCAGAATATATAAATTTGCATTTACATACACTGCACTGCTACAGCTACACTCTATACATATTGAACCCTCTGGGAAGGTACTCTTTAGTGCTCGTTGTAGAAGCCTCATATGCATTATTTTTGTTATTGCTCTAGCAAATGATAAGGAGTAGTTATGGTCTTTTTAGGTCTTTAGCTAAGAGCTAAAAATAAGGGGTATTGGTAAAGACTTTGTAACCTACATATGGTACTGGAGATAGCAAGAGAATCACATGGACACAGAAATTGTTTGATATGAGGAGGAGTTAACTACTTATGTGAATTTCTCAATGTCTAGTAACTCTAGAAGGAGAAAGGACTGGGAAGAGGATGAAGTAGCTTTGCTAGTGGAGAAAAAACCTTCACTGAATGGGAAGAACAGATACAAGTGATGGCTTTTGTTTGAAAATGTGGAGGGAAGTGTAGAATATATTTCTTCATCAGGGATTCAGTCTCACCTTCTGTGTTGTTAGTATTTGGTAAATCCTTTTTGAGATACCAGTCTGGAGCTGTTGACCATCAGCGGAAAGTCTCAAGTTTTTTTGCTCAGATCCTGAATAAAGCTGTTCCATAACTCTTATGTGAGCAGTCCTGACCCTTATTAACTTATTAATGCCATAATGTTTACTTGCACAGATGAAACTAAGAAAAATAGTTCCTATGCTTAGTAAGTTTTAGCTAAATTAAACTGTGTTCTGCAGAGGATAAGGAGTGGGACTGTACCCTTGACAGCAGCAAGCCGGTAGATCAGCTTCACTGTGTTCTCAATCTACCTTCTGGGAAAAAGGTTCTCCTCAAGCAGCCCAAAGAATAACTTCTCTGCTCTGTGTATGCAAACCACTTGAATTTAGTGGTGATAGAGAGGCCAGTTAATTATCTCAGGGCTGGAGTAATTTTGTTTGCAGTCTACAAACAAAGGGATAGTGCTTGACTCGCATTAAAAAGTGCTGCTTCTGAAGGCAATAGATTCAGGGCTCTGTGCACAAAGCTTGTCTGTCTTATTTGTGGGAGTTGAGTTCAACTGTATTATTTGGTCTGATAAAAATACTTCCAAATCCTGTCTCGCCTGAAAGGTGCTCAGGGTTGAAGGAGAGCATACTTCACCGTAAGGATTTACCTATTCTGTTTGCATTGTTATAGATGCACTAATATAATCTCATTCTAAATGCTTTGTGCTGGTATTTTAAACAGAAAGGAAAATATGAAAGTAATGGAATAAAAGGTATTTTCTGTTGTTTTGCAAATGGAGTTACAAACTAAATTACTTGTTTACATGCACTCAGCAGATTAGTGATAAGAATTTCTCAGAATGTAGCACAACCTACATTGGAAAAGGTAATAAAAAAGCTGACTTAAGAGGCCACATCTGGAAGAGGCAGTATCTCCTAGCATGGGAGCCTGAGTCATCTTACCAAATGCCATGGAGGGGTGAGCAGTCTTTATTAGTGATGTTCAACTGACCTTCAAACCTAGCTGTATCAAAAGTAATGAGACCCCTGAAAACTGGACTTGTTAGCTGTTTGCCATAAGAGATTGGATCTGTGCAGTTAAATTTTTTGGCTACATTGCTAACACATGCTGAAATCCAGCTAAAAAATTCCAATTCCATTTTGGTCTAATCCTTTTTATTCACTTGTTCATCATTTCTAAGTTCCTAATAATGATGATGACTTAGAAAGAAGACTTGCACTTGAACCATTTTGGTACCCATTCTGCATACATAGAATCATAGAATAGTTACAGTGTGGAAAGCCTGTTCTTGTTGTCATGAAAAACTGTAAAATATCCTGATGTTGGATCAGTTGACTGATGATTGCTATGGCAGATCAAATTTCATAGAGGCTACTTAATGTCTCCCTGATGTTGTGGGAGACATTTTTATGACAATTGTTGAGACTTTTATATGAAAGCAGCTTATTTTTTGACAGTTGAAGATATTTAATCAAATTTAAGTTAGTCTTTAAAATTATTTCACTGTATGTTAGGTTAGTTGCAGCATCCTCTTTTGTCATATTTACCCTCGTTCATTTGCAAAGCATGGCAGCATTTTTGCATTGACTTTCAGCTATAGTTTTATACTGACTGACTTAAGTAAATTTACTTTGAGGTATCTATCATTAGGGTGACAGAGATATCTGGGAAAAAGAGTTTAGCCAGTTGTATTTTACCATAAGAAATAAAATTGGCTGAATGTTTAGTGAGAAAAGCCTTACTTCTAAGGAGCTGGAATAAGTCAATTCTAAAAGATAGAGAAGCAAAGCTATGTAGAAAGTAAAATTGAGAGCTAGCAAACTTTTGTATGAAAAGTGGCAGGGGAAGTGAGGTGGGATTCGGAAAAGCTGAAATGATCGTTTCCTTTGAGGTTTAACCCAATAATTGGCATTCTTGTTTAAAAAATGTGAAGTCCTGTTCATAAATAATGAACACTTTTAGTCCAGCAGTTATTTTCTAGTCTAGTAGAGAGCAAACTTGTAATTGGTGTGGTTATTGAACAAACCTGTAATTTTATCCTTTTTATCACATCAGTAAGCCCAAACTCAACAGACATTAATGGACAAGCGATAATAAATACAAAGGAGGTGTTTGCTGCTGTTGCAATTTTGCTGCTACAGAAAATATAAATACCTGCATTAATAATAGATAGCCATGTGCTTTGCATTCAGGTGCCAATTACTGTGAACTTTGTAGGAGAAAGGAATAAAAAGATTTCCCCCTCCCCTCCCCTCCCAGTATGTAACTAGATTTAATTTCAGCTTCTTTATTCATTTTAAGTAGTTTCTGGGTAATGAAGGAGATGACAGATACAAACCATTCCCATTACAATTTGTGCCTGTCTAGCACCTTTTGTCATCAACATAGCCATCAGATTTTGACATGCAGCACACACATGGTTAACTGAGTCTGGACGAGGTATTGTATGGCTTACTTTTATGGGAGAATATAATTAAAAGAGATGATTGGAATAAATGGTTATTCATAATGGATGTCACAATTACCATAAGTAATGCAATACATACAAAATCTCCAATTGTAATGAAAATAGATTTGCTGGAAAGTCAATTGGAAATTTCATTTATTGCTTATTGTTTCTGGCATATTGGAATATTTTGTGCTATTCAGTGTAATACAACTATGTGTGTTCTTCAAATACAAATTTTTTGGAGGCGTCTGACATGAATTTCCTGTTGCAAATCCTAAGAGAACTAGTGATACAATTTTAAAGTGTCATCTCTTCTGTTTACTGTGAAGAACCTAATATATAATATTTTCCTGTTGAAACATACATTAATAATTACTTGGTATGCCATCATTATAATTTGAAGAAAATGTTTCATAATTTCACAAGTAATCGTCTTGTACTCCCCCTCTGAGTGCAGACACAGATCTGAATAGAACCCAGTCACTGGTAGACATTTTTTAGTGACAACTTAAGGAAAACAGTGTGCAGAAGGAATATTTTGAACACAGATACTTCACTGGGAAGCAGTACTTGATTTCTGGGTACCTGTGCAGAATAACTGGATTTTGGGATGCAAGCCCCAACTGTGTTGGGTTTTGCCTCTTCTGGCATCTCTGCTGGGTTTTAGGAAGGCAAAGTCCTTTCCTCACTCTTTTCCTCCTTACCACCCCTGTGTTAAAAGCACAGTTAACCCAGTGATGTGCTTTCCTCTGCTGCCTTCTCAAGGAGGTAGCACATGCAATACCTCCCACTCTGATATGTGCCTAAAGCTGCTCAATTGTCTTCCATCATTTGTTTAGGAAATTCTTTGTGTTGTGGGTTTGAACTAGCAGGTGAGACTGTAGGAGAGAGTGATTCCAAGTGGCCCAAAAATTGCTTTGCAGAGCTTCAGCTGAGGGTCAAGCACCTTCTCTGAGGAAGATAATTGGGTGAATAACGTTTTGATAAGTTGTCCTATGTAAAGTTAGATATGAACATAGCAGACAGTGGAGGCTTTGTTGTAAAATGAGGCTACAATAGCAAATGGCCAGCATAATTCATTGATATAGCTGTATTTCCTGTCATCACTCATTCCATGTCTAGGTTTCTAAGGTTGCATGAGTATGTACAGTCTGCTACTAATTTGCTAATGTGTTTTACTTCTTACTGTTCTTTATAACCTGCTGACTTTTTCTGTTTCTGATTAAAGTATATAAACCTCAGCACCTCTCAGAGTGAGCTCTCTTGAGCAGATTTCATGTTGTACAATAAAAGTTGAAAATGCCCCTACTGATTTAACATCACACTGCATTCAGATGACTGGCCTCTCTACAGGAGCTTCCTAAGAGCAGTTGGGTTTAGTTCAGGATTTATTGTCTTTGTCAGTTAATTGAAAATGCTTTGACATTATCTCACTGCTGTTTGTTTCATAAAATTAGAAATTGTGGTGGAGGGAAATTATGTTGGGAGTGTAAACTTTATAAGCACTTTGAAATAGGATCCATGTGCTTTTCAGATGATTCTCCTTAATAAATTTTAGTGAGAGACTTCAGGCATGGCTGCTTATGCAGAGTCGCAGAGGAGCTAGGAGAGTATTACAAGATGTGTTGTTTCAGGTTTTTTTCTGCAGTTGTTTTGAGCTAGTGTAAAGCATGGAATTGCTGCTCTTTTTAGGTAGTAGGAAGATTTAGAAAAAACTCCAAACACCTAATTAGTATCCAGTCATGTGGAAGGTTGCTAATGACATCTCTGCACAATTAATATTTCCCTGCTATGACCCTATCAATATTCATAAAATAAGCTATAATTGCTTGTCTTTAAAAAAATAATTACACCTGAATTTGACCTGGAGGAAGTTCATAATAAAAATATAATGGAGTTGTGTAATTTTGGTTTTGTCTTAATCTGAAAACACTGACCTGCTGACTTAGTATAATATTTTGCTGAGGTTGTTTTAGCTTAGCAAACAGTGAAAGTATCCCCTTTTTCCTTCCAGTTTCTTAACAATTTAAGTGCAATGCTTTTAATATCAATTATGACTTGCTTATAAATTCCTCATGGTAGCCTCTAAAGAAGCCTTGTGTGGAAATCATGAGTTTTACATAGGGAGCAAGGGTCTGTAGCACTGTGTACAGATAGGTATTTCTGTGCTGTTCTCCTTCACCTGCATGTGAAGTTCTGTCTTGTGATGACTGTTTTTATGACATTTATTACACCTGTAGACACAAATCTTAAACTTATTTGACCTGTTTTTAAACTGTGGAGGCACAAGATGTCAAGATGAGATTTGTTTTCCTATATATGGGAATGATATATTTAATCCAAACCCCTAGTGAGAGTCCACCTCAGGCTTCATTCATCCCTAAACAAGTAAACTGTGACCCATTTATATGGCATTCCCAGCAGCATTGTTTATTTTAGTCTAACCCTGATCCGTAGTGTGGATTCTTTTACTTGATGACTATAGTATTTTTTCCAATGTTCATTAGTCTAGTAGAAGCACGTGGATCTATTTGCTCATTTCTATGTGTTATGGTGCTTGCAGAGTAGAGGATAGTCTGCTAAAACTAGAAGGTTTTTGTGTACAAATCAAATGGATGATACTGATGTAACTGCCTTAGTTTAGAACTAGGAGAATGATATGTGGGATGGGTATGTGGGGCTTGATTTTTGTAAATGAAGTAACAGAATGCATAATAATGAGTGTTTTGATATGAAATGGATACAAAGAGTTTGGCACTACTAAATGAGAGAGAAAAAAAATCTAATATTTTAGCCAACTGGTAGAAATGCAAGGGCCCCTTCTGTACAATGGTTCCATTGCTATTGTGCCTATATATTTCAAAAAAACATCACTGCTTTTGAGTTACTCCCAGCATGGTGGGGGTAGAGGGGCAGCTGTCGAGGGAATATACAATGATATACAGTCCAGCTTTGAGTATTTTCTCAGATCCTTCTTGATATTTATCCATCACATTGATGGTAACTGAATTGAATTTAACTTTGTATCTCAGCTAAAGTGTTGTCCATAGGGGATCTTGCCAACAAATATCAGAGTAAGGAAGATAATGTGAGTTGATTATTGTGTTTTGTCACGATTGAAAAGGCACAGAGAGATGCTCTGTTTGTCTTTTTAAATAATGGAAGTTGAATCAGGATTGTCATCTGATCTGTCAGAGAATTCAGCAGCAATAACTATCTTCCATCTCATTACTTTCTCTTCCCTTCTGAAACTTTTTAATCTTTGCAAGAAAAATTGTCAACTGTTGTAGATCTCAAGTGTTTGTTGTGCCTATTCACTGCACAACTTAAGGATGCATACTTTAAAATCTCTTTACTGAATTAGTGATTTTGTGAGGAGATAACATTCTCATTTGTCATAGAGACATCCTATATTCCTTATCCCTGCAGATTTGAGGAGAAAAATGATGACTTAATCTAATTATGTTTTTAATTCATGTGGTTGTTTAAAATGGTAGTTAAGGCTTTTTAAGCCATGTGTATTTTGTGGCTTAGGTTCTCAAAGCCACTGCTGATACTATGATAAGTGACTCCTGTGGTAATTGTTTCCACTTGTGGGCAGAGAGAGGGCAGGTTCATTAACTTCAAAAGATCAGTATCTGTCCTTTAAGCAAGATGCTTATTCATGTTATTCTTTAGGCTGTAGCAGTTGGTTAGTAGTCTGACTGTTGTCTGTTTACCCACAAAGAAGGGGAGAAGATAGCTTAAGAGTAAGATACTCTTAAACTTAAGCAATTTGCTTATATTTTCCAGTGGGAATCCCAACATTTGGAAATGTGACATTTAAAAGCATGTACTTAAAAGTGTTCCATTTCAAAGCTAACAATGCAAGTACACATACTGGATAGAAGAGAAACAACGTGAAAGTATAGCAGTGTTCTTTCTTATGAGAGAGTGGGTGTTTGACTGCCTTACTGTTGTAGGGCTGAGGAGGTTCCCTATGGGTTCTTTGTCCCATAGTGTTGGAGTGCAATGAAAGCTAGCAGATTCATCTAAACCTGATGTTATTCCAACTCTTTAATCAAATTTTTGTTCATTGTCAGTTGAGCTGCTGCACTCTGCAAAGCCTCTGCTGTCAGAGCAACAGAATTCTGAATATCTGTTTAAGAAGGTCCTTTGTGACTTCCTAATTATGTTTCATGACACTCCTGCTTTGTTCAGTATAGTAATGAAATGGAAAACTTTCAAAATTAGTTTTAATATAAACATATAATATATGCAACACGGTGATAAACCTTGAAAAACTGACATTCACACTGAGTAATTAAATATCATTACCTTTAGTTACTATTGGATTGTCTGTACTTTAAGTAAGGGGAAGCATAAGTGTGCTGCATATACTGAAAGCAATCTACCCGATTAGCAAAGTTTAGGATTGATTTCAGTGGCATGTTTCTTCTTATATTAGTTGCTTTTTAGCTCTTAAAATATTTTTCTTTTTATATTGTTGAGGCTTAATTTAACTCCAAACCTTTCTATGCAGATTCAGTTGAAAATTAAGTTTCAAAAAGTCCATCCCCCAGAAAAGAAAAAGACAATTGTCATCTTTCTGTCATGCTCCTTGGAGCTAGTTGTGCTAGCCATAGGATACAATGCTGTGTGCCATTTTCTTCTAGCACCTTGCATCTACTCTTTTAGAAATTGATGCCCAAGGTCTGGCCATCACCACTGTGCACTATTTGGCAATAAGGAGGTGATAGTGCATTTGGCACTGGCATAAGGAAGTAGAGAAGCAATTAATTGGGTTTGACACTGCAGATGACAGTGTAGCTCAGCTCACTCCAGAATATAAAAACACCCCAACTGATGGACATTTGGAAGTGGCTTCAATAATTTGAAAAATGTCTTTTATTGAAGCTGTAGAAACAGTAAGGAATAACTCCAAAACTGGAAGGCTGTTATTGTTTATTTCTCAGTTCCCTCTAATACCTTTTGGCAGCTTTGAGACATTTAGAGCATAGAAGAGCAGGTAATGCGAAGGAAAACAATATTTTTTCCCAGTGCTTCAGAAAGTGAAGATAAATAGCTCAGGGAGAGAAAGGTAATTAAACTTAAATAAAATCTTTAGATTATCTAGGTTTATATGATGACCGTTATTAACCCAATTAACATGTCTGAATTTATTAGCCAAAACTGTATTGGTTTGGTTGTTTCAACTATATTTCTGTAACTTAGAGGTGCTAACATACATACATCACATGTAAGTGATGCTAAGCCAATTTGGAGAAGGAAACCCTATTAAGTTCTCAGGTTGTGTTCAACAGAATTCTTGAATAGACTAACAAAATCATTTTTTAAGACTCAACAAGTGTTAATTTCTTTTTGGAACTGACTTTTCAAATCTGATTTCCACCTATGAAGTCATCAGACTTAGCTTGTGAATGCACTGTGGAGTGCTGGGGGGAGGAGGAGATACCCTCTTTGTCCTGTAGTGTTTGGTTGCTTTGTCTCCTGTTTCATAATGACAGAGTTGATGTTGATTGCTTAAAACCACATTGCCCATCAGTGGTTCAAGCTAGATAAAGAACTGAAAAACGCACCTTGTATTTGCTTTAATGGATTTACTTCTTTTCCCATATATAGAACTCTATAATGCATTAGAGAGTATCTAATGAAAAAGTTGGTTTGGTCTGTTAGTAGTAGACTCAGATGTGTTAGGGAGCAGCCAACTTTGTAGCTAAGAAGAAAGTTGCATTTTAATAAGCCTTTTGTAAGCTAGTAAACTACATTAATCTAGGAAAGGTCTTATCCCTACTTGTACTTTTTGTGGATTTTAAATGTGTATTAATCTTTTCATTTCTCTGCCTATTGTGTGTGTCTCATTTAGAAGATAGTGGTTGAGTGGAGATGCTCAGCACAATCACAAAGGCTATGATTTCTTAAAAAGTCTACTTAAATCAATACATCACTTCTGGTGGCTACTTAATGACTGGTTTGAAGCTCTTATTGTTTTTCTTTTTCTTGTAAAGGAAAATGGGTTTGATGGGAGGAAAAAGTGGGGGGAAAGGCTATATTAATGCAAAAGAAGCCTTTTAGATTACTTTGTCATAGTAGTTAGTAAATATTTTTACTGATATCTTGGGGTGAGCTTAATGATTTTGTATATTAGGTATTAATGAAATAGTACTCTTTTAATGCTCAGATGAATATGCTTACGATGGTTTTGATCCAGGTTTTTAGTTGTGTTGAGACATACTTTAAATCATTGCTTTCAAGAAGAAAATATTGCTGACAAAAAAATTTCCCTTTTTTTTCCTGCCTGCTTTCCTACATAAATTTTATATTCTTATGTTGTGTACAGATAGCTCCAGTCAAGCATCAGTTTCCTATATCAGTTATGGCTCTGTGTTTGAGCCCTTGTTAGGATCACTAAGAAGTAACCCATGGTAACACAGTAGAAAATATGATAAACTTTCTTAGGCTGTGAAGAAAATTGTGTTTAGGTGTATGAAGTAATCATATCTTTACATTAGGATTTGATAGAGCTGAAAAACTATTGTTTGAAGTTTCAGTATGTTTCAGTGTCACAAATGAATATTCAAAATCATGATCCTTCTTTTAAATGGTGATGCATCACATAGACACTAAAATCTAAATGATATGTGCTTGTTTCATTTGGAAGTATAATTAAGGTGTATAATGTCATTTAACTGTTTAATGAACTCTGTATAATGTAATGGAATACAAATATTTGACCTTCCTGACAGTGACTGATGGATCAGAGTTGCACAGCATGATATCATTAGAATGTCAAATAACATCATTATTCATGATTATCAGGAATTATTCAGGTGAAATGGCAAATCTAATGGAAAGCTATTATTTGTGTGTGGGCTGCAGATTGACTTTCTTTGTCAGTGCCAGGTTCTTGGTGATACAGGAGGAAGATACTCAGATTTATTGAACTACAAAGAATTAATGTTATAGGTTAAACAAATGTCAATAATATCAGAAAAGTGTTTTCAGTAGGTCAGGTCATGTATTAAGTGTCTAAGAGTATGTATTAGTGATAGTGTTTTAGCTTCTGCTAAATATTGAAAACATCTTTAGATTACAGGGGTTTGCAGCATAAGAATAGATCAGTAATCACAGTTTTCTGTGTGACATTTTTGATCAGTAGAAAGAAAAAGTACTCCACGGCCTGTTTGCAGTAGAATTGCAATTTCACCATCTATTTTCAGAAGCCTAAATGCAGAGTCCGGAGTTCTGTTCAAGAGGTCACTGTTTAGACTTTAAAATGAAATCAGAGCTAGGCATTTTTCATTCACTTAAATCCACAGGAAGCTGATGGTCTGGGTCAAAAAGAACCATATACTTCCAAAAGGCCAACCAGATGCCTAAAGCTGGGAGTGTGCTTATGCAGTTTGTTGAATTATGGCCTACAGGAATAAATGATGAGTAACCTGTGTTGATTTGGATTGTTAAAAATCTTACACCTGAGACATATATGAGCTGTGAAAATAAATTTTGCCTATCAGGACAAAAACTGTAGTAATGTTTTATGACATGTTTTCTTCTGGATCTGTGTCATGCCCAAAGATAATTTTGAGGCCCTGACCTGCAGATACTATCTGCATTGCTCCAGTCAATGGTAGGTGATGTGCTCAAGAAGTGAGTGAAGCCTCAGCTGCTATGTTCATGGCGAAAACACGATGAAGCTGCAAATTATTTTACTGGCTGCACAAAAAAGCTGATTTTCTGAGAACTCCTGGAGTTTCCATAAGACATAGGAGGGGGCATATAATACGTATTTGATAGGTAAATTAGCTTTTATTAGTTAGAGGTGGTCTGTAGACAGGTCAGTGGCAGCAGCAAGGTGTGGCCAAGAGCAAAGCAGGCACACGGTGAACAGGGAAGCTGTGCAGTGGCAGTTGCATGTCATGCTGTAGGGTCACACACCTTTATGTCTCTCATGTTCAGATGGGTTGCCTTGGCTTTGGGTTATATGGTGGGTGTTCATAGCTTTAGTCAGGGATAGGTATCCCTCCTCATTTGCTAGTGTAATTACTTTTATGCTCTAAAGCTTTTAAGAAAGCCACTATGAACCATGGTAGATGGCTCAGACTAACAACCCCCCTATTCTGCACATAGACAAATACACTTGATCTGAAGATGCCTAAACTATTGACTTGAAGTACTCTTACAGTTTAACCATATGCAGCATGGAGTTTAGTAAGACTGGCTTTTATCTTACTTCACTGTCCTGTTTCTCTTTACCTCTAAGCAGTCTCAGCTGAAGTGTCTTTTCTTATTCCTCCTTTTTAATTCCCTATAGATATACTCTTAGAAACTTGGGGTGCTTCTTGATTTGTGTATTAAATCTGAGTCACAATCCTAATTTACTTTTTGTTCATGATTTGTAAGTCCTAAAACCAGGCTGAAATTGGCAGCTAGGGAATTTATGTGGAAACATTTTCTCCTAAGTCCCTGTACAATGTATATGTGCTTGAATGGGCTAACAGAAGACTAGGTGATTTCTAGTACTTATTTTCAGGGTGTTAAAACTTCTGAATCTTCTTTTACTCCCTGCTGCTCTGGGCTTCTACCTCAGTCAACAGGTTTTCAATCTCACCAGAACTCCCACTTCACAAGTTGTCAAATGACTGCTCAAGCAGTAAATGGAATCCTTAAACATGGTATGTGTGTGTGTATTTGGTTTGAAGTATATGTTACTACCAGGGAGCTGAAAAGCAACCTATTCTTGAATATGCAAAAGATGATGAGGCAACCTTTTTCTGAGTATGAAAGTCTGACAATTGGGAAGAGAGGTGTTATTGTTACTATCATTTTTTTCTTCTTAAAGCACTGGAATACAATTCCAAAACTTTGACAAAGTTTACCAGTTATTCATCCCTCCAGCAGCTGGGTGAACAATTCTTTATGTACCTAGAGAGCTGCACCTACAGCAATGGTATGGAGCGGTGACAGCATTTATTAGAAGCTTGCAAGTTACATTGTGCATAAACACAGTGTGTTGCTCCTCTGAATACAGAGGACCCTGCCCTGAAAAGCAGTTCCAGGAGAATATTTCCTGTGCCAGCAAACTGCAGGTCAGAGCCCTGGGCTCAGTGATTGCTATGCGATTTTCCAAATCATGTTTTGTTATCTTATTGCACTTATCTTACAGAACAGAATAAAACAAACACAAAAGAGCAGTAAAGGTGGTGCAATTTGACCTTTGTGTACTGCTGTGAATAGTCCTTAATAATTTAAGCTATTCTTGTTGATTCAAATGAGGTCACTTAATGTAACTAGCTTGAGTAAGACTCTGTAGGAGCTGATGTTGTATTTATATAACAAGAATAACATCTTAAAATTTATGAAATCTTAATTAAAAAAATGAAAGACCTTACTACATATGACTGTCTTTGGCTACACATTTATAACTTATTCTAAATAAAAGAAATGACATATGTGCAGGGGCAATATGTTAGTGTTTCAGAGATTCAGCTGTCTTTTCTAAGTGAGGTTATCAGTTGTGGCTATATTTGCATGTAAAGAAGTAGGCAAAGGTGCATAGTATGTGTCAAATGTAAGTAGTCAGCAGAGTGGAGGGAAAAATACTAATGGTGTCCCAAAGTCAAGACTTTACAGGGTCTTGCCTTTTATTAGGCAGTAGAGAAGTCATACTAAACCAATTCCTCAAGGCATAAATCCATAGGAAAACAGTTTGAGTTTAGTTGGGTTTTTTTGTTATATCCACTGCTCATAAACCTCTTTGTTTATAGTATCATTAATGATATAGAAATGAAGAAAGTGTGTTGCTATTTAAGAACAATATTTCTCTTGAAGTCTTTGAAATATTTTAGTATGTATTTTATATTGTAACCACACTATAGCTTAAAATATACCTGTATGAGAATGTAATTCATATATATTCAGAGACTCCTGTTATTGCTTATCAGACATGTTTTATTTTTGAGACTGCAGCACTAGTACAATATAATTTAATTTAGCTAATTCTGTTCTCAGGTTAGTTTGTTGCTGTAGTCCAATAGCTTGTGCATGTGTTACCTTCCTTGATGAGATGGGGAAAATTGAAATGGATTAAAATTAATTTTAATGAATTATAATTGCCTCTATTCATAACATATATTGAAGTAGAAGTAGCTTTGAGAGCCATTAGAGTTATAGGAGCAGATCTAAATTCTATAAGGGTGCAAAGATTTAAATTTAGCTCAAACTGAATGATAAGAGAAACTGAGTGATATGGAAAATAAGCTTGAGATTTAGGGTTACTCTTTTATCCTTTCATGTACAAGTGAGTCAGGTTTTCTGTAGGAGTATACATTTCCTGTAGATCTTACTTGAAAGAAGGCTAATCATACCCAAGTGTCCTACATGATGTCCTTTATCTCTTTTTTGCTGAACCTCTTAACTTCTTTTTCTTTGGTTAAACAAACAGCAAGCACAAAGAATAGCCCTAATTTTATGATTACTTGCTTGCCTCAAAAAATAGTACATGAAAATCACATCTGATCCTTTTTTTTGGTAGATATTATTGGTCAGGTTCAGAATGTATATTTTTAAGGTTGTATATGTTTGAGTAGGACATGAATTTCTCACCAGAAAGGATGTTTCTCAGAAAAATCTCTATGGGTGACATGCTTGTTTTAAGGTTAGTAAAACATTAGAATGAAAGTTATGATTGGTGGTGAGTAAGAACAAAACCAGTGTCCTTAAGGGTGTTAGTTCTCAGCAGGTGCAAATCTTTTGTAAAACTATGCCTGCTATTTCCCATCTGTCCCATCAGTCTTTTCTACTGTCCTGTTGAGATTCTCAGGTCTTTTATAGTTAATTCAATTGAACAGTAATTAGCTTTGATCTAAAAGATGCTTTTTTTCCTGTACAATAAAGAAAATCTCCAGCCTCCTAGAACTTGCTTTCTTTAGTATGCTTTCCTGCCCTGCCATGTGTCCAAGCAGACATTTGAGATACTTGTTACAAGACTATTTATATTCATGACTGTTTGTTTCATATAGAAATAACATGAACTTCTGAATAATACTTCATTAAAATAAAATAAGTTTTAAAAAGTCCATTTTTTAGATGTAAATATGGAATAAGGAGAACATTGCTTCATCTTGAGGACACTGGCTTTTGAATTCAACCTTTTTCCTTCATCTTAAGTTGATGTTGAGTTTCTAGCAGTGTAGGGCTGTGTATTGCAAATGTAAAGAAGCTGCAGAATAATTATACATGTAGTACGCTTCACAAACACCTTTTCAGTCAAGTTGGAGCTTTAAAACAGATACTGTTGTAATAGCATACGTAGTTCTGTTCCTGATGTAGTAAATTTTAAGGAAATCAATAACAAGGTAGAATTAGTAGCTACCTCAAATATCTCCATGGGAATGTAAAGGCTGTCTTATCTGTGAGGAGCTGATGGCTATAAAATGGAATGCATTTAAATACATGGCTGAAGATGATTAAAATATCATACAGAACCAAAGCACTTCAGCTGTAGATACTCATTAAATTGACCATTAATAACTGGTGATATAAAGGAATATTACTGTATTCATAAATTTTGTATGCAGATTTTATTAAGCTGGCGTATTACATGAATTGATTCCCTGACATTTTCTGGCTGTGGCTGTATAGATAGTAGTGTCTTAAAGAGTTTTCTGTAATCCAGGAATTCTGATTGACTGTTTCTGGCTAGAAATTGCAATTCTGTTCTGGATGGCAATTCTTTCAACCAGTTGGCAATCAAACCCCATAATTACAGTGTTGTGTTTGGAATGGCCATAGTTATATGTCAGCATTTGGGTCATAAACTCCTTTTTTTCCAAGGCTTATAACCTAGACATAAGAACATGCTCAGACCTGACAATTACATTTACAATGTTTATAATCTGCTAATTAATCTTTCTTCTCTCCACTCTTTCCTTTCTCGTTGAAATATGGTATTCCATTCTGTATATAATATTTATTAATTAAAAGTATTAATTCAAGATAAGTTAACCCATTAGGCTCTTTATGAGGAAAATGTATCAATAAACCCTAAGCATTTTAGAGCTTCTTTTGTGTATCACTACTTAGTAGTTAATATGTTCTAGGAAAAAGCAGGAGAAAACAAGTGATGTTTTAAAGGGTTTAATTAATTAGAGAAATTATTTGGATAGACTAATGGCAATGGAATATACCTGTGGATACAAAACTGGAGAAATCTTGTCTTTCTAATTGTCACTGGTGTAAGTTAACTGTGAAAGGCTCAAATGGATATAGTCCTCAGTCTTAGACACAGTTATGTGCATACTTAAGTGATGTCTAGGTCAGTTTTCAGGTCACTAGTGAGTTATTTTTGAGAGCTACTTAATATTTTGTTATGTAGTGTATGAGGAAACATTGAGATGACCTTTGCTCATGGACCTGCATTTTTTATCTGCTGTTTGGAAAAGTCTTGCAAGTTTTAGAGCCATGCAGCCTCTCAAAATCCTGTTAGTCTAAACATAACTCAGTACTTCCCATTAAAACAGGTCTCTAATATCTTCTGTCCATTTTTAAGGTACAGAATGTCTTACACACTGTAGTCTTTCTTGAGTGTAATCCTGATGTCTTTGATCATTCCGTACATTAAAAAGGAAAAAAAAAAGTGTTATATGAATTGATTACCAGGCAAACATTTATTTTCAGGCTACCATTTGTATAATAGAAATGTAGATGATTCTTTTGTAAATAAGAGTGCAAAAGGTTTGCTTTCTAAAGAATAAAGGCTTATTGTCCTAAAAATATGCCTTAGAAAGGGAATTGTAATAGGGATATCTGCAGTTGTAACTGCTTGATTCTTTTTTTACCAGCAAAAAGGTACTTTCTGGCACCTCTCTGGCTTATATTTGCAGTAGAATTGTTTTTATAAAAAGAGAGGCCTGTGAACATAACTGTAGGTCAATATGTGTCCAGACAGGTACTTCTGTGATAATAGTAAATGCCTTTTTAAAAGGTAATGATTCCACATACTTCTTGCAAAAGCTTACTTGCTTCAGAAGCTGCAGTGTAACAGAGAACGGATAATAAGCATCCGGAAATGTAGATTCTGTGCCAGTTTAGTACTGATGTTCTCATCAAATGTATTGTGCTTTTGGTGGGAGATCTTGTGTTTTGATATAATACTAACTGAAAATTACAAAGCATTCACTATCAATTAACAAGAAATCCTTTTTCATTTTTTTTTTCAAAGTGAATTATTTAGATTATTAGCAGAAGTACACTACTGAATGTATTGTAGTGTACAGTGATTTGTCTGTTTATTTTGAAGGTGAAATTTAGGGTTTTTTATAACATGTTCAAAGCAGCTTTGTGACAAAAGTAATTATGATAATTTTAAGCATGCTATAAATTGTATCAGTGATTCTGGGATAATCGGATCAGTGAGTTTGATGAAGAAACTGAGAGTTTTGGAACACAGCATTCAATATGTTTTAGACTTGATATAGTTAAAAGTAAGGGTGTTTCACATAGTAGAGAAAAAAGGAAGCTGAGAAAACAGTAAGGGCTTTGTTCATTAAAGAGTTGCATGCTGCTGCCCATGCTTGACCTTTCCACAAGAGAAATATGAAATAAAAGCTGAAAATAGGACTACCCTACCCATTTCTTTTTTTCCTGCCTATTGTTAAAACGCCTATCTCACCAGGCTACTTCCAACAAAATGAGCTTTCCTTTGGTTATTACAGCTGCTCAGAGAAGTGGGTAAGCTCCAGGCTTTAATTATTGACTCTCACTCTGAAAATAAATAGAGAAGCCATTTCTATTAGCCAGGACTCCATTGCCCTAGGTAGTATCAGGATTTCCTATGAATTCTGTAATTAGACTGGAAACATTATGTTCCAGAAAGCATAGATCTGAAAAGGACATGTTATACCACTTAGTGGGATCAAAAAAGCATTTGTTAAAATGCTATCTTGAGCAGGAGCACCCAGAGAGAAGCTGGAACTTCTGCTACATGGAGGAACGAAAAACATGAAAGAAAATTGTACCCATTATTTGGTCGTGATTGCATGTTTTACCTCCTTCTGGCAAACTTGCAGAATTTTCCTTTTTTTGATGCACCTTCTGTTCTCCCTGACTTCACTGGGCATTTTTCAAGCCATGTAGTACACTACGTAGATTTTTTTCAGTAATGCTGTTGGTAGCAGCCTGTTCACCCTGACATGGGCTTCTTTGAACTGTATTTCTGAACTTCTTCTTCACTCTGTTTTTTTTTTCAAATTATTAGGCATGTTGTCAAACCATAAAGTGTAATATCTGAAACACTGAAGTATTTGAAAAAAGTAGATGTGGATGCATGTGTGCACACACAAATGAAGACACCCTTAATATTCAGAGAATTGGGAATACCTACCCACTGTTGTCAGGCCTTCAGTGAAATTCCGTACTCATGAATTAAGATTAAATGTCCTGAATTGTAAGAAGAAATATGTGTCGTGTAAGATAGTATCAGTATACAATGGTGTTAACACAGTTTAGGAAGAGATCGTGGTAAGAAGGAGCAAAATTAGCCTAAAGAAAAACCAACCAGCCAAAACCAAAAAAACAAAACTCTAGTTGGAAATAAATCAGATTGAAAAGTCTGCCTCTGAAATTTCAATGACATAAACTTAGGTTGATTTCAGTTGGAGTGATAGAAACAAAGTATTTGGATTATAAGGAAGATATAATTTCTGTGGAATGAAAATGCAATTTCTCTAGTATGGAAATGGCTCCTGCTGGTGAATTTCATCTTTCATACAAAGTATGACTGTTATTCAACTGAAATGTGGTTTAGGTTTTTAGAAGGTCTAAGATAAAATGAAGTAAAATGATAAAGTTGAAATTTTTAAGGTTATCGTAAGTTGAGAATTCATTTGATCTCCTAACCTGTAGGAAATGTTATTCAAAGCAAGCTCTTGCAAAATGTTTCCATTTTAATATGACTCTCTTTTTTTCCAGTATAAACAAATTTTTAAACAAAATTATAAAGCTTTGCTTAGAAATAGCAGATTGTTAGAAAGATGGTGAGGAAGCTCCAGTCTGTGTCAAAAGGCCATTCTTTTAGTGTGCCTATGTGCAAATTTTCTAATTGGACTTTCTTCTAAAAGAAATAGTGTGAATTATTTAGAAGCAGAGACTTGTTATAGGAGCTTATAGGTATAGGCACTTGTAAGGTGCACAGCAGTGCTTACACAGACTTACAGGCAATAGTTAAATGCTTATTTCTAATCAGAACTATGACACAGAACTGAGCCATTTTAGAGAGCAGAAACAAAAACTACAGCAAGATAGTACTGCAGTAAGGAACTTTCTACATGTAAAGTCTTTGGAAAGTTGTCATTTAAAATTATTTTTCCATTTTAAACTTCTTACATTAGCACTAGACTGATTGCAGTGTTGCTGATCACTGATCTGATCACTGTATAACATCCCTCTGAACACATCGGTGGGTACTTAGTGTATGCAACCAGGCTAGAGGCTGAAGTCATCATTGGGTGCTTTGGTTGAATGAGGGTGATATGGTGCTTTTGGTTTTATACATCAATTATTCATAGTTGTAAGATGCTTACAGAAATTAAAAAACATTACTAATGCCAACTTCCTTGCATAATTTGGCTATGGGATGCAGGATTTTTCTCCAAGCTTCTTTAGCCTAAAATAAACTAAACCTCCTTATCTGCACACTGTACTCAGTACAGAATTTCCTGACGCCCAAGTACACACAGAAGAACGCTCACAGACAAATTGCTATGGCAACCCTGAGTCACCCCTCAGCTCACTTGATGCTGCTTTTCTGTCCAGCTCCTTCATGGTAGAATCACCAATAAATAAACTGAGAATTAAAAGACAGTTTCTCTCAAAGTGTAAGTCTAGCAGGTAACTTTTGTGTTGCAGTGACCCTGTAAGAGTCTGCTGGACTCTGACTTGTTTATCTTATAAGTGGGTCAAAGTACAGTAATTTAGTGAGACTAAACTAGGAGAAACTAATGAGAAACTAACAGAGAATGTTTGAATTTATATTCCAGCAAACAAAAATTTAGTTGGAAGTCAATTAAGAGTGCTCAATATTAAAAATGAAAATGTCCACCTCAAAGACACTTATTCTGATTCATAAAAGCAAGTAAATCACACATGATTTGGAATGTACATCACCCAACACATGCTTCCATACATTTTTCCTCTCTCTGAGAGGTACTGCCTTACCTTTATAAGACTAAAGTATTTAGTGTTGGTTAGTGCAGGGTAACTTACCTAGAGCAGGTGTGACTGGGATGCTGAATCCCATACACTCTACTTTTTATGTTGCTGAATATTAATCAAGGAATGGATTACGAAGGTTTCCAAATAGTGCAAGAGATACACAGGCATTAGGTACATTAGACTGAGTAGTTGATAAATATTACAAAAGACGACTAACTTTTCATTCTTCTTTGATGTGCCACTATGCTTCCTGCCATACAAGTTATCTTTGATATACAGAACTGATATTAGAAAGTCTTATGTCTTGTCCTTTCATGTTGAACTTTTCAAGCAGAAATACTGAATTTTACTTTAAGAGGGTATGAAGAGCTACTTTAAAGAAAGAATCACAGCTAACTAGCTGAACAGAAATTTCAGTTTTGTCAATCAAATTGATGTTTCCCTTCAAAAAATCCCCAAACCTCCCCATCAATAAGCCATATTAGTGTCAGAAAGTGAATATTTGCAGTTGTTTCATAAGCTTTTTTTGTTCAGTATGTTCAGTTGCAGTAGTGGAAAGATAAGCATGTCACCTCTTACTTGCTTATTTTTGCTAATTCATCTAGCCCTTTTTTGCTAATTCATCTAGCCCTTTGATGCTCTGGATAACTATTTGCAAAGCTAAGACTGAAAAACCAGGACAGGTTGGATGTGAAAACAGACCCAGTAAAACACCTAGACAGAGAAATCTGCTTAACTGGAAAATGCAGGAACTAAGACAGTACTAGCAAAAGTCCTGGTTAAACCTTAGAAAGTAATGTTGAATGGGAGTCTTAACAACAGTAACCATGTGTGTTGCTTAAAACAGTTGATTAAAAACATTTTCCTTCTTATGCTTTACCTTGTTGAGAACAGAATGAAAATTTTCCAAACACTTTTGATTCAATCAAAAGGGTTTGTTCTGTTCTTGAACATAAAAGACTATTGAAGTGTGAGCACAAATATAATTTCAAGTTTTAAATAGTTATTTATTCTGAAAACTAGGAAGTATTTTATTAATAAACACTGCTTTAGTATGTCTTTTCAAGGAATGCTTAAAACCAACTTTCCTTGAACTTTTTCCCCTTTCAAGGGAAAGTTTGTGCTTCCTTCCTTTGCTGACAGACTTCTCTAGCTAGTCATCTGTGTTGAATTTTGATTCCTATGTCCTTGTGCTTTTCCTTTTTGGCATTCATGTCTGTAAACACCTGTCTTATTGCTGTTGGATCTGTTCTGGAGGGGCTGTAAGAACATTGCCCGGTGTACTTCTGTAAACACTGAGGGGGAAGGGATGAAAACCATGCATCACTCCTTTTGAAATGGGAGCAAAAGAAGAGATCGGTTCTCCTACGCAGTAGCCATATTTTCCTTTATCCTTCTTCAAGCCCATTAATGGAAGAGAGATGCATTTTCTGGACAGTGTGTCTCAAGAACAGCAGAATCCTAGGAATGAGAATCTCAAAGTCATTTTCAGCCTTTCCAAACAATTCATAATGCTCAGAGTGTGTCTTTGAGCATTCCAGCTGGACAGCATGTTTGAGTATCATTAAGCTGAATTGTGCTAAATCTGCTGTTGCCTCCCGGCAGATAGCAAAAGACTTTGTGGTAAATTTGTCCAACATTGCTGTGTATGCTTCCAGCAGGTTGTTACATGGCTTTGATGGATAGGATGCAGGTAGGAAAAAATCACCTTAACATCTGGGAAAGCAAGAATACAGGTATAGATATTCTTCTGGAGGAGGGGAAGAAAGTAACCACCTAGAGGTACTGACAGATGGTGAATAAACAAACTTGTCATGTGATTTGATCAACTAATTATGGTTTTGGACTGCATGATGCAGTGATACTTAGCCAAAACCAATCTATATTTGGTGCAGATTTGAGAATACCTGCCATATTGACTGAACTTAACCTCCAGTGCCTAACTTCTTTCACCTCAGCAGGCATGATAGAGGAGAATACTGTTCTGTTTCAGATGCTTTGTTGTCATAAATACTGTCAGGATGAATGTCAAAGAGAATGCCCCTATCAAAGAAGGCAGTGAGGTGGTTCTTTGAAGAGGGGTATACCTTACAGCCATCCTGCCTAAGACAATGATGGACTGCTGTGGAATATTCAGATACAAAAGAAAATTTTGTCAGTCACAAAAAGCTACATGATTGTTAATAATAAGATGCAGACGTAACTGGGACGGAGAAAGAGAGTCAGCAGAAACCTTGGCTTCTGGCAAAGCTTCTGAAAGTACACTGTACTACCAGTGTCTTATAGTCTGTTATGCTCTTTATGTTTAAAATTTAAGGAGTAGGACCAGCACTGCAACATGATGGGAGAAGAGCTCTGTGGTTGTGGAGAAGTTATATTAGATAATTTAATCAGCATTTTAAAAATTCCTGAGTGTCTTTGGCATCTGGGAAATTAAGGCTTGAGGGATCTCATCCCAGAGCTCTTCAGTTGTAAAATGTATTCTGCTTTTACACAGCATTTTTTACTGGCTTATTGATGGTAACAAATTAGACTTAATCATCCTGATTTATCTTCTTTTCTTGAAAAATCAAGACATAACTAAGTTTTTTGGTAGTGTGCACATATTATTATTAATAGCACTTGATCTACATAAGATAATGTAGAAAAAAGAAAGTAACCTTTGGTCTTGTATGCTTTAGCATTCATTGAAGCAGATGCTAGATGCCACTTTTTTAGGGGGAAGCAAATGATGTTTATTTAAGCCACTTGATTTTCCTACAATTTATGAGATATGATAATGACTGCAATTTTAATATCAAAAAGCTATTCCTGTTCATTTGAGCACTAATGTCATTTGGAGGTTTGAGACTTTCTACTAAGCTAAAATGTGCAAAGGCGTAAAAAAAATCCCAGGTTTTTATAATACATTTGAAGGGATGCATGAAATATGACAGTTCTCTGTGTGAAGTGAGTATCATGGAGAGTTTTATCAGTAGGGGAGAATTAAGCACACTGGAAATCCATGAAATACTAGTATTGGAGTAGAAATATCTATGTGCTGAACTTCAATATAATGCATCTGAAATGCAGAGGATGTGTGTATAGGTGTACAAGTATGCAGTTAGAGATTAAACAAGCTATTATTGAAAAAATATTGTAGTGTTATAAGAAGGTTTCTAATTCTAATGAATGAACTCTTTAACTTGCTGGTAAAGCTGCTTCATTGAAATTGAAAATAAAAGATGATATGAAAGGAATATTTCCAAAGTGGTATCCATGGACTAGGAGTGAATGCAGTCAACAGTAGTGCTGTACTTTAATCTTTGTATTTTCAAGAATCTGCTTTTATAATGTCTCTTTTTTGTGGGTGTCATGTAGACATCCTGTTGCTGTATCCTATAAAGCAGAAAAGGCCCAATAGTTTCTCTGCAGCACCAGAGAAGTGTCTGCAACCTTTTCCTGGGTAAGTTGCTGTGCTCTGTGAGGCTGCATTGAGGGACAGATGAGGACATGCTGGTCACAATTACACTGTCTGGTTTGGTGACAATAGCTGTGAAAAATGCTTTCTTCTCTAGCTGGTTCTGAAGTTTTATCAAGCTGTGACTTGTGCTCAGGACAGCTTACTTATTGCTAGCAGCTCTGTGCATCCTACTTCACCTCCTTCCTGAAGAACTGTTTTCATGTTTTGATTGATCCAGTCTTCTCTTTGGTAGCAGTTTGCTGTGGGATCTGTTGCCCTCCCCTCAGTCTTGCTGTTACTACAAGGCAAACAAACTCTTTAGGGTGCAGATCTCGATCAATAATGTGTAACTTCCTGGCACCTTCCAAAAGATTTGTAAAGCTGTTGGGTGTGATGGAAATCTGTGCAGTATGGCCAGTGACAGACTTGCTGAGGTGAAGTGATCAGGACTGCAGTCCAGGCTCCGGGCTGTTGGGGACCATATATACTGTACATTGTTCTCAAAACAGTCACAGGATAGGGCTTTAATCGATACAATTTTATGTATCTATTTCTATATGGTCTTTTTTTACTATCAAAAATCACTGGTGCTGAGAAATAAGGTACTTAATACAGTTGGTAATATTTCCCCTAGGAAGTTCTTTCAGTGTGGATGAGGTCCATAGTCTGTTAGCCTAGATCCTATGCACATTAATGTTTGATCACAATTAAATATCTTGAAAATGAGCCCCACTCAGCAGAATCAGATTAAAACAATAAAATATAATCAGATGAGTGAAAGCATGTGCATCCAAGTCCTTACACAGGGATGTTTCTCTGGATGATACTGCAGTGGTTCACAAACTGAGTAAGTTCAAACATGACAAATTAGCAGCCTAAATTTATAACCCATTTGTTGATTGCAGTTAACTACAAATTTTCCAGAGTGTTGCCTTATTCCCATCTGCCTATTTGCCAGTATATTAAAATATCAATTGTGTGAAACTTTACTGTCATTTTCTGGTGCCCTTAAGCAGGAAGACTACAGAACTCAAATGCCATTCATGTTTTCTCTGGAAAGAAAGCTCTTAATTGGTGATAATAAAAACCTAAAAAGACCTTGTAGGCTGAAGAGCATTAGAAAAATTAAATAGGGCTAATCTGGGACAGAGAGCATCACAAAAAATTGCATTCCAGTCTAGTGACAGCATAGGACCCCAACAATTTTATGAACTGGGTACCAAAATCTTTTAATATACATGGTTTTACTTTTTGCAGATAACTGAGGCATCTTTTAATGCTATAAAATCAGGGGGGAAAGTCCTAGGAAAAAAGCTTTGGGAGGAAAGGAAACATATCTGCTAGGCAATTGAAGAGACTTCCTACAGAGAAGCAACATCTGGTAGGTGTCATACTTTTGATGAATTCTCTAGGAAGCTATGTCACTTCAAAATAATGGCAAATGGGCTTTCCTAGGTATAATACTTCCTTTCTGGCCTGAGAGAAAGCCTTACACTCCAAAATGAGAAAAGAAAGAGCAGCTGGCAAGGTTTAAAACTCGGTTGACCAAAAAAAAATCAGAGGGAGGAATGGGTTAACTTCCTACAGAATACACGCAGGAGTTGTGCCTGGTATGTAACACCATGCAGTACACTGGAGTACATGCAGTGAGTTCAAGAACATATTTCTGTTCCTCTTCTATGTCATATTTATTTCATACATCTACTGTGTTTATGTTTTATAAACTGGTATTACTGGTCTGTGCTTCCTTAGTCACTCTGAGTTAAGGATTGGTGACCTTAATCATATGTCAGCCGTATGTAGATGCGACTGATTTTTAGGTGAAGCATGAGCAAAAGTGAATCAGCATGTTGTTGTTCTACACTTGGTGTTGATTTTTACTATAAAATCAACAATGAGAGAATAGAGCCTAGGAGAAAGGCAGAGAAAATCTTGTTTTGATAATTGAATTCTCCCTAAAGAGCTGCACACATCATGCAACTAGTAAACTGCTATTACCCAAGATGAGTATTCAAGTTCAGTGGTTTATTGAATTATATTGGTTCACTGACTGATGAACTTCTCTGTTTTATTACCAGTGCATGGCATAAAGATAGTATACAAATAAAAAAATCAAAGATGCCATAGAGTTGATATATTTCCCCATTTCTTTTGTGAACTTTATTGTTTAGATAGAGAATCAAGTAATTTTTTCTTTGCAGCTGTAATGGAGATTTTTGGGAAGAGTTAAGAGAGTTCTGCTTGGATGCAAAGATTTTTATTCTCTGGTAGGAGGCAGCTGTTCTTTAGAAAACCAATCCAGAAATTTTACCCAGTAGGTTTCTTGCTTTCTGTCCCCTTTTAGAATGCATGGAAGTACAAAAATTAAGTCTAGGAGATATTTTTATAGATACTGCCTTATATATGAAATAACACCTTTCCTAAGACTCTAACAAAGGTGTGATCAAGTTAGAGTCTGTGCTGCAGGGTGTGAAGAAATGAAGGACTGATGATATCAGGAGGTAAGTCACAACTCAGATTTCTTGCTGCCTTGTGGTTTTCTTACCTCCTTGTTCTCAGTGGATTCCTGCACAGATATTGAACTGAAAAACTACAGGTATATAAGTTGTAAAATACTTGGTGTGGGTTTTGAAATTGGAAAGCATTTAAGTTCAATTTTATTATATTCTGCTTTTTACTTTAGAACAAATTTCTGTAGTGCCATATAAATATCTGAAAAATAGCAAGTAGGAATGAACTACTGGTGCTTGGTTTTGAGATGTGTGTTTTCTAGAAGTTGAACACAGCTGATTTGTATTATAAACTGAATTATATTCCCAAGAGTCTTATGTTCCCTCCTATCCATGTGGAAGTAAGGGTGAGTGAGTTGTGCCTGTGGCTCTCAGTCTGAGTTTTAGTCCCTGGAAGTCAACACTGGCTATTCACATCATTCATTTGGGGAGCCAAGATAATAAGAAACATCTTGTGTCTCAGATTGATTCCTGGTCCCAGATTGATTCCTAGTCTCAGGAAACTGATGCATCCCATGCCCAGCTTCTTTGCAGGCCATTTCCTGAAGCAATCTTCTTTGTTTTCTTTAAAATGAAAAATACAATAAAGAATTATTGAATTGCCATTAATATAGTCTCATTTTAATTTTCCTTAATCTTTCCCATAACTTCTCTGGATTACAGTTGTCACCCACATTCACAGAACAGGCTCTAATGGCTTTATGTAAGTCACAGCCTGGAAATTTTGCCTTTGGAGGTTTTGAAAAATATTTCAAGAGAGATTTTTGTGTTCTCTAGGCTCTTCTAGAGAGACTTCACACCCTCCAGACCCCCCAGATTTTTTAAACAATAGAATACATTTGTGTCAGCAAAAATGGGATTTTCAAAGACCTGACTGGCCAAAGAAGAGATGTTGTTTCTGGATACATTTTCATATGGTCTCTTAAATTAAATGTAGAAACCTTTCATCTCCTTAGGAAACATAAATTCATGCATAAAGCAATGCCTTTGTGAGCAGAGTCAAAGACACCTGCTTCACACCAGCAGCACAAGCAGTGTGTTGGATTAGAGTTACAATACAATGGCCTAAGATTCTTATTTTAATATTACTAAGAATAAAGTAAATAGTGATTTCTTTTAATCTTCTTGTAAGAGTTTAAAGGTTTTGTTTTCTTGAAACAGTTCTTCTACTAGCAGTACAGTAGGAGAAGAGTAAGTTGGTGTGAAGCTTGTATTTTACAAAATAATTTATATTTTCTAAAAGTATATTTGTGTTTTTCTTTGTTTAAACAAACTTGCTTTTAAAAATGAACAAGTATTGAGAACTCAGAAGATCTCAAAATGTGCCATATTTCTTAAAACAGTTATAGATTTCTCATTTGGGGGTGGAAATCTCATCTTTTATGAGACTTGTTTTGATGTTGAATTGATTTAGATATGAACTTAAATCTGAAAGAAAGGAAATAATGTATTTTTGTGATATAAATAATATGGGAGGAAAATACACAGTACTTCTTAGCCTGTGTCTTTTTTGATAAGTATTACTGACTTTGGTGTTGAAATTAAAGCAAGCTAACAGCTCAGTAGTTTGAGCATTAATGCTCAGTGGGCCTGGGAACTGTATGGAGTGAATAGGTAGGGGGAAAGGTGGTGTTTTGGTTGATCACATGGAATATAACATGTTTTTATCTTACTGCAAAGGAGCAAATTGTCTGAGAAAGTGATGGTCTCATAGTTAAGGCAAGTGATAAGGTCTTTAGAAGACTGGATTCACTTCCCAGCTCTGCCACTAACTTTTGTGGTCTGTCTTTGTCTCAGAAAATCAGGAATTGCAATGTTGTTCTCACAAGGCTGTACAGATTTTCTGATACCAGAATGTTTGTCATTTGACACTTCAGATAGCATAGGGACATTGAAGCTTGTGTGATGTTCTGAGATGCTTGTTGATACCTACAACACTGTCCTCATAATCATTCTTAATTACTAGAAAAAAAAGATGATAAAAAAGCATGACATAGTTAAACAGGAAATATGAGCATTTCTTGAATCCATTCTCTCAGCCAAAACAAAATCAGAGGGAAAGGTAGATCATAAACTACCTTATGATTCATCCCTGAAGCCTAACATTAAAGTGCCTTCTGTTTTGTAATTTGTTCAAACTTTGCTTTTAGAGATGAGAAAATGTATGCCGAGAGTGTTAGTTACATTCTGCTGCTCACTGTGAAAGTGGAGTACTCTGCTTTGTATTGGTATAGTTAGGTCATTTCTTATTCTTAGATCCATATGGTACTCTTTAGAAATTAAAAATATTCCTAAAGAATAACTTTTAAAGTAAACTTTCACAGATGGATTTTGTAAGATGTCAACAAACATGACCTTTCAATCTCTAGTGCAAATGGCAATAAAAACCTAGCCTATCTAATCTGCCTGCAAATAGCTGTAGCTTCACTGATCTAGTCTAATCAAAGGAACAAGCCCACAGGGGTTTAAAGGATTTCTTGCTGTTGCTGCAGCCATTAATTTAATTGCTAGAGTACAGTGAACTCTCAGAGTACAGTAAATGTTTGGATCTGCTGGGAGATAAACAGCTGAACCCTTGAAAAAAAAAACAAGAGCAAATAGGGCTTTCTCTGCAATTAGTGTTGTCTTAAAGTACATTTTAAAAGCAGGCCCCAGTGAAGCTAACATGAGGTATCATCTGCATTGCCATGTGATGTACCACTAGTCATTCCAGCCTGTCTTGCAGTAACTCCAGTGAATGGACTGAAACTACCAAGTGGAACGCCGAGAGCTAACTTGTGCCGCTAGTGCACGTGGGGGTGGTAATGCTCATTCTGTCACCTGCCTTGCTGCTGCCATCCTCCTCCTCTTAAAATTGTCGTTGGAATTTTGAGATGCTTTTCCCCCCAACAATATATTTTCAAGGTGCTGCTGCACTTTTAATTACATTTAAATCTAATTCGTAGGACAGTGCTTAATTTATTAGTGGAATGTAAAGAACTGGTGATATGGAGGGGAAAAGAGGCTTCTTGTTGAAAAGGAAATATGCTTAACTGTGCAGGTCTGAAGTGATTCCAGCTTGAGGAAGGCTCCTGGTTTTTATTTTTTGTGGCGCTTCTCACATCAGTTTGCTTCCTTTCAATCTCAAAGATATTTTACTTTTTGGCATTAATATCAATAGAAGCATGGTTTTAGCAGTGATTGTATAAAGTATCTTTTTGTTTTAATCAAGAGCAGAAAATTAATGTTTTCTAGAAAATTGTTCCTCTGTAAAAGTTTGTGAGCAATTTACTGGTCAGCAAAGTTGGATGCTTTCACTTCTGGTGATGCACATTCCCACTTACAGAATGATGAATCGACTCATTTAATAATGAGAATTGGCCTGATGCAAAGCCAAGCTCAGGATAAAACAAAAAAGGATTCTTATTGGGTTAGAGTTTAAATTGCCCTCTACCTGCTCTCCATCTCTCTCTTACACATCGTGTTTTGTTGTCCTGCTGGCAGATGTGGGACTGTGGATGCAAATGTTCATCTGTTTAGTGGGACAATTCATCACAAAAAGGAGTAGAATTTAATATTATTGTAGGTGAAAATGCAGGATCCCCAGAATAGTTAAAGATTCTTAACATGTTTGTGTGAGATTTTTGGATGGTTAGATGAGCAGGGATACTTTTTAGTGTATGAAATGTGGTTGTGAATTAGAGTTAATGAAGGAGTTATGCATATTGGAGATTTAACTTAATTGTAGCTTGCAGTGCTGCAAAAAATTTAGGAGAAATAAGACTTTTCATGATATCATTGTAGTGCAGAGTGTGGGATTACAAATGTATTAAGACAGGCATCTATCTGTTGTTTTGTTTTGTTTTTTCTTTAAATGGAAAATTGAAGACCTGCTTTTAGTTTCCCTTTCTCACCCACAAACCCCACTGGCTTTTCCTCATAATGAAGGACAACCAGTTTAGTGCTGCCTCACAGCTTTGCAGTGTCATACAGTTCATTCCTTTCTCTCTCATGTACCTTAGGCAATTTTATGAAATACATTTCTCACTGGGCTTGGCTAATCCAGTGGAAGCACTAATGGGAAGATTTAAAAAAAAAGTAAAAATTGTCAAGTTCATTTATAGATGAAATGTGGGTACTGAAATGCAGGAAAATTCTAGGGAAAACTGTTATTGCCTGACTCTAAAAGAGTCATCCACATTACAGCCTTGTACAAATGTACACCTGAAACAGCCCTACCTTGTCAGCAGAACCTGCAATGTGGAGCCCTCCATTGAGTCATGCACACTTTTCTTTAATGCAAATGACTTCACAGTTTAGTTATTCAGGGAGCAGCACTGCATCAGCATAGCCCAAGATGGGGTTTGGAAGCTTTCTCTGCAGTATGGAGCAGTCCTCGGGGGAACCTGCTTTGTGCGTCAGATCAGTCGCACTTCCATAAAACCACGAAAGAGCTAGGGTTAGACTGAAGAAGTGTTCAGGCACTGAAGATGCAGCTGATTATCCAACAACTTCAAAAATTACTTTGATGCATATTAACTTTTAATGAAGATTTCTCATAGTTCTGTCTGACCACAGGCAATATTTTTTAAGAAGAAAAAGAAGCCCTAAGTATCATTTAATGCCTGTTAGTGACTTCTTAATCCACAGTGTGCACTTGCTTTTTGTTTTTGTTGTGCTGCTTCAGAAGGGAATTAACTTCTATATGCTGACATTGTAATTTAGGACTACAGTATCAATATACATAAAATCAGTCAGATAGAGAATATTCCAACTGTGCCCTCAAATTTAAGAAAAAAGCTCGCTCAGGCATACAGTAATTAAACTGTTCATGACTGCATGTAATTACATCATTATGTACACAGTCCTGTTTCTGTAATTTGGATCATTGGAGGGCAAAGTGTCAAAATCTCTGTAATGATGTTTAATTCCATTTTAACATTTCCTAAAGGAATTGCTTTAGTTTATTTTCAAACCACAAAACTTAGAAAACCCCTTGAAGTTTGTGGAAACTATCGAAGTTAACAGTTACTTGTCTGATTCGGTTTGATAATGCAGTGATTTGTGGATACCTTCTGCTCTCTTTGACTCTAACAAATATTCAGCATTTGTATATTAACCTAGTTCTTTTAGATTTTCTCAGTACTTTTAGGAGCCTAAATATGGGATGGGGCTATTTCATTTTTCACATGAATACATGCTTTTAACTGGTTTAGTTTGTGACCGTATTCAGAAATTTTATGTTGCTGTGAGTTTTTACTTTGAAATCCAGTATAGGAAGTGCTGCTTGACTTTTCAAGTCTGTACAACTGTCTGATGTGCCTTTTACTGTCCATGCTGTGCTCTCATTTGTTTAGTTTAAAACAGAGAGGGGTGTATTTTAAAATAATAGACTTACCTTGAGAGCTGTAAATATACAGGTGGATTTTTCACCCTCTATTAAGAATTTTTTCACTTTACAGAAATGTTTTTAAAAGTAACTATTCCTATAATGGTAATTCTGAAGGCTTGTGATTAATTACTACAGTAATTAAATGAGTAAATCTTCAGATATTTACAAGCACCACTACTTGTTGTGGGATTCATCCTATGAAATGAGTAATGGTGTGGGGTTGGGTTTTTAATAATAGACAATTTTATATTTGTTGCTCACAGGAGTCTGACCATTGAATTCAGTAGGGTCGAATGAAGATGTAAAATAGGATTAAAAGCTGCACTGAATCTTACCAAACATGAAGTTAAGTCTCAGGTCTTCCTGTGACCGTCTTTGACCTCAAAAAGATTTTTGCCTCTTCCTGCCTCATTTTCTCTGTTTCAGCAATAGTGAAGCTATAATTGCGGTCAGTAGAACTTCCAAGAACTCAGATTTCACTTAGATTCTGAAATGATGCAGTGGAAGAAGTGCCAATTTCTCCATGGATGATGGAGTGAGCCTTAAGCAGCAGGATTGCTAATTAGGCAGAATCTGAGCCTCTGTGTCTCAGTTTCTCCATATACCAGGACAGAATAATTGTTTCACTTCCCTCCCATGTTTTTAAAAAATGTACTCATTAAATTGTAACCTTTTTGAGACAGATTCTCCCTTATTATGCATGAAGCATAATAAGGAGCTATTTTTGGTATAAATTAATATATAAATTAATAAATACTTTGGGTTTAAAAGATGAATAAAACCTGTTCATTTCTTTAGCAGTCATGCTTACTCTGGAAGCCAGAGAGATGGTTTAAAATTTGTGTACAAAGTTTTTATATTTCAAAGTGCATAAAATACCAGTTGCAGTTCTCAGGAAGAAAAGCTAAGAAGTTAGAATACCAGGTACCTCTGATTCCTTCAAGAATACTGGTAGCTAGCCATAGCTCTGTCAGTTACTGACCTCTTGAGATGTCTCTGTTGTTGTTTATGTAGTGGACAGGGTGAAAGTGGTGCCATATTGTTAACAAGCACAACAAACCAACAGATTAAGTCTCCTAAAAAAGCTTGATCCTTCTCACAGGCTTAATATTAGTGTACGTTCATTGTACCTTGGCTCCTAGGGACAGAGCCTGGAATTCAAGAGTGCTATTATACTAATTACAAGACAGATGCTGAACAAAAGATCTTCCTGCCCCAAAAAGATGAGTGCAAATTATATGCAGATTGCACATAGTTCCTTTGATAGTGTTGTGTATGAGCAGTAAATGCTCATTGTCCCCTGACCTCTCTATGTATGCAGCTTTGCACATATAAAGGAAGGAATGAAAGAAAATTGCTTTAACCTACCAGATTTGAAAGGTAGAAACAAACCAGTGCTTATGGAAAGACAATTTATAATCTAAGTGCCAGGAAGATGTCTTCATTTACTAGAACACAATATCAAAGTGGACAAGAGATACTTCAGGAAAAACAAAGCTTTCCAAATTTCTTTTAAACATACTGTAAGAGGTCCTAGTAACTTGTTAGATGAGAGAGGACTGCAGGTTTCAGATGCCAAGAAGCCACTGAAATGCCTATTGGCTAAGAGGAAGGAAAATGAGATAGCATGGGCTTTTAAAACTTAGACAGGTTTTGACTACCAAGATTAGAATAAGCAAAGACTGTATTTCATATTGAAAATACTAGTCATACAAGAAAACAAGAAAGCTTATGAAGACTTTGTTAGGAATATTTAGCACAAAATGAGGAGTAGATGAGCCAAGTATCCCAGGATGAGAATAATTAAAAGAAAGCCAGCAGTCTAGAGACAAACAATTAGAAACTGGCAAATATCCAGCTGTGATAAAGTCAGGTTATTCTAAGGCAAGAAATATACCACTGTATACTGAAATTAGAGTCAGCTTATCATAAGCAGCAGCTTGTATCCAGACAGTGTGGGATGTTCTCTTCTAAACAAGCAGAAACCATATCTCACTGGCAGGAGAATCAAAGATAAGTTCATATGTGAAGGTGCCACTCATCAGGAATTATGTATTTCAACAGAAAACTTCTTCAGGATACTGATACTGTATGTGTTGTGAAGGGGAGAGAAAGAACTTTGGGGTTAGAGAAACATAATTTTATACAGCTACCTCAGGAATGCACTTTTTTAAAATGTCAAAATGTTTTGTAAGAGGAGATCCTGTTTTCAGCAGCATCACCTTCCACAGAGTATCTTTTGGGGTGTTGGGAGAAGCTGGCAGCAACTTTACACTTTTTCAAACTGTTTTTAATAAAATATGTACTTTTAGTACCCTCATATGAAAGCTCATTATTCACTTGAACAGGTTCTGCAGTGTGAAAGCACCTCTGTTCCCCCTCTGCTGCTTCCAGAGACAGCTTCTGGTGCAATGCTTCCAAATATATGTGGCCTTTGACCTCAAAGCAACATTTACATTGTTATTCATATTGTCAAGAACTTTCTTGTATGGCTGTGAGGAAGATGTGAAGAGTTCTATAAGCATGTGTTTTCAGTTGTGTGTTACAGATAATAGAGGCTAACATACTGATTTGATAATCTGTGTTTCATGGTCTTTCTAGCTTGTTATTATTTGAATTTTTAACATATAAATATTAATTTAGAATACAGAATGATAGCTGAAACAAGCATGATGGAAAAGGAGTTGCCCACAAGTGATGCTTTAAAAAGGATGGGTCATTGCATTATAGGGAGAAGGAGACTGAGGAGAACATGATGATTTACACAGTTCATAGGATACATAGCAGGTTTAAAAAAAAGTAGTAATAATAAAAAAATTATTTTCATACAAAAATGTCTCTTCACATCTTGCTGAATATCCACATACACAGCCTTTCCTCTAGACTTTAACCTGAATGCTGTTGTATGGTGCTCCTGGACTCATGCTCACATAGCATTTTGGGACATGTTTCCTGTTTTTTCCACTGTCCCTCTTATCCTTTTGTTTCTGTATTTCCAAGTAACACCTATGGCAACTTTCTTTACAAAAGGTCAAAAATAAATTTATTCCAATGGTATATTCTCTTTTTTTTTATTTTCCTCTAAAAAGCAGTTGCTTTCTGCAAAGCATATCAAGAGGAACAAGCTTGCTGTCAGATACTAACGTTCCCATGCTTTGTTAGTTTTGCAGCCACAGAGAGCACAAGTTGGAAAAGCACATGCCACATCACCTAAATGCCTTCCCTCAGGGCCAGCTGCAATCCACTCTTGCAATCCACTGTCTGAGCTTGTTTTCAACTTGTTTTCCTTTCTTGCCATGGTTATTTCTACTTTGTGTGTTATCCTTACAGGCAATAATTTAAAATCTAGCACTCAAATGCACTGTTCTCAGAAACCACCTTTCTATTTGAGAGTATTTTGCTTAAATATGACAATCCTATCATTATTTTCCCAAAATGATAACTGCTGAGTCCTTCTTTCTCCCATGTCAACTTTGAAAGCTTTAATTATAATCTCAACAGCAATAATCTTGTTCCAATCCAGTCAGTGCAAGCAAACCTAGCGTCCTGTAAATCACTTCAGTAACAGTAGCTTTAGAGTAAGTGAAGCTATTATTATTACCAGAAAAATAACACAGGTCTTATTTGCTGGGTGCAGCTTGTCATACTATGTTGAAATCCAACCCCAACTAGTGAAGTCTGCAAGGGAGATGTTATCCTTCCAAGACAACTCAATCTTATCTGGGTTTCTACAACCAGAGAAAACCTAGAACATAACTGACATTACAGAACCAGTCAGGAGTTAGGAAATACCAGAATTAAGATAATTTGTAGAGGGTTTTTTTGTTCCTGTGTATTATGTGCCACCTCTAATTATATGATCACACTATTTCTTTCCTTAAGATCTCTTCATCTTTGAGTATCCAGAAAGAGTAGTGCTAACTTCATGAGCAGATGCTGGGAGTTTTTCTTCCGTGCTTCAGTATAGGGGCTTCATTTTATACCTTGTACTAGGACTATCTGTAGTATTACTTGCTTTATGGACTTTCTAGTGACACTTATCACAACTGTGTGTATGAAGTTCACAAAGGTAATGAACTTCTGCTTGCACTGTATCTGCTGGGAAATGATATGATGGTGTTTATCCTCATTTATGCAAGTGGAGCTGAGGAGCAGTGAGCATAAACATCACTGCTGTGCAGCTAGGAGGGAAAAAAAGAAGCAGTTTTGCAAATTAGAACTACACCAAACTGAGGAATAGTCAGTGAGCAGATGACAGACCCTGCAGGTGTAGTTTCTGTTGCCCTGTTCTAGATTGTGCAGAATCCTCCTGTCCCCTTCACTTTAGTCTCCATCCTTTTCTCTCATGGCCATTTGGCTGCCTGACCAGATTTTTCCTCACTTGATCCTTTTTAAAGACTTCACATGTAACTCCTCTGTTTCCTTTTCTTCACCCCGAATTCTATTGGTCTCTGAGCTCTTTACAGGATGAAGAAGTTTGAATGTTTTTGTTTATTGTGCTGCAGTACTTACCTGAAAGCACACTTTTAGCAATTGGTTTAATTCTTCCCTCTGATTTGGGCCAGTTTTTAGTGGCCATAGAAGTGCTACTTAGGAGAGAAATTGTGGTGAGGGTAGTATGCAAGCAGTTGTACATCATGAGAGATGTGTGAGGAAAGAAACTTGTGGGTGGTTTGTAAGAACAGAGTGGAGACTTTCACGTGAGCACTAAGACCTGCTGAAGCATCAAACTTCAACACATGGAGGCTGTATGGTGATACCGGTTATTTGACTGACAATGTGGAAACAGCTCTTCTTCAGCTGGCTTTATTGCACATCCAAATGCAGAAGGGTTTTTGACAGAGATGCCCAGTGAGGTGCCTCCTTTCCACTACTTATGCCTAAAGTACAGGAGGGTAATCAAGGAAAAGGTCACCAAACTTATAATAGGTTAAAACAAAACCCCTTATTTACCACAAAGCCTGCTGACCAAAATAGCTGAAAAGGTTGGTTAAATGCCAGCCTCTTGGAAACAATGGTGTTAGGCATTAAGTAAGAATTTAGTTGGATAATGTTCTGCATGCAAAAGTACAGCACATTATTAACAACTCTTCACTGAAGAGCAAATGTTCAAATGCTTTTAAAATATTCTTTTACTATGGGGTTGGAGAGGAGGGCCAATTCCTTTGGGCTTGAGACTGGAAAGGTCTGGATCCATTAATTCAGAGACTTCCTGTTTAAAGAATGTCTGCACTTCCAGTGAAGTATCAGAACTGTAAAGTTAAATATTTTATTATAGCATAAAATCTAGAAATTGGTAGTTTGAGGAACATGACTGAGGCTGGAGCAATTTTGTGTAGGCTTGGTACTATAAACATGAATTTGCTGAAAACAAAGATTTTTTGGTAAGTACAGTTCTACTGGATGTGTTGTGTAATGCCATAATCATACATGCTTCTTCAGAATTGGTATGTGAATCATATTTACTAGTAAAATAAAATAATTTGATTACTAAATGTATACAAATAGTCTATTCTGCAAAATAGAGTATATGCAGCAAACAAACTTTGCTTTAATCTGTTTGTTGCTGAAAGCACATTCTAGTTTGTCTGTGTGTATTGGACACTAAATCAATCTTTAGCAAACATCTGCTTAGGATTCCATCCCCCCCCAGTAAGTTCCTGCAGTCACTGTGATATTTAACACCCACTATGGTGAGAGCAGACAGGGTAACCTAGTTGGGCTTCTGCTAACTTTCTCATAACCTTTTGTGACCTTTGATGCAAGCTTATGTGTTCATAGGCACCTGTGTGTATGTGGGTGGAAAGGAGGGAAGAAGAGTGCAAGTGTGTGTATGTATGTACTTGATGTTTTCAAAACACCATGCAGCAAACTGGAAGTGTTGTTTTGACAGAGAAAAGTTTCCAGAAAAATACCAGGGTGGTTCTTGGTTTCTAGTGTGCACTTGTGTGACCTTAGATTATTTGACTTAGGTTTTCAGTGCTTAGTTTTTTTCCATTTGTAAACCAGGAATAATTCTGATATGTTTGCCCCATGTTTGCTTGCTTAAAAAAAACCAGTGGATTTCCCTTCTGTAAGGTTTGTTCAGTGTGTTCATAATGGCTCAAGCCCCTTGTTCCTTTGCATATTACTTACTGGACTCATTGCAATCTATTGCAAATCTAAAACTTCAATTTTATTTTCTGATTGCATCTTTACTTCAGGAAACAAATTATATTGGGCATTTAAAAAGTAACACACTCTTTAAAATAAGTTTAAAGTAAAATTACTGATCTCAGGTGTCATAAAAATACCTAGTCAAGGTACAAGATGATGCTGTGCAGGCAAGATGTAAACTTACAGCATCAGTAACAATAGGAATTAAATTACAGTCAAAACCAAAGTTCTGCATTTCCCTCTGTCCTTTTACCAGTGTTATTGCATATTGCAAAAGCAATTGACCAGAGGGCTCACCTACAGACCCTTTCCTTAGATGGTACCTAGGATATTGTTGTCTGTGTTGTATTTATTTGGTACAAATAGTGGAACATTAATCAATTTTTTTCTTTGCAATTGACTGTTTTCCATTGTGGGAATACTGAAAAAATAGCAGAGTTTAGGAGCAAATTGAGATGATAAATTTGTTGAATGCTCCTATTGTGTCCCCTAGCCCATTGTTCTAAGGGATTCTGTGTGCTTGCTTTATCTTTAAATGAGGTAGGATTGGTTTTACTGTTTCTGCAGATGTGATTGTCTTTGAGAAGAGCATCTGCATTTATTTGTTACAAATTGCTAGTCACAAATTTTATTTGCTGCTATAGTTTTGCATATTAACAACTTTTGGGTGTCTTTGGTTAAAAAAATAACATCTGATGCTACTTGTTAAGCTGTGTTGTACCAACAACTAATAACAATAGTAATAACAAGCTAAATAAAATTACTCTGTTGTGAGGAATTTTAAGAGAGTGTTAACTGTATTGGCAAAGAAAGTTTCAGAATTTTTTTAAGTTCTGATGTTTTAGATGCCCAAAACTTTGAACTGCCATCCATAAGCCATTACTTTTAGAAAGGGACAGTGATTAAATGTGTCTTCATTTGAACAAGTGAATAGATGCAAGTCAGAAAACGGTGTGCTAGTTCTAGAACTTGATTTAACATAAAAATGTCATTAAATGGTGTCACTATCTCTGGGAGATATCTTGTAACTTTTCATTTTATATGTTTTCTGAGTTAGACCTTCTTAGTGTATGTAAATGTTTTTCTCATTGCTTGTTTTTCTGTGTATGAATATAGATATTTGTAAGATGTTGCAACTTCTCAAGTCCTCCAATAATGGAAGAAAAAAACATTGCTAGTAATAAATCTCTAGAAAGCTATGTTTTACTTTCTTCTTTTGCTTTAATAAGGTTGTGCACAGTCTTTTTGAAAATCCTTGTAGGATAAGTTTGGAGCATCATGTAGCTGCAAGTGCTTCAGACTGTTTCAGGGAATAGTTCCACAAGATCTCTGCAAGAGTACAATAATGATTAAGCTGAAATTCTGCTTAGGTAAATACTGTAACAATTTCAGCACTTTTGGTTCCTTCTGGAGATGTTTTCTTTGGCCTGAAATACTGAAGTAATCATTTAAGGACAGAGAAAGAATAACAACTTACTCTGTGGAGGATTCCTGGAGCACCAGGCTTGCTTCAGTGAACACAGTAGAACAGCATTAACTGTGAGACTGAGAATACTCCACCAGCAGAGTAGTCCATAATACATCTCCAGGGAGGTAAAGGGGAGGATAATGAAAACATCTCTAGGCTCATGGAAGGGCATTTTAAGTTCTGAAATGTGCCATTAAAAGGGAACTGGCTTTACCTTCAACTTTTTTGAAGCACTTTCTTGTTTTCCCTTAGCTTTTCTTATAGATACCCATGATAAATATTTTATGTCAGGTTGAATTAACCATCTTGTCCTGAACTGAGAATATCTTGTGTGCTTTCATTGCAGTCTGATGGGGGGAAAACAAGATAAATAATGAAATAGCTTAATCAAAACCAGTTTGAGGTCCTTTAGTGTGGTGTTTGCTTGTTTTCTTTTTTTTTGCTTCCCAGTTTCAGTGTTCAGCCAAAAAATCAGTTATTCATGCTATTCCTCTTATTAGCAAATCATGAGCTGATTCATCACCCAGCTTACTTGCAAAGAATCCATGGTGGTACACAGCACAGCAGCCTCCTGTGGAGGTATGGGAGAGAAAGCAGACTGCACAATGCTGTTGTATTAAAAAAAAAACCCCACCCAAAAAAACCAGCTAACAAAACAAAAAACAAAAACACAAAAAAGGTGATGTTGTATCTTGACCATAGTAAGTCTAATAATAAAGTCTGTTACTGTAAGGTAAAGGAAAGGAAAATATAACTACCTCAGTGTATGAGGATGTAGAGTCACTCAATATATTTCAAAAACATTCCTATGTCTTCATTTATCATCATTAAAAAGCATTTCCCAGAGAGTGAATTTACCTTTATCAAGTTGTGAAAGGCATTTGCCTTCATGCATCCTTACCCCCATAAATTAAAATGTTTTATTTTGGGTTTTTTTGAACTGCACATGTGCATTATTCTTCATAAAAGTTTTAAGTGACAAAATATGGGTGCAGTTTTTTTAAACTAAAACTAAAATACTTTAACCATAAGTGAAAATTTTGTATCAAAAGACTAGAGCAAAGGGGAATGTTGGTACATTAAATACAGAGTAAGTTTGCTCTTTGCACTGGAGTTCAGCTGTGGAAAAGGATGCATACATATATAGCTTTTAAATAATTTGCATAGTTTATGATGACATTTTTAGTAAAATCAGTATCCAGAGTCCTAGCAGGTGTAAATAATTGTGCTTCTATTAACCCTGAGGTATTTACATCATCTGACACTTTGCTTGGGGAAGAAAAGATCTAGTCTCAAGCCGAAAGTTTTTCACAGCCAAGCTGGATGTATGGGAAATGATCTGCAGAGCTATGCATCATACTATGTATGGCTCTGTTTTTTCTGGCATTGTTTAACCTACCAGTTTAGCCTAACATCCATCAAAATATAAGGAAAGGGGTTTCAGTTCTTTTGGACACGTTTTTATGGTCTGTATGTTAAGTTTGGTGCTAAGTAGCAGAAGGTGTTTGTGGTTTGCATGTCAATCTCTTGTGGGCCTGGCAAGAAGCCACATGCAAACTGATGCATCCTGAACTTCAACAGAAGTGATAAACAATCAAAATAAGCCAAAAATGCCTCTGTCTGCACAAGCAGCTTCTTCATACAGAAGGCAAATGATAAGTGGGGATGTTTCTGATCATTATTATTCTGATTATTCTGATCATTATTATTTTTGCAGAAGTACTATTGATTAAAAGTAGGCACAGAAATGAGGATAAGCATTAGAATAAATCTTGTGTTTTCATGTCCTGTGGATGCCTGTGTGCAAAAGAGATGATTTTCTATTTTTTCAGCTGGATTACTCTTTTGCTGCTTGTGTAACAGAAATTGCAACTGCAGAGTGAGGATGCTGTTAAGATGAGCAGGGACATCTTCAGAAAAGTGCTGAAAGTTTAAAGTGAGCAAACTGGGTTGTATGAATTAGCTGATTATTTTGGTCCTCTTTTGTAATAACTGAGATGGGGTAGCCCATTCAGCTGGGGGTTTTCCTACCTTTGTTACTAGTTTTCCATTCTACCTTCATAGAGAGCTTTGGCACATTTGCTGTCAGTCTATGACTTTTCCAACTTTATGCTCCATTCAATAAAGTTTCTGTTTTCCCCAACAGATTTTAATGGCATTTAAACTTTAACTTCTCCAGAAAGGAAAAATACCCTTTGGTTTTTGTAACACATGTGCATGTATTAAATTGAATGTTGATTTTATGGTGTCCTGCAGCATTTAGGTGCTCATTTTGGCAGAGGCATGTCTACCTCTGCTGCAGTCAGTCAGTTCTAACTGCTGCTTCTGCCTCATGGAACAGTTTGATTTCATTAGCTGTGTTCAGTATTGAGACAGGTTTGGGGGTTTTTTTGCTAAATCCTTTGTTTTGCATTTCCTATTCATAACCAGGCTTACACCTTGCATATTGAAACTGTAATTTCTGTGCCTGAAATTTAAATGATTTTCACTAAGATGAAATAAACATGCTTTTTCTTAGCTTGCACTGCCTTTCTTATTGGTCCAGGAAAGAATGACATGAAGCACATCTACTTTTAGTGGAGTCTAAGTCTTTTCAAAGAGTGGGACTGATGCTAGAGAGCAGTAGGTCATCTTCTCCACTCTTCATTCTTGTTAAGGAAACTTCCATTTTATTTCCCCCCCCTCAGCATTGTTTGCAGCCCATTTCTCTCTTTCTGCCACTTTTTCTTTGTTCTTTTTCCTGTAAGACTAAATAAGCCTTTCCAATAGGTTACAGCAGAGCTGGAGAATTCCCTTCACATTGCAAAGCTAAGATGTTAGATGCACTGTCCTCTGAGCTGTCACTGTTCCTTTTGCTGCCAAAACGAGTTAGGTAGATCTGATACTCCATAAACAACGACTTTCAGAACTGTGGAGGGAAATGAGGGCTCTTTCCCTGAAAATTAAAAAACCTGGCAGCACTGAACTATTTTTCAGACCATCCCTGTCAGTTTTTCTTGCTTTATGAATATATGTATTTACTAATGAACTGTTTCTATCTTTCCACTAGTCCTGTTCTCCAACTAGATCAGCATGGTCTTTATTAGTCTTTATTTGACAGCAACATTATTATTCTGCTGTTTGCCATTTCCCCTTTGTTGTGTCACATCTACAAGTGCAGGAACTTGTATTCCCTAATCAAAAGCAAATTATAAGCCTTTTCTCTTCAGTGGAAGAGATAATATTGTTTCTTTTTTTCAAAATAAATTAAAAAAAAAATCAATTTCTCTGCATGCCAGGTAATGCACAAAGGTAACCTGGAGGATGACAAGGCAGCTGTTCTGGCATGACCAGTTGTTGCTTATTTCTGCTATGGATTCAAATTGACTATTGTCCATAAAATTTCTGCCTCCTGTTTCTTTCACACAGAGGCATTGTAGGGATTAAAAAGAGCTTTTTCTATTTCACTATTACCACTGTGGACTATTTCACACCTCTGTGTATTTATGGAGATATCTATGCTATGTAACAATGTTTTCTTAAACATGAGGATAAAAAGAAGAGTTTATCATGATTCAGAATCAAGGACAATGAATGAATGCTTGGAAACTGGTTTTGGTGGGGTCTGGGTTGGTGGTTGTTTTTTAAAGAGAAATTAAGGAAAGAAGACAAGAAATATGATAATGCTTTTGTCAGGCTAGCTAATGCAGGCTTTTTGAATGTGAACCTGGTGGGTAGGAGGTAAAATAAAAGGTGACATTTAAGCTGGTAACATGATAACTTCACTCCTGCTCCTAGAGCTTGAAATTGCATCTTTTTATGTATCTATGACCTGTTATTTCTGAAAGGAACACATGTCCTGGAGTATCGTACACTCTCACAAAAATCTTGCTGTGGGTGTGAAATGAATGAGTGTAATGTCAGTGTTTACAGACAGTCTATAAAATAATTCTTCCCTTTTCTAACTACAGGCTGGAAACATAAGAGAGTGTGCTTAGTTTTTGAAGGGACAGCAAATGTTCCATAATTGAGGTAGCTAATATTAGATATCAGGATCTGAAATGTTAAGTCCAAATTATTTTGATATGGTACAAGAAAGGGAATATGATGAATGTACTGGAGTGAAGGTGTTGCTTATAAGGGAAGAGAATAATAACAAGTACAATGCTGATGTAGCTGAGGGACAGAATCAGTTTAGGAGTTTGTTAGTAAATATATTTATACACAAGGTACTATGGAAAGAGAAAAAATAGAAATGTAAAGTGGAAAATGATAGTCTAAGAAAAGAGAAAAATATTTTAATGACTCTAATTCTGGCTGCTGTTAGGAAGTCTAGACAAAATACAAAACCATATGGCTTTCTGATAGTAGTGTAGTTTATTTTGCATCCTGTGTTCCATCCTTTCACATGGAGTTCTCCTGAGGGGGAAGTTTAAAAAAAAAAACAAAAAAACCAAGCCTTCAGTAAAGCTGACATTCTTCTTCCATTTTACTCTAAGGTTTAGTACAATTATAAGGAAAGAGTTGCAAAAAATGCAGCAAGTCAGGATCATCTAATCTGTATCTGAAGAGTGTTTTTAAGTTGCTCAAAGGACAAGCATGTACCCTGCTTTTAGTTTTATGTCTAGGTTGCGTCTTCAGTGATTTTAGTGCATAGCGCTCTACTGTTTTTTAAAAGTACAACTACAGTAGGCTTGCATGTGAAATTAGGCACCTGTAGTATGTCAGGCTAGTACCTAGATACTACTTTTGATTTTTGGATCTGAGCGAAGTCACCTTGCAGTTTGGAAGAATCCAGATAGAAGCATTTGTGCAGAATGCAAGGAGATGTTGTGTGTTCATGGTGCTCTCATTTAACATTTACATCATACAGTAGAGAAAAGTGTTATATGAACAGCTCTAGCAAATAACATCAGTGGATCTTAGTGTGCAACTGCAGCTGCACAGCTGAGGAGGTGCCCTGGGATGGAGACATAAAGGGCAATAGATGTTGCTGAAACACCCAGATCTCTGGTCTGAGGACACCAATACCAGAACAGGATGTGACACACATCATTTAAGAGACAGTCACCTTTGGTGCTTGAGAGAGAAAAGTGGTGCAAGGAGAAAGTGACAGCAGTTCAGACGAACATGTTGGAGCTGTTCCCATGGCAAAGTGAACTGGGTTTTGGACAGAAAGGAACTTCAGTGCTGGCAATGAAATGAAGTGCTTCCAATGCTTGGAAAAGAAGGAAAACCACTGGTGTGGTCTGTACAGTTTTGTACTGTTTTGTGGAAGCAGTATCAATTCAGTGCAAAAGAGGATATGATTTATTGTGTTATTTGTTGTTATACAACTGTAGAATGGAGTAAAAAGGCTGCCACAGCATGATTTGTTTCACCAAAATGAGCTAATGAATGTTGGAAAACAATCTGTGGTGCATATCATGCAGTCAGATATCCAGCCTGCTTAGAGTGGAAATTGTGTCTTAGGAATTGGTGTCCATGAAACATTGTAACCACCAAAAAACTGGAATCTTTTAATTCACAGACTGTAGGAATTATTGGTAGCAAATCTTAACATAAGATTACTTTTAGATGTAGAAAAGTACTAAAACAGGTTTGGGAACTGTTAACACTATAGAGTTATTGTTAACTCTGCCTTGCTAAGCAGCAGAATTTCTAATATGTGTATGTATTGCATTCAGCACCTGGAAATATCACTTCTTTTGAATTATGTTAGGGAAATCATGTTTGCCCAAGCACAGAATTTTGAATTTGAAATTGCAACACTTTTTTGTTTGGCTGCCATGGCATCTGTTTCAGCTGCTACAGTGCACATGGCTATAGTTTATTGCACATTGTTTAGAGACAGTTCTAAATTGCATGGCAGGTGTGTATTTTGAGCATTTCAAATTCTGTTGTAAAGCCTTCCCTGCAGGTATACATCTGAAACTATAAACTAGGTCATATGTGTGCCAATGGTATTCTAGTTAAAGGGTTTTTATTGTTGTTCTCTGGAAGGCATTTTTTGGTGGTGCTTAACTGAGACCTTGTGAGAGGGGACAAACATGTAAATGAAGTCAACTTCTCAGACCTCTGGGATCTGTTACAGCATGAGTTACTCTTAACAGATAATTAGCTGGGGCTGTTAATCAGGTTTAACAGGTGTTGAATAATGAACTGAGACAGGGCATCTGCTGTGACCAGCCTCTCACTCTAATCTGGTTAGGGAAACTAATGCCAGTTGGAGCCCAGAATGCCTTATAGTGAGATCCAATGTTATATTTTCCTGATGCTTCCATCAGTCTTACAATTATCAAAGAATGATGACATTTGCAACAGGAATACATAAGGAATCAGTTCAGAATTCCCAAAGGGAAAGCTATTAATGAATACATGGTCTTCATTTTCTTCTTGGATTTGAAAACATTTCTTTGCCTAAGTAGAACAGTCACTTGAACTATTGTCCATATTTATATCTAAAATCTAAATCTAATGAAATGTGTCTCACAGTACTGCTTAACTAGGATATTGCAGAACATTGTTGTCAAAGTCTTAGGTAAAGACAGTTTTAGTATGCAGTTTCCAAGTCCTCTTTGCACTTAGCAACTTCTTACCATGTTCTATGTTAAATGATTTTGCTTATTTAAGAGATCCAGACTTTACAATTCCTTGTCACCAGACAGCAAGTTTAGCACTTCCCCACTGTATAAGCTTCTGTCTTTACCATTAAGCTGCATGGTTTTCCCAACAATCTGCTTGCAATGTGAGTGGTATCAGTTCTGAGTGTGGTGCCAAGGTTAAAGCTGACTAATGGAATTGCTTTTTAGAGTACACTTTGGGCTCACTTTTGGTCAGTCAGTTGGTTAGCATGGGAAGGGAACCAAGTGCTGCTGAGTGTGCTCATATACACAGTATGGATGCCATGTCTGACCAAGGTGCCTCTCTGCTTCTGTATATGTGTGTGTATATATATGACAGATATGCTGTCATATCTGCCTCTGCCCTTGCAAGTGTCTCATGGCTGACATAAGACAGACAAGAAGCCCCAGCGTCCTTCCTGGAGGAGCACTGACAAGGGCTGTTGTATGGGTGAATAAGTATGCTGCCTGAATAAGGAATGAGTTCTCATGTTTTCATGGTTTTTATATCACTTTGCCTGGATTTAGTTGATGTAGCCTTACATCTCTTTCCAACCTTTGCTCAAAAGGAAAAAGTAACCCACACTTTCATTTCATTCTTAGGAGACTACTCAGAGATGCTTCAAGCAGGAGTTAAAACTGGTTTGTGTTGTGAAAATTGCAGTTCTGTGATTCTAATAAAGTCTGAGGGGTTTAGATCTGTTTTGCTATTAAATATGGTTGTACCTGTGGCTATTTTGCTCCGTAGGTCTTTTATAAGACACTTTACTTGTGCTGATCATTATGTATCTTGCTAATCAAATTCATAGCAATGTTTCCAGCTATGTAGTTGTTAGCACAACAGGGACTTGTGTATCTAATAATAATCAGCATTATGCAAAGAATAAGTATGTTTACTGCAACTGGATGATTGATACTGTATATCCAATGTTCCTGGAAGAAGAAACATCAACACTTTCTGTTGCTGACAGTGTATGGCACATGTGTTTTTGTTGGTCTGAGAGATTATGGTGCTTTCATTTATATAGGACTTAAAAGCTGAGATTTTGATCACAGATCCCTGAAGTGATCATGGGGATTAGAAAACCCTTTGCAGTGTTTTCTAACATGAAAAGTAGAATTCTCATCCAATGGACTCAGCAGCCAGTTCCTGCTGACCTTAGGAGATTGAGTGTTGCCCAGGAAGTCAGGAGGAACTCAGTAGAATTGATATAACATAAAGTAACAAGTGAGGTGAGAAACAAGCCCAGAATACGTACACAGGAATTCAGAATAAGGGGAGATGAAGACATCACACAGCTATAGAGAGAGCAGGAAGAAAATTGAGTACAATTAGAAACTGTGCTAGCTAGAGAAGGAGGTTCACATAGAGTGCAAACTTTAGAGCAGTGTCATCTGGAGAAAATAAGGAAAGGAATATGGGTCAGCTAGTAACCTGGGAATAGGGAGAAAGAGTCCCCAGTAAAGGCAGTGGGGGACCAGAATCAGAGCCAAGAGAAGGTGTGGCTTGCTGCTTTTTTTTTCAGTAAGAGGCTTGTGTAATATCTGATGTGTAATTTTGCCTTCTAAAATGTTGCTAGTATTGAGTGGCACTTGGCTATTCTATTAGAGAAATACTTTTCTGTACCTTTTTATACTTTTTTTATTATGGAGATATAATGTTTCCTAATGAGATCCATTCCTGTCTATTATGTGAGTGAAATGATACAGTAAAATTCCTTGGGAAAGCTCTTAATATACATGCAACGTAGCCACAATCCATAGTAGCCATAACTCAAATATAGGTATTTGGTATTTCTTTTTTCTTTCTTTTTCCCCTACTGTTAAAAGTATGAAAAGTGATTACAGTTTATTATGGTCTTGCCAAGTTTCATTAAAAAAATCCTAGTTCATAGTTCTGTGATCTAGTGCAAGACACTCTGGGAAACTGCATATATTCTTATGACAAGTATGATATTAACCTGTGCTATTATTGCAAGTAAAAATATGTAGGCTGCTGGATGCACTTTCATCTCTTCTGCATTGCCCTGTTTAACCTTTGGGAGGCTTATGGTTCTGCATAACTGTTTGCCATCTTAAGCCATCTGGATAACCATGTATTCCTTTAATTTTACTTGCTAGTAAGGCACCTTTAACATTCAGAAAGCACAAAAATGTTTTTTGCATTTTGTCTCTTCTCTGGATGCAAAAAAATTGGGAATAGATATCAAAACTTGGGATTTCTCTTCCTTGATGTAATTTTTACCTACATCTGCAGAACAGGCTCTGTAGTTTCCTTTCTAGCATTCAAAATTAACCTGTCTACTCCTCTGAGCCCTTAACCTTTGCTCCAATAGATAAATCACTTCCTGGAAATGTCTGAAAAGTGTTTGAATGTATTTTTTTCCCCCTCAGCAATGTCTTTTGTACAAATGCTTTTGTTAAGTAAAGTGGGTTTTAGTAATTCAGAGGTCCATGATTCTTTTGCAAGTCTTAAATGATTAGTCACCAGTGCCATTTTCTTTCCCTTTCATTCTTTTTGCACTTCAATTTTTTTGTTGCTCAGAGTGCTTTAAGAACAGGCAGTGGTGTGCAATTTCTGTCTTTCTGGGAATGCAGAGTCAAGCTGCTTTTGTAAGTAAAGTCAATAAACATATTCCATCTTATTCCATACAATAAAAGATATTTTCTTTAATGTTAGGTGGTGCTGTGTGTTATATCGCTGGAAGCTGTGAAGGCTCAGGAAAGTAGATCCTGTTGTCCACTCATGGCTACTAATTAACTTCTGGTAGAAAAGAATACTTATTTTTTTATTATTACTACTCATAATGCAGGAGGCAACTATACCTGTGTTGTATTTTCTTCAGATTCTGAGGTTTTAGTGGCAAAGCAGAGCTCTGCAAATTTCTGCAAGTTTCTCTAGAAGGACTTTGGCTTCTCTAATGGCTTTTATTATTTTGATTTTGATATCTTTCTGAGAAGTGTTTAATAGACACAATGCATGTAATATAAATGTGTGGTGGCAAGTTGTCACCCTCTGATCCCAGAACACACAGTGCAGTGTACATAAGGATAATGCCTTGGTCTATGAAGGATGTGAGAGCAAATTGAAGTTTTTTGCTTTGCCTCTGGGTTTCTGTAACATGTATTTTTGATTATGCAAGCTCTATCAGGGAGGCAGAAAAATCACCATAAACTCTATGTCAAAAGTTTTTCCATCTAAACTTTTAAAGTATTATTTGAATAATCCTAGGAGTGTTCCACTATTCCCACTCTTTTTTTGGAGGTGCAGAGCTATCCAGTACTATTAAATGACTCAAGCTACAGAGCGTGTTAACTGTGTTGTTCCAGTCAACAATTACAACAATGTATAACCACATATAAGTTTGTCTGTATGAGTTGCTGAGCTCATATCTCTATTGAGATAAGAGTGCAGAGATCAACCAGCCAAAAAATCACTTTCTTCTTTTCAGCCAGTATCTGTTGCTGCAAATAATGAATTTTAGTTTCTGAAGTTGGTGTATTTGAGACATATGCCTGTAACTGGAAAATTTATTTTATTTTTTTTTTCTAAGGGTGACTGTTTTTCCCTTACATATTCTGTAAACTCAGTCCTAGTCATTCCATTTATGGCAGGAGTGTGAGCTGATTTGTATAGTCCAGTCTAAAATGTCTGCGTTGTCTTGATTATGTTGAACCTCTGACAGAGAACAGGAAGTGTTAAAAACTGCAGGCTTATTTAGGAACGAGTATTCTATATCTCGTGTAGAGTAGGAAAGTGCAGTGGCTGTAGCTTGGTTGGAATGCTGCTTCTGAGACCCTGGAAAAGAAATGTTTTCAATTAAACTGGGACTGAGCGAAAGGCTCTTTTTTTGCCTGTAAGTTGATGTGCATCTGACAGGTATCAGCTTCAAAGCCAAGATAGACATATAAGCTTATTTTGGAAAGTCTTTTGGGAGAGGAATTCTTGAAGTAAACATCGGATGGATCTGGTGCTTCAGCCAGACTTGAGTACCCATAGGGCTTGATGGAAAAAGATCGAAGGTGGCTCAGACTGCTTTACTGGGCCTACTTTCGAGTGCTTCTAATTGTTGGGCTCTCCCAGGAGTGCTGGCTAGTATTGTGAGTATGAAGAAAATGCCTCTGTCCTTTCAATATTTGCTATTTAGTGTTTATGTTACTAATGGTTTTCAGCACTACAGAATTTGTTTCAGACTGATTTTCTGAACTGCTCTGAACCTATTGTTTGCAGCCTCAGAAGCTATCTCTGTTCTATATAGGAACTAAGTGTAGCCTTTTTTGGTGGTTAGTATGATGCTGACGGTGGTGCTTTCCCCACACCATGTTCAGCTTACCTGTGTTCAAGAATGAGTTTACAGTATTTTTATTTCTTGCCTTCCCACTCATCCACCAAATCACTTTTATTTTGAAACCAAACAAAATCACAAATATTTTAAACCAGTGTTTTAGTATTTTGGAACCTTGTTCAGGTTATGAGAAGACCAAGTGAAATTTGGAATGCAGGAACTACTCTTAATGACTACAACAGCAGTGTAGGTTTGTTTGGCCTTTTTACTTGGCAGATTTTGTTTGCTTTAGTGAAGTGAACCATATTATGTTTTCCAACAGGAAGGAAGTCTTTTACAATTCTTATAATAGCATCAAACTGAACACTCTTACAGCAGAGACATCTGTTTTTCACAGTCGCCTTCTGTAGGAAGAGACTTTGTTTTGTTTTGAAATTCTTAGTTCATGTATTTTAGCAGATGATCATATCTAAGCCAGATTCTGATTGTCATCAGTACAAATTGGGAATTAACTCAGTTTATTTCACCTCATCTCTCCCAATTTATAGTACTGTAAAGGAAAACTGAATCTAATGAATTGGCTGTTCTATTTCTGTGTTTAATTGTGTTGACAAGCATTATTTTAAGAGAAATGAGACAATGCAACTGCATACTGCTCAGAAAGCTCCAGTATTCTGACAGCTTATCAGTTTTTATTTTGCTGTCTGAAAGAGTGACTAGAAGACTTCATTTTGGGTTGACAAACAGCATGTGGTATTCCAGCCTCCTGTGTGGATCCTTGAGTGTGTTGACACATTCTTCCAATACAAAAAGATTTTTCAAAAATTAGTGTTAAGATTTTGTATTTGTTGTCCAGTGATGGTCAGTGCCTTATGGGCTTTATGAAACACTTAAGTTTTGGGTTTAGGTGGGGAAAAATCAACTTTCCAGCATATTGCAGCTACTGCAGTATGTTTCCTGAAATACATTTCACAGCTGTGCTTGTAAGGTGACAGCATGGAGCAATATGTGAAGTATTATAAATTACATTCTTAAATCTGTGCCAGCAAATATTTTGACTTTTGAACTTCAACGCAAATTTGAGAGTCATGCTTGGGTTCAGTGTGGAAATGGAACTATATACCCAACTATGCTGGACTCAAATTGATCTATTTCTCTTTCTGGTTTTATTTAGCTCTTGTAATAGAAATAGATGTCCTTAGTAAATCCTGAAGCTTTTATAGCTCTAGTTTTATCTCAGGCAAATTACTGGAAAATGTACAGTGTCATTGATCTGACTAGAACTAATAAGAGTTTAAAATAGCAAAGAAAGTAAGACCTCTAATGCTGAAAACATCTTCCTCTCTTCTTCCTTCCCTTCCTTCCCTCCTTCCTTCCTTCCCAAAAACATCAGCAAAAGGAGCTAATAACTGCAATTGATTTGTTCTGAGTGCTGTCTGTCTTCTCCACTTTTCTTCTGAATAGCGGAGTCTGTGGCAGCCTTGGCTCCAGATGTCTGAGAGACAAGCTGTAATATGTTTCAGAAAGTCCCTGTTTGATTGCATTTGTCTGGGGGAAAAGAACGGAATAAGGTTTGTCTTTACAGTAATGCTAAGCTCCTGAGAACAGCCTCGCAAGGAAGGAGGACGTTTCTGAGCTAGGATTAACAAATCTCTGTTTGCAGTTGTTTCACCGTATTTGTAGGAAGCACAAGCAGCATTGTTGTTTTTCTGCAGCACATGCTAATCAGTTGTATTTTTTTTATTCCTAATGCTGGGGCATTTGCAGAATACAATAAGCCATTCTGAAGTCTGTAGTTTGAAGAGCTATCTGTCCTAAACATGGTGCATCAGAGCTGTGATGTTTTGCTCACAGCAAGTAAATACTGTGAGCATAAAATATGTAAGTGGTGGGCTTGGCCATGTCTACAGGCATTCCTGTGAGTTGGAAAACTACACACATTTTTCTTGGAGTCACCCTCAAATATTTAATTATAGCAGTAAACACTTGAGGTCATAAGTTAAGGTGCTCCCATGCTGTGTTTTCGTTTCATTTCCTGTAACACTTTGCTGGAACCATTAAATAGCTTTTTCAGCATTTTGTTTGCCAGCTACAGTGGTCAGTGGTGCAGTTCAGAGTATGCATGCATACTTGAAACAGAATGTAAGAATCCAGCACCTAGTAGTGGTTGCTCTGGTATAGACTACAAGACATAGGTCAATACAGAGTAATGCTTTCCCTTCAGTGTATGTTCCAGCTTGAACCACCAGTGATTTATAGGCTCCATGAGTCTGTAAATTATTACATTGTTGTCAGGAATCATAGATTACTTATTCTCTGTGAATCTATGTAATTTCTCTTTGAATCCTTTTATGCTCTCACCCTACATGCTGTCCTGTAGAGATGTTTCACAACTTTAATTACATGTTTGAAAATTTTCCCACCAATATTGACATAAGGGCTTTTTCATATAGCATTATCACTCTCTGCACATGTAGACCTTTCAGAACGATGTTTGGCCAAATGTTCCTACTTGTGTGCAGGTCTGAAGAATAGAGGATTAACCTTTTCTTCTCTGATGTCAATCAGAGCTTTTGAATCACTTTGGCTTTTGAATAAATTAAATTTTATGTATGTCATTAGACTGCGTTTCTGTGGTTTACTTTTCTATATGCATTAGGAGACAAAGTGGATGACTCAGGGGAATGATAAGGGGACATAATAGTTGTGAGTAAATGGATAAAAATTCACAGTCAAGTGAACACTAATGAAGGGACAGTTCCACATGAGCTAAAATATTGGTTTCAGGTAGAGATGTGAGCATTGCATTACTACTGACTTGCCATGGATCATGGGGGAGGATGTTACCTGCTGAGAAAAGTTCAAGGCACATCATTTCTATGTTGAGAAATCTGGGCAGCATATGATGTGGGTGTGCTTTTCTTTCTGGCAGCATCTTCAAACCACTTTTTAAAAAAAGTGCAAGGCATTCCACCTGTGGTCAATTTTTAAAGAAAGGATGTTCACAACAGAAATTGTCTAACTTCACCAACCTAGGCTTTGCAAGGGAATAATTTATTATAATTTTTTTTTAAGGTTAAGTTTGTTCATGTGGGTTAAGTGTAATCTAATTCCGTGTTCTTGGCTTCTGTGCCACATTTAATTGCAGCAGTTGGAATGGTTTTCAGGAAACCATATTCTCAGTGTCAAGTGCGTTACATTTTCTGAGATGGGACTTTGTCAATATATATAATAAGTAGCTGAAGGGAGGGTGTCAAGAGGATGGAACCAGGCTCTTCTCTGTGGTGCCAAGCAATAGGACACTAGGCAATGGGCACTAAATGGAACACAGGAAGTTCCACCTAAACATGAGGAAGAGCTTCTTGACTGTGAGGTTGACTGAGCACTGGAACTGGTTGCCCAGAGGTTGTGGAGTCTCCTTCTCTGAAGATGCTAAAAAGCTGTCTGTCCACAATCCTGAGTAATGTGCTCTAGGGAACTCTGCTGGAGCAGGGAGTTTGGATGAGGTGATCTCTGGTGGTCGCTTCCAACCTTAGCCATTCTGTGATTCCGTGATCCTGGTTTGTTAAAGCAGCAGCATCCTGGGAGTTCGATCTTGGCTTTAAGAGGATCAGCTGTATTTTTTCTGCACTGTGAGTTTCTCCCAAGGTGGCTCATTTTCTTTGTCCTTATTCAATTTTCAGTGGAAACTTAGTCAAATGTAGCAAGAAAAATGAAGCCAAAAGTTGCTAAAGAGATTTTATGGATATTTGGCAAGATACTGGAAGGTATGTGTGGATTTACTTTGGAGGAGAACAGCTACTGGCTGCTAAGTCTCTAAACATGTTAGAAAAATAATACACAATTTGATAGACTTGCTTTCCTAGAAGCAGTTATTTTGAAGGGTTTGCTCACTCATTTCTCTTGAGTCAAGTACACATTTCTAGATTGTCTGAAATGGAAGGACAAGAGAGGGCAATATAATGAGGAGTGACCACTGTGTATCTCTCATTAGGGAAAGCATTTGGTGCTTAACCAAAATGACTGAAAGCCTGCACAGGACCTGACTTGTGGTCCTTAGGATCCGGGAAAGATTGGAGAGGGGAGATTTATTATTCTTTGTTACTGTTTTTAAATGGAACTTCCTAAGTATTAACTTTAAAGCTGGCTATGATCACAAACATGTTCAGAATAACTGTATGCTAACAATCATTGAGACAGTACAGCCTCAGAGCAATGCTCAGCCTGTCTTGCCCTATTTCTAAATCTCTATATGTTTTCTCATAGGTGTTTTTTGTTCATACAACAAGAGATGCATAATCCTTGCTGCTGGAATGCCTAGATATTGATTAAACAATGGATAGAAATGTAATTATGCTCTACTTCTGAGCTAACGTATCATAAGACTAGTACAAAAAAATGAAATCACAGAATCACAGAATGTTAGGAGTTGGAAGGGAACTTGAAAGATCATCTAGTCCAACCTCTCTGCCAGAGCAGGATTCCCTAGACCAGGCAGATAGATAGTTGGTCCACATTGGAAGATTTAGCAGAAACAGCAGGAAAAGAGAGAGGAACCTTTCTGGTGTGCTTGAACCTTCCCTCAGTTCATCTTCTCAAGGGGAGAAAGCTTCCTTCAATCTCATCTGCCCCATCCTACGAGGCCAGTTTCCATACAAGAGATGTGGAGAATATGCATGAGAAACCATTGTGTGCCAAGGTCCCTGTGCTTCCCTCTCCTAACAGCAATCTTGGTTTTCCTACATATCTTTTTTTTACTTATTATATTAAAATTTATTTAAATTTACTTTTCTGAATATGGACTTCCTCTGTATTAGAAATGACACTTTCTGAACTATATTTGGCACCAGGTTTCAACCTGTGCCCAAATAAATCTGGTTTCCCAAATAGAAGTCTGTATGAATTTTGTGGTTAATGTAAAAAAGAAATATTCTTCTTGATACAAGGATGGTCAATGAGTCTTGTTTAAGTAATTGATCTTAATTGGCAGCCTTTCTTCGTTCAGTGTGTATCTGGTTTATTGGCACTGTAGTAATAATTTCTTACCTCCCTTCTCACCCAGATCGGAATGTGGTTCATATGATACTGTTGTGGCTTATTCAGTGGTGTGTGTGCCTTGTTTCTGCCTCCTCTGCTCAGAAGCTTCCCAAGGGACTTGTTAGAATTTTTCAGTTCAGTGGAATTAGCATATGATGTACAATCACCAGTTTGTTCTTGGTCTCTTCTTTATTGAAGGAGGTTTGTGGTCCCTCCTTGTGGGTCCTGAGTCCTTGGAGAACCCATTTTCCTGATATTTTTTCCTTCTCTCTAAATAATAGCTTGTATTAAATGTAGGTGCAGAGGAGAAATAAAATTGTTGTAAGAGAAAACTGTCCTGTTACAGCCCCTGATCTTTGCTGGAAGTGAAATACTGCAAAATAGACCAAATCAAAGCTTTGGGAAGTGAGATATGGAGAAACCCTTTTCTTGGCTTATAAACTACCAAGTGAAGTAAACAAATGTGTTCTATTTTACTTGTTATTGAAAGCCAGTGTGTCCTTTTTCCATTAAGAGTGTTTTGCTATTCTTTTGGAAATCTCTTTTAATTAAGGCTGTATAATATGTTTCCAAGGATATGAAAGAAATAATTCACCGTGGCTCCAGCAGCTACTGTTTCTTTCTGATGAAGAAAAGCAAATATTTCTTATCACTTGGAGAGGCAGCAATGATTAGAAATAGGCTACACTTAGGAATCAGTGAATCTTTCTGTGGGCAGTTTCATTATATTGTTGGCTATTTTCTGATTTTAGTCAGTGGTGCACTGATATTGAGCTAAGGTATCATGATCCTCACTGTGCTGGGACATTTCTGGCAGTAGCTCTCCAGCACATAAACTAGTAGAGGCTTGACTGAACTCTTTTAAAGGTTTCTGGGATGCCACAGGCATGTTTGCAATATCATCACAGCAATCTATGTAGTCTGTCTGACATAGAATAAAGGCATCCAAAACAGGAACAGAAGTACTGTGAACTCCTCAGCTCATATAGCTGCCCACTAGCCTAGAAGTGGTATCTGTGTGCTTTTATCAGGAATTAATAGAGCCTAGTTTCTGCAGTGTCAAATGGACAAAGAAGAATATTTTAAGCACTTTCTGTACTAACATGGGACTTGCTTGGAGTAATTCTTGGCTAGCCCTCGTCCCAGAAAGAGCAGAAGGTGAAGTGAGAGGCTTGACCACCACACCAGTGACCTTAGAACTGAAGAAGAATCTTATCTGTGCTCCTCAGAAGTACAGCAGGGTTTCAGCTCCTGCCCGTGCTGCTCCAGGACCTTTTAATACTTGTACAGGCCTGTACTTGAATCATATCTTCCCCTTACCTCACCTTCACAACTCGACCTGAATTCCTCTGCTTTTTGGCAGTTATCTTGGTCTCCTTCACAATGCAGGTTCATCACAGGGAAAAACTGCCTGAGAAGAGAGAAGGTTAACCACTAAATATGACAGTGCTAGAAAGTCAAACAAAAAGAACCTTTTTGAATTGCAAAAGGTGATGTCCTTCTAAAAGGCTTCAGTCTGCTTTTTGTTAAACATTTCTTTGAAGAACTGTCCATTTCATTCACTTCCTCACTGCTTGCAAAAAGGAGCAGTGACAGCCCTGGCTCCGGGTGTCTGTCAGGAGAGCAATAAAAGTTTCAGCCATACTCTAGTGTGATTGTGTTTGATAGGGAAAAACAGACAGATGCTAATTTCAGAACTTGACTTTCAAGTAGACACTTCTCTATATGTCAGGTTAAGGAAATGAGAAGTGTATGTGGCTTACAGAAACAAGTCACTGAGTTTATATGAGATTAAGAGTCTTAAATTAAACTTGGTACTGGTCAGAATTTCTACTGATAGGGAATACATGTTTATTTTCTGCAGACACTGCAGTTTTACTGTCTCTCTTCAGAACAGAAATTTTGGCAATAAATCAAGTGTGATTCACTGTACATATGATGACTACCTTTGGAACTGCACTAAGCTCCAAGAGCAGCATGTTTCTGGTAGCATGACTGATGTAAAGACCCTATAGATAGTGAAGTTAAAGTAGCCATAAACCAGGCTACTGCCTATTTTCTTCTGTTCTCCCTCTCTTGATCCTACTATTATTACATTTTATTTTTAACTTGCATTTTAGATGTTTCCAGAAGCTGCTTCTGTCAGAATTATTGGCACAGAACTGAAAGCCAGTCCCCAGATGTTGCTTTCCCTTCAGGGCTCCAGGAAAACATCTAATAGGAGTTGACGAAGGACTGCTGGACCAGGTAGATTCAGCAGCAAGTGTCTGGTGTGAATATAGCAGCTAGTTTAACATTTGAGATACCTCATTTGTAATGCAAGGATTAAACACTTTAGGAGCATCCTCAAGTGGCAGAATGAACTGGTCTTCAGGTTCTCAGTGGGCCACTGTTAATAGTGAAAAACAATATGAATAAAATGTCTCGACACATGAGTAAGCAGCCTGCATATAACTAGATGAAGTTATTTCTTTATTTTTAAGGATATTAAGTATTAGATGTAGGAGAGGGCTGCATTTCTTTTTTTCCTTCAGAATGTACACTTATTTACCTGCTCTAGGTGAGCTGGAATTATTCTCATTATGCTATTCTATATCATGTAACTGAATGGAAATTTTAAGTTGATAACTGGCAATTACATTGATTTCCTTTTTGTTCCTTGTATAGTCCTCAAAATGACAGTGCTTGTGGCAAAAGTCACTTTATCAACAACAGTCACACAGCACCTTATTTCCACTTATAAAGCACCATGAAAGTGTTCAGAGAAGCAGCTAAAAGCTCTGAAGACTTGCTAGGATAAACAACTGTAACACCACCTTCATCAAAATTAACTGAAATTTGTTGCATAGTGAGGTATTTTAATTAGTTTGTTGAAATAAATGGGGACATATGTTGCCACAGGAAAGGAGCAGGAGATGACAATTGTTAAACCCTGTCAGGTATTGTAGGCTTGAGAATGAATAATGAAAAAAGTCATGGTAGTTAAAACATGTTTACTTAAGATGACAATTGCTTGAAATATGGTTGCATAGTAAAGACCTCATTATGATCCAGACTCTGTACATAAAAATGATACTTATGTCAAGGGGTAATTAATTTGCTCTGGTAGATGAGTGATAGGTCACTTGTGGTTCTGTCTCTTGTTTATGGTTTGGTGGTTTTAGTAGTGCAGGTGGTATAGTACTTTGTACTCTCATATGCTTTGAGCTTTAATGTGATAGTTTTATTTCTATTTTTAAATGAAAGTATCTATATATTCTGATTGAAGACTGGTCAAGTCTTGAAAAGTATATGGACTTTCAAACAATGTGTTCCCTTGCAAAAATTTGATTTCCTATAGCTGAAATAGTTGTTGCAGCCTATTTGCATCTTCTGTCTTTGGAGGGGGGGAGGGTGGGTTGCCAATGCACAACTAAAAATTGTAATCAAACTACTGCAAACAGTTCCAGGAGAGCAAGGGTTTCAGAGATGTAAAAAACATCCAAGAAAAGCAGTTGATACGTTTTATCTTCCCTTGATAGTTCAGATTATATTTGCACTCAGAGAAGCATTTCTGTGAAGTCTGAGTACCTTGAGGTTTGTGCAGGGCTCATGGAATCATTGGACATGTGACATTTCACAATATCCTAAGACTCCCAAGTATGATTACTTTATTCAGAGTTCAAACATCAGATGTTCTGAGTTGTCTATCAGTCGTAAACATTTTCAGAGCCTCGTCTAAGAAGGTGATACAGATTTATATTTGTGAAGAACCTCAGAAGAGGAGCTGAAGATTTTAAACTATTTTAAAATGTTTTTTATTTATATTTTGCTTTTATTTTATTTTTTATGTCATTGTGTTTTATTTTTTCCTTATTAGTAGATGCTTAAAAAAAACCCCCCAAAACAGGCAAGTGGCCACTTAATTTTTCCTCTTTCCCCTTTCTCTATCTGCCATCCATTGTAATAATTTTCTGCTGGAGTTCAGGTCTTCTTGACTATAAAAGGTTGATGATATGCAAAAACTGAACCTTATTAAGAAATCCTAAAGGATTTTTATTGTTTATCACATTTGAAATACACTGTCTATAATACAATACAGTACAATAGTGATAATATACATTACGAAGTGCAACATACAGGACAATAGATGTATGGTGCCCATATGTTTAAAATTTTGGGGATTCTGCAGTGATTTACTGCAGTTGATGTCACCTTGCAATACACTGACTTAGGCACTTGTCATGCGGCCAGGAGTTGTCATCTCAGTGATAAATCCTGACAACAAAATTAATTCCTGTTTGGGAAATAATCTCAGTCAACATCTTCTTATGTCATTTAAACTTAAGGATGAATATCCAGTAATAAAATAATATCTTGCCCTTTCCAAATGATTAATATCTTATTTCTCACCGTCTCTTAGAAAGGAAAGATACAGAGATGCCAAACTGGTATCAGAAACATCTCTCCTGTTCGGTGTATAGTGTTGTCTCATTTCTCTTGTATGTATTAATTGTTAATCAGTCATGGTAGTGTGAAGTCTGATAAACAAATTGTACTTTCACTGCTTTGGTGAAGAACTAACAGATCTTTTTAATATATCTCAGGAATGTATGAAATGCTTTCCAGTACTATGCTAGTAGTCCATTGTGTCTAGTATCCTATTTCTGTTACAGCACTGAAAATGAAATGAAACATTCACTTGCTATAGCATTATGGGATGACACTGTCCTTCATAGAGGTTGGGAAGAAAGATTCTAACATTGAGGCTGGCTTATAGCCCTTAAACTGTGTGCACATGCAGTCCTCTCTCTTCTTATTCTTCTTGCAGGTATGCTTTAGAAACATCTAATCCAGGTTTTGTTTCTTTCAAGTTGCTGTCCCAAAATTTTGAGACCATGTCTTCTACAGCCTTTTCATGCCATGACTAATGGGAGAGGAAATGGGTGTCTGGGGAATTTCTCTTCTAACAACTTAAAATACATTGTTCTTTAAGTAAGAAGAATGCAGTAGGAATATCTATGCTACATTTTATGACCTCTCACTTTTGTCTTAATTAATGTCATCTTAATGTCTGTACTATTTTAGACAAATTTTGACCAAAGATCATACTTCACTTCTCATCCCTCAGTACTTATTTTCCTTAATAATCTTTTGTTGGGGGACTTTGAGGAGAAAAAAATGTTTTCAAATAATTATTTCCAGTCCTTTTCCTTCATGCTAATATCCATTTTTCAGAGACATAGCATGTTAGTTTTACATTTCTAGAAGCTTTTTTCTGACTTGGGAATAACTTTAACTTGATAAACAGATGTTAATTGCCTCCATGGCATGACTTTCATAAATACAACTTTTAAGTTCTGTCTTGTTCTGTTCAGGCTTTTGTTTGCCAGTTTCCTGCTCTACTTTTCAATTGTTGCAGGGAAGAACAGACTTTTCCTTCAAATTCTCTGCCATCTGTAGCAGCCTCTAAGTCCTAAATTGAAAGGCAAAAATTGATCTTGGGATAAAAGGTAACAGTCTTGCTTTCTAGATCTCTGAAGTCAGCTGTAGAAATGGAGGTGGAAGAATATTGTCACCTTTTATCTCTTCTCTGAGGTGCACAAAGTACAAGGTAAGGATAGGGGCAAACCAAAATCGTTGGAAACAGAAGTCACATTTTCAGTTCCAGAATATGATCTGTGAATTTCAGTGTTTTGTAATCTTTCTTATCAGCTTTTCTACCGGTGTCAGGTTATTTGACATGACTGCTTCCTAATAGATCTAACACTAGACCATTCTTTCTGTATATGGATTTTTAAGGGTGAACAAAAGATAGCTTATATGTCATTCCTATTCTGGAAAAAAATGTCAGGAGTTAATAGAACCGGTTAATTTTTTGTGGTTTGTTCTGTGGTTTTGAAAAACAGTTTTCTTACCAAATTTCTATTTCTTTGATAGAATTGTATGCTTTCTACCTCAAAGAGTCAGATTTAGTATAGGCAAAGCTTACTGTACTAATACAAAGGAGCAATATTTTGATTTTAATATAATGACAATTTTTGAACAGTGTGTTGCTAATATAAATCACATTGATCAAGCTCACAGTGAATTTTATAATTAGTGTAATTTAAAGCTAATATTTAGTAAAGCTAAGAGTGAGCATACTGCAGTCAGTTCTTACCCTGTTTCTACATTCACTCCTATTGATTCAAGTCATTTAGTTCAGTGATTTTGAATTCCCAGAACTACTCTTTGACCTGCTATTGAAGAACAGGGTGGATTTGTCTTGGCAACACGGAGTTGGAGTTCCTTAAATACCCATTAGCTTTAGGTTTATCCTTATTTTACTTATACACACATACACACATGGAGTAATTCCTTTGCTGTTAGCTTACATTTTCTGGATTGCATCTACTTATAAGGACATCCTTACAGAAAGCAAATACTTCCTACTATCTCAGTAATTCCTCACTAAGGTCTAATTGATTTGCTTGTAGTCCTCATTGTAGAAGGTTTTATGGTATTAGAAAATAGTCACTTTCCTAGATGGCAGTATTAGCTGGAAAATTGCTTAATTCTTATTGCATGAAAGGGAAAACTGTCTTTGGTGGAAGTAAAATTATTGTGTGACACGCAAAACCAATAGGAGGTTTATCCACTGTGGTTTTGTGATTCTCTTTGGTTTGATTTAACTTGTTGTGCTTTGGGTTGGGTCTTTGGGGGTTATTCTTCCCCCCACCACACTGGGGAGTAGAACAGTTCTTCATGACAACCGTAAGAACTGGTAAAATTTTGTAGGCTTAATCTGCTATGAAAAAAAGTCAAATATGTCACTGAGCATTTTTCTTAGTGTTAAATAAGCAAAATTCCAGGATATGCAAAATGAGACATTTGGCCCAAAGTAAAATCTTGCTGTTTTCAGAGGGATTCTTCATCATTTCTGTAGCCAGAACATGGCTTCTGGGAGAGAGAAAGGAAGGCTGGAAGTATTAAACCTGTATTTTCATGAAATCAGAAAGGAAATTTGAGATAAAATTGGCACAAACTGTGATTTTCATTTGCCAGTTTTAAAGGCAGTAGAATTTGGGTGTGACATTTTCCCCTGTAGCTTTACCAGTCATTTAAATTTCTTACTTGAATAAAGACTTTCAGGACTATATCCAGATTTCAGTGAGTTTGAGATTCCCACTGACAGCAGTGGGAGATCTGTGTGTGAGCCAACAGTTTATGGCCTGTAGTTATTTGGTGCCTTAAAGGCAAAATACGCTTCTGCCACTTAACATTTAATTTACGTGTTCTTAGTACATAGGTTTACTCAATTCTTTCCCATAATAGTTCCTTAAAACATGTAGGAAAGGAGAATACCTGCTGTTGTAGTGCCCCATTGACCAAGTCTGCAGAGTGACTTGGGCCTCTGATGCTGAGTTGTCACGGTGCATAACTGGCCTTTGGACTTGGTGCTAAGTTAATGTCTGGGCTCCTACACTGTAATGTGTGGGAGAGTGGGATATAACAGCCACTGTCTTTAAGACCTAAGCTCATTCATACTGAATGCTGAAGAAAAAGTGTCATTTAACTCCTGCTCTGGGAACTTAAACATCATCTCAGGTGCAGGGTAATATACTTCTGACAGAGAATCACAGACCAAAACCTCTGGAAGTTGGGCACCCCTCTTATCAATAGCTGAATGCCCCTTTCTTAGAAAGTAAACCTGAAAGGAGGATGGCAATGGTGCCTCCTCCACACGGTGGATGAGGAAGGGCTCCTTTAGAATGTCAGACTTTGTCAGGCTGGTCTGTCCTCAGCTCTTGTGTTTGGGAAAGTTGTTCATCTACCAGGCCAGGCTCTGTTCTGCCACGAAGGCATGCTTTGCCCTTTCAGGTGAGTCTATGCCTTCTGCAAAGGAAAAAAGAAGTGAGGATGTATATATACCTTATGAATATTTTCAAACTTCAGTCAATCAGAGAGAGAGAAAGAGGAGTCTGATGCTGTAGTCGAGAGATTGGGGAAGTTAGGGGAACTTAGTCATAGGCAGGAATCCTATGATGCAGTCTCAACTCCAAGGGCACTCTACGCATTTTATATTAAATGAGCACTGTAGAAAATGAAACTTCAAGTGATATTGCCTGTAACAGCAGCATCTGCTTTTGCTGATTCACAGGGATTTGATTGATGTGTTTTAAAATTGCTTTGAGGTAGCAAAATCCACATGGAATAAGAGTTTAATATTTATTAAAAAGAATCTTGTGGCTAGCTTCACATGATGGACTCCTAGCTCTGCCAATATCATTCAAAACTGTTCTAAAATTACAAATTGCCTTTTTTTACACAGGGCATTGATGTAGACACATCCAAAACATCCCATTCAAACATCTTGTTTGCATTTGCTTGTAGCTCTTCCAGGTATTATCTTCAGGGCTAAAATCTTTCATGCATGATACAGACACATTTTAGATCCTAGGCTGAATGGTTTAATTGCATGCTGATTATATTTTGTTGATTACATAGCAAAATTTAGGTGAAGTTATAAATCTATTTCCAAAAAGAATGTTAAGGGAAATGTTGGTTTTGAAAATGTTCTAATGGCATTTCTTCTGGAAAATTTTTATAAGCTCTGTGGAATTCTGATATTGAGTTGTGTCAGCATCTCCTAAGGGACAGTGTTTGAGAACAGTCTTTACTTCAAGCATTCACACTCCTCATTCTGTTTGAAAATAAAGATGCAAAAGGAGGGGGAGAAAGAGACAGCAGTGAAATTAAGTGCAAGAGGAGCTGAAAACCGAGTCCATACTTCACTTCATGCCTTTGGCCTGATAGGCAAGAAGAGCTAGAGTAGCAAAAAGCACATCAAAAAGCTGTTTTTGTTTTCATGCAGCCTTAGTTTTTGCTGTTATATTCCTCTGCAATTTCTGTGTGTTTTCAACCTCTCTTAATAAAATAACTTTCAGACCCCAAGTGATTCTTCTATGTACAGTCATTGGAAAAAAAAAACCAGAATGGTTAATGGATTTGACTGTGAAAGTCACAGAATTATGGAAAACAGGAATATTTATAGACAGATCTGCCAGAGAGTTTGTTAAATAATAATGGAAAATTATAGACAGCAAGGTGGTCTCATTATCTTTGGTACAGAATTAAATCAAGCATCCAGCAGAATTTGTTTAACCTTTCCATGAAATTGTACTGAATTGCTCCAGACAGCAGCAGCAGCAACTCTTCAGGTCTTGGTTGTTTTTTTTTAAACACAGTCCTAAAAGTTAATGGTGAAGTTTTGTGTGGACATATACTGGAAATACTGCTATAAATTCTCAACTATTTTAATTATATGAGCCCTACTGATGTAGAAAGTATATCCTTAGTAGTACACATGAGCAGGAATTAATTTTGCAAAGGAAAGTGAGAAGAGGGATCTTTACATTTGAAATAATAAATGGGGAATGGGGAAGGAAGAAAGCCCTACCAGTTAGTTCCTGATTTCTTTCTGGTGCAGCAAAATTTCATAAGACCATTCCCAGTTCATAAGGGAATCATTATCTATTAGTATAGTTTCCACATGCTGGGGGAGCGTGGCTGGAGCTCAGCTTTACTGCCTCCCTGGAAGGCAAGAGAAGGGGAGATGCAGATCTTAAATTGAGAGCAACCCTGAGCATAAAGCCATTCTGTCTGTTCTTTGGGAGAAGCAGCCAAGTGGTGAATTCCCTGGAATTCCATCGCTTTTAAGCTGAATCAGGGAATGCTGTAGGTCCTCTGGGAAGTCCTGGGGAGCTCTTGAGAGCTCTTGGGTCTGCATCATTCTATCTTTAAATCTTACTCTCTGCACTTTGTCAGAAGGCCCATGTTGAAACAGCTGTTTAGTAAGAGCATCAGTGCTTGGAATCTGTATCTGGAAGTCTTTGCATTACTCCTGCTCATCTTGGTAATCCTTGCTTATCCCTAAAGGTCTTCTGGGGCTTGGGAACAGTGTGTTCTGAGATCTCCAGATCAGTGTCGAGGTCCAGACACTGAGTAGAGAGCCCTAAGGAGAACTCCACCACAAGTAAAATATAAAGTGTAAAGGTAAAACTCAAAACTAAAAGCAGAATCAAATAGTGGGAATCATAGAATGGTTTGGATTGGAAGGGACCCTAAAAATCATCTAGTTCCAGACACCTTTGCTGTGGGCAGGGACATCATTTGCTGGATCAGGTTGCTCAAAGCCCCATCCAACATGACCTTGAATACTTTCAGGGATGGGACAGCCAAAACTTCTCTAGGCAACCTATTGTGCCACTCTCAATGTAAAGAATGTTCCTTATATGTAATCTAAATAGACCTCTTTTAATGTAATACTGTTACCCCTTGTCCTATCACTATGGGCCCTGGTCAAAAGTTTCTCTCCATCTTTCTTATAAGCACCCTTCAAGTATTGAAAGGATACAATAAGGTCTTCACTTTTCCAGACTGAAAAAAAACCCCAACTCTCAGCCTGCCTTCATAGGAGAGGTGTTCCAGCCCTCTGGTCATTAAGCTGTGACTGTATCTCTGATTGAGGCATTTCTTAAGCCTCTGTGGAACTGAGACTCTTGGGACTCTCTTTTAGTACACAGTAAGCCCTTGCTTCTTGTAAACATCCAGTCTAATGCTAGAGATGTGATTTTTGACTGCTGCTTGGCTAGCTTTCAGGAGATACTGTTCCGTGTGGCAGCCTAAAGACGTGTCTGTTCTGATAAATAGCATTTGTATTTCTTTATGACTGTGACATATTCAGCTTCTGCCAGCCTGTAGACAAGGGAATATGAGTCTTGTTTTAGCCTCCCACCATGACTCAAAGAAGAGTGCACTGAATCCATGCTGCTCAGGAGAGTCAAGATAAAACAGGTACAGTGAGTGTGTTTTGAAACAAATATGCTTACAGCCAATAGTATTTCAGATGCAACTCATCACTGACACAACATAAAGCTTACCTCTGAGATGTCTTTTATCCAGCCCTTTCATCTTGTTAAATGTAGTTCAGTGTTTTCTTTTTTCTGGTGACTAGATGATTGCATTAATTTAAAGGATAACAGTTGGCACACCAGACATGCAAATGGAGCAAGACTATGGAGATAAAATAGGGAGTAATTGGTCCATTAAAAGAACTTGATTTTGTCCGTTTAAGAAACTAAATTCTATTATTTAAATGTAAGCCTGTAGCCACAGGTACTGTATCTTTCATTCACTTCTATATGAGTGTGCTCAGAAGTGGCTTGGAGTTGTGCTTCTGTAATGAAGGAGATAGTCTTCAGTGCATTAAAATTAGATATATGATTTAGAGAAGGTGGAAAGTTTTCAACTTTATTCTCTGCATACTGCATGAGTGAGTTCAGTTTAGTGAGAAACTGATACTATACTAATCCAAATACCTTTAAAAAGAAACAAACCTGAAACCATCCTGAGTTTGAGTCAAGTTTTCCCTGTAGAAGACTGATGAAAGGCATTGACAGCAGCTTTGCTAATAGCCCTTGCTTTAGCTTAGTGTTAATAGAAACATAGAAACATCATCACGGTTGGAAAGGACCTTCAAGATAAGTCCAACCGATAGCACTACACTACTGTTATCACCATCAAATGAAATGCAGACCTGGTGGAATTCCAATGACTTATTGCTGCACCAAAGACAAATTTTGCCCAGTTTGGATACCAGGAATAGAAGTACTAAGGCCCATGTCATGTCCAGTGAGCCACTTACTGCACTAACAGATGTTCATTCTTGTTAAGGCCATGGGAATTTAGTAACTCTGTCCTTCCCTCTTGGAAACAAGTATACAAATTTACAAGTTTTCATGATTTCCCTGGGCAAAAGTAGTCCATCTATAACATGCCTTTTTTTACTTCCTTTTCAACATTTTGCCTATGCCAAGAGAAATCCACATTTTGCAGGAATCATAAGTATAAATTGTAGAATGAACTTCCTGCTGGGGACACATTTGTTAGCTAAATAAGAAAGCAGATATACAATGATACCTCTTCCACTGCAGTATATTGTAAACAGGTAGCAATTAACAAAGGCCAGGTAGTTGCTTTTTACTCATGATACTTTATCACAAACATAACTCCCCCTAAATTTATAGAAAGCTTGGTAACAAGCTTAATAAGAGAGGATACCTGGAACATAAAATATCAGCATTCCTGATTTCTCTTCTTTTCCTGTTCTACAGGAAAATGTCTCCTTGGCCATCCAAAAGCATGGTTATATTCATCAGGTGGATTTGGTTGTTACGGTGTTATTTCTAGAGTTCCATCAATTCTTGTGATGTGAAGTTGATTGATTTCTTCTGGGGAACAGGGAGGACTGTATATGCACACTGGAAGTCTGACACATTGCCCTCTGAACTCTTTAGAGAGAATGTATTGAATGAAGGAGAGGCAGAGATATGGGCTTTGTTCAGCCTGGAGGAGAGCAGGGTAAGAGAGGGATCCAGTTACTGTCCTCTGCCTCCTGGATGCGGCTGGAGGGAAGGTGGAGCCACTCTTCTCAGAGGGTTATATTGAAAGGACAGGGGACAGCAGGCTCAACGTGCAGCATGGGCAATTTTGATCTGATGTCGGGAAACATCAGTAGAAGTGTTTACAAACTGGAACTGAGGCTGAGAGAGTCTGGAATACCCATCTTTGAAGATATTCAAACCTTGGGAAGGCTCTGAGCTGTGGCCCAATGATTATTATTATGTTTCCATTTTAGCCACTATAGTATTTGTTAGAAACAGAAGATTAATCAGATGAACTCAATGAATAGTTTTTGTTTGCTGATAGGAGGAATGTAAGAATGTAGGCACTCTGCATAGGAGCAAGGTAATCCTAGTGCCGAAGCCTGTATCGCGGGTATGGAACATGTGGAGTTAAAAGATACTGAACTCTGGAATTCCCTAATCCAAGAATGCTTCACTTTGTCATATTTGTGTTTTGAGGTAGATTTCTGCAAAATCTTAAGAGTTTATAGGTGGAGGGGAAAGGTTTTTCAGGTCATACTGGTGAACTGGGGTTGAAATGGGTTATTGTTCTGATGTAGAATGTTCTTTACAATCCTCCGAACTCTTAGTTCATTTGGGTGTGAGTAATTTTGTTTGCTGTAGAGCTCAGCTCTCCAGGTCTTTGTGTCTATTTGGTGACTGTGCACTGATTAAACAAAAGAATCATAAGGAAAAACTTTCTGTAGATTGAGGTGCTTACATAATTACTGCAACTCACAAGTAGATTTCAAGCAGGAGACCTGAGTCACACCTGTGTGTTAATTAATTATCTACATCACTTAGCAATTACTGCAACTATTTGGCAATAATACTTTGTAAAAGAAAAGGAGTGCTGAGAACTACAGTAAACAAGTTCTTAATGTGTCTTAATTGACAAGCGTTTTTGAAGTTCAATAACTTCCTTTCAGAAAAACCTTCTTTTAGTTGATTCCATGCTCTGCTTTGTAAGCTGTTTGAGCTTACAACTTATGAATAATTTTGTTTCTGATGTGTTTTTTTAAACAAATGACGTAGATTTCATATTTGACAAAATAAATGTGTAGCTGTTGGAGTATTTTTGAGAACAAGAGTCATTATTATGCTTTTCCCTTTTTTTATAACACCATCTGTTTAGTAAACATCAAAATGGATTGATATGAAACTTAAAAAGTTCATAATGACAAGGAAATAATATGTGACAGATTAGATAAGAACAAGTCATTAAAATGGCCTATAAAAGGACAACCATCTGTAGCACTAAGATAATCCTTCTATTGATGACAGTAATAATGTTCTAAGTCAGTGACGATTTTGGATTTACAGCATAAATAGTGATCATATGAACCAAATAATTTGAATGGGGTTTTTTTTAGTTAATGAACAGTCTTTTTTCCCCTTTTACCCTTGTGAAAAAAAAAATTATACAAAATATATGCATATGCTTGATAATGACTTGTGTATTATCTCCCAACCTCACAAGAAGCAATTATAAGTTCATTTAAAATACTACATATAACTCTAAGTTTAGGGAAAATAATCTTATGTTTACAGAAAATGTGTGATGTCCTTTGTCACTCTGAAAATCTTAACAGTAGCAAGAGGAGTGCAAAATGCTGAGGGTGCAACTTCAGTTAAAGATTGATATACACATAGATCCCCTCTTGGAATGGCCCGTGGGTGTTGTCTGAGCAGAGAACAGCCAGCTGATGACCCTAGGAGAATATCTGTCCATTATTTGAATTAAAAGGGTACCTGTTCATAATGGTTTGATTGTTTGACCTCTTCAAAGGCATAGTTTAGGGAAGTGTCTACTTTCAGTTGCACAGAACCTCTGCCTGTGACCCAGCACCAACCCCTCTTACACCAGGATGCCTTAATCACCTGTGTTGATTTGCACCTTGCTGGAGTTACCCACTCCCTAACGGAATGATCCTTTTGGGAGCTGATTTAATTCCTTGTAAATGACAATTTATGTTCCTAAACCTAAAGCAACCCTTGTAATTCACCTTCAATACAAAAAGGAATTCTCTGAATAGAAAGTATTACCTTTGCTTCTTTTATTAGGCATATAGTTAAAGCTTTTCATCTCCAAAGTACTCTAAAAATGCTAATTAACCTTCACAAAACTTCCCTCCCCTTAATGGTAGGTGGCACATGAATGACTCCCTGCAACATTATAATCCAGCCACTTTAGTAATTAGTTTTGAAGTATAGGACATGAACTAATTAGAAAATTGTGCAACTGCTAGGCACGTGTTGGCTACAAATGCCTGGGAACTATCCAAAAATGTCACATGGTTTCAAGTGATGATGTAGCTGTGAACCTCATGGAGTAATTAATTCTTTGTATGCTTTGAGACAGGTCTCTGGGAGTCAGCAATGCTAAGAGTGCTCCTTGAAAAGCTTGTCTCTTTTTCAGCACTCCACTTCCCTCCCCCTCTCCCTTGGGCTTTTTCTCCTTGTTGAAGAGCTTTGAGGCTATGGAACGGGAAGGCTGTGCCAAGCAGCGGTGCGTTTTATTCATCACATATTGTACACAAGTAAAGCTGTGGCCAAGAGCCTTGCCTGGCTGCTGAAAGAATGAACTAGTGTCACAGCTAAGTGGTATAACTAAGCAGATCCTACTTGTTTGTTTTGGGCTAGATCACATCATTGTTTTTCAAGCAACGTGAGATGTGCCACAAAAAACAAGTGGTTTATTTCTTGTTTTATCTCCATAATTTTAAATTGTCACCTACTATAGCTGCACTATTTTAATGTTGCTGAATTGTGGTTGATTGAAACTGTAAACTTGAGCATAGCATTTAGTGCTTTGATATTATTAGTGAATTCAGTATCAAATATCTCTAAAGACTCACTGGATGAGTGAAGCAATGAGTTAAGAGCTGTTTACTGCACTTCTTCAGCACTGGCTTTGTGGAGGGTTCACTGGAGGTGATTTCTTAGAAAAGATTCTAGAGTAACTAAGGTGGATTCTCTTCCTTTCTTGTTTCCTTCTTTTCCTTAGATGAACTGAATTATTTAGAGTGTTGGCCAAAGAGGGCAGGATGGTGGAACTATCTGTTCTTAGGAAAGCAAAAGAATTTGAGAAGCTATAAAATCTTCTGCAAGTGCTGTTAATTCAGGATATAAATTAACATAGTCCCTGTATTATATATATATCCTTATTTTAGATGCACAGTGAAAGTTTTTTCCTTTTATTCATGCCTAAGTTTCAGTAGTGGTTGTGATAGAAATGACTTTTAATTTTGGTTTATGATTTTTTTTATGTTATTTTAGGCTAGATGCACCTGGTATCTAATGTATATTTGTGAGTTTAATGTATTTTTCAAGATGGCAACTGTATGTCAGAAATAGTGTGTTTGACTTCTTGACAATCTGCATCCTATCAAAGTGATATACAACTTGAGGAACTTGTCTGAATTCTATTTTCACATGATCTGTAAATGCATTTATATAATACTGTGGAGTTTCAACATATTTTTTAATGACACTTAGTAAAATTGCCCTGGGTGTTCATGGCACTAAAAACAGAGGTAGTACTTCCTTGTACCTATGAACAGTACTCATCCTGTAATATCAGGTCATACTCAGAAGTTTCTAATATTTCAGGTGCTGTTTGATTTCCACAAGCTTCTCTTAAATGCTTACTAATTAACTGAATTGTAGGTACTTTTAATACAGTAGATCTTGAAAGTGCAAGGGCAAAAAATGGCTGATTCTTGTGTGATGAGTAATCCTCTAGCATTTCTCATCACAAGTAAAAGTTATGGGATGTCTTTTACTAACTCATAGTCTGCAGTATATTTACAATATGAAGCTTGTTAAATTATAATTCATTGCTCTGGTAACAAGTAAATTAATGTAAAATATGTATTTGCTCTACTGCAATAAGCCTGTAGTTGTAACCAATGTATGACTCTCCTTTTTTTCTACAAATCTTCATGGTGCTCTGCAGTCTGAGGGTTCACTTTTTAAACATGTGTGGTCCTCGCTTCAGCAGAGATGTGCTCAAAGGTCACCATGCCCTGGGTTACATGCTGGCCTGGATTTGCTTACTCTAGGAGCTGCCATTTGTGCAAATATGCAGATGCTGACACTTCACACATTTTTGAGAACTTTATTTATTTTCTTTAATTATGTTGCTATTCAGAGAAAAAGATTAATCTGCATTAGCCTGAGGACAGTCAGTGGAAATGACATGATCAGACTGGGTCACTTGCTTGCTCTCTTGTTTTGTATTTTTTCTAGTTTTATTTATTCAAAGGCTCTTGGGCATTCTTGCACCAGCTGAGACCCCAGTTGCACCCATGAATTGTCTTGAGACAAGGAACATCAGGTCTGAAGCCTGACTGTGATTGCCTCAGGCAGGTGCATGCAAACCTGGATGTGCTGAGCAGGGCTTTCCTTGCCCCGGGCAGAAACTGCCCTCACCTACAGTATTCCCTAGTCAACTAGTTTTGTCTTGTGGGAGCAGGTTTTTTCTTGGGTGTGATTTCTGTTTTTCCTAAAACATGCAATTCATGGCTGAAATTGTTTCTTATACTTTAATGCCAAAAAATCCCCAAACCAACTTCCCCCCACACACACTTACTGTTTTGTACTCATTTATCTTTTTTGCCTACACTGTCCTTTAGCTTAAGAGCTTTTGCCTCCTTGTCTTTTCCTATCCCATCCCAATCCCTTACAGATATTATAACAACTGAGATCTCTCTCTCAGCTTCTATTCTAGTACACTAACAAGTCTGTGTTTTACAATAAGAAGGTATATTGAATAAATACTTAAGTATATGACAATGAATTGAAATGCATTGCTTTTCTGTAGGCTATGTTATCTTTGGTATATATTGACAAGTCATTTAAACTTGCTTAAGTGCAACACTGCAACTTCTTCCCTAATTGCCCCTCTCCTCACAGAAAGAGATATTTCTTATTTGATTAAGCAGATGTTTTGGTGTAAATTAAAAATGGAAACCTAGCTTTCTGGGATGTGAAAGTTTTTCTGAGTAAGATCCTACAGAAGTTTAGAAGCTGGTGATAGAAGATAACTTGGAGTCAACTTACTTTGTTTTTTCTTTGGTTTTGGTTGAGGTCTTAGAAGTCTTGCATTTCTCAGAAGAAAAATCATGTCTTAGAAGAAAGAGAATTGATTAGAGAATTTGTATCTCAGAAGAAAGACTTCTCTTTTAGGGTGAATGAGCACTGGGACAGACTGTCAGACAGGCTGTGAAGCTCCTGTCCTGAGAGATATTAAAAACCCTCCTGGACATGGTAGTAGGCAACTTGCTGTAGATGACCCTCCTTGACCAGAGGGGTTCAGCAGGGGTGTATAGATGACCTCTAGAGGTCCATTCCTACCTGAACTGTTCTGTTACTCATGGATGGAACATCAGGTCTAGCTTTTCTACATGTGCATTGACATTGTCCAATGCCATGCATGTCATACAGTCTGATGGTGCACCTGCATTTGCCCTGAAAATGTTGATTCAAATCGATGCATCACGTTTTCTTCTGGCCACAAAAACTGCCTGTTCCATGACTGGTGTCAATATCAGTGTTTGAAGTGTTTGATTTGCTGGGCTGATGTAGCTTCATAAGGAACTATTATATATGTCATGAAAATTTCTGAAAAGGGTAAGTTCCCATGTCTTGAAACACAGGCTTCATCTGTATTCAGAACATGTTCTTTGCTTGAACTCAGCCAGAAGAGTTTTCCACTCTGGAGATCTCTTGTTTATACTTAAAAACATCAATTCTGGGAACTCCTGTAATATTTCTTGGGTTGGAATTTTAAGTGAATCTGAATTGTTCTGCTACTTGTAGAAAACTGTCACTTAACCCCCTCTGACAGTACACAGCTGTGAGTTTCAGGAACACACATGCTCCCTCTCCAAACAGAAATCTGTGCTCACTCTGTCAGGAGGTCTCTGTCACTTGTAAAATTTGTGGTTTTCTGTTTTGGTTGGTTGTGGGTTCCCCCTTCCCCCCCCCTTTAAAATAAGAATAATAATAAGAAGAAAATATAGTCCTTTTATTACTTTCCACTAGTTAGTACATACTCATGCACGAAGAAAATCTTACCAAAGCAAACAGCGAATCTCCCAGATAGCTCAGTTGTGACCCACATCAAGAATACCTAGATTTTCTATTAGTTGTTGTTGCTTATCACAGTATATGAGGACTGCTCACCAGCTCAAGGAGTGCTAAGTACCGTGTGAGGCTGCAAGATGTAGTGGTATTGGAGAGGTTAGTATTTTTTTTGAGAGAACAGGACTAAATGTCATAGGTATTTTTGAAACATGGCAGTATTTTAACAGGATGGAACTGGATCCTGTTTAAACTTTCCCTCTTGCTTTCAGAGTAAATCTGACAATTTTTGAGCTGAGCACCTTTTCCAATCTAGTTTTGATTATAAGACTGCCGAAAGAGGGCTTTGTACTAAGAATTGAGTGCAGCTGTAATGCAGGAGCTGTTGCATCCTTTCCATAATATTCTTTGCTCCCTCCTTCAGTATACTCTTTCTTAAATCATTCTCTCTTGCTCATCGTTTGATGCAAGCATGGTCGTGTAACTGCTGGCCCATAACAGAACATTTGTGGCACAGGTGATTCTGGGAGCACAAGAGTGCCTCTCAAACTGTCAGCTGCTCAATGTTTTGATGTCTGGAAGACAGCTTTCTTAATTTCATTAGATAGGAGGTGGTCCAGAAAATTAAAGGTGCTGACAATTTGTAAGCAGCTGATTATAGGCTAGAGTTATTAGTCCTTGTAGTTTCATGACAGCAACAGTTGTTTATGTTTTTTTAAAGATGAAAGATTTAGCAAAACAACGGAAATCAGGTAGAACCTTTAATACATAATGAAATGAGGAAAGCTTTTATGCTAATAATATTCTTTATTCCTTTTCCCTCTAGTTAGGCTAATTTTTATTTTAAAATCATCACTGAAAGCATTATTCACAGTCACTTTTTAGGGAGAAGAGGAAATATATTGAAAAGAAGTGGAACTATTAGCAGTGTATTTTGCAAATCTGATTCTGCTTCTGAGGGCAAGCAGGCATAAGGGAGCAGAAGGGACTAGAGGACATGAGGACAGGCTCCTCTGCTGACTGTTTCTTGTCTCGCTGATAGAGAGATGCTAAAGATGTTATATTGGCTGCTTGGACCTAAGGCATGAGAAAGAGAATAGAGGATGGTATCTTCCTTTTACCTTTATGCTTGGATAAATTTTTCCCCCTATTTCTGTTTTCCTCTTTTCTGTTAATGGCTACTGCAGTTAGTACTCAAGACACTGCAGTAAATGCTCAAGAACCTTCACACACATTTCTATGGCTGAATTTACCATCAGGGCAAACTTATGACTCTCTAATTGTCACACCAGAATGTTCCTAAAGCCTTTCCCTGGTCTACTGGAAACTCTTTGGGTTTTGTATGTTTGTGTTGGTTGTGGTTGTGTTTTGTCGTTGTGGGGTTTTTATGTGCTTTTGTTTGTTTGCTTGCTTGGTTTTTTTTGTTTGTTTTGGTTTTTGTTTCTTTTATCACAGGAAGGGATCACAATGTCTATAGTTTTCTGGATTTTAGTCTAAGGCAGTCTTATGCATAGCCTCACCTTTATTGTTCCTTATAAACTTCAGTATGCCATGTATTCAAGTACATTCTCTTTAGCACAGCATGCTGGCCATATGTCTGATGATCTTTGATTCAAAACTAGTTACCACTTTTTTGTTTCATAAGTTGCATGAACAGCAGTCTCTAAGATTCATGCCCTGCTTTCTTTATGGTGTAATATATTTGTAAACATGTTTCTTAACTTCAAAACATGTTTGTTCTGCCTCATTTATTTGCAGATAACTTACTGTCTCTTGGATCTTTAGCTTCTTGTTCTAATGATTGCTTTGAAATATTATTTTAATGAACCTATGAAACACATCATTGTATTCTTTTTTTGTGGTCGGACTGCTAATGATACTCATCCATTAAGTAAATGGTTTTGTAAGCAACACAAATGTAATAAATAAAGTTAGTCAGTTCTTTTTTACCACTTCTCTGCTGATAGGCATGCCACATGCTGAGAAGGTAATGTTTCATGACCAAAATAGTTCATTTTGTAGGCGGCCTGGGAATCTTTGTGTTTAGATTCAGTCAAAGAGCTTCAAAGAACATTACAAACTCTAATTCATAGACACCAGAATTTAAAATTTCGAATCTGGTTGCAGTGTAAGACATGCATTGACTTCAGCAGTACATTTTGAAATGTCATGGTTGAGATAAGCCTCACTTTGCCTAGTCTTTGATGGAAATACTAGAATCAAATCCCTTGCTATATCACACTGTTTGAAGCCATCTCTGAAAGTGGTATTTCACTTGCTGAACCTAAGGGCTCTGAAATATGGGGAGCATTTCACTGAGAGAAAGAAAAAGAAGGGTCCTGTGGCTGGGAGAGGTAGTATATGCAGAGAAAAACTTTATTTGTCACAGGCTGCAGCTAGGCAAGCCTCCACCTATGTTTTCCAGTAGGAAATAGGGTGCTTTTTGGTCTCTGAAGGGTGTTAGAGCTTATTTTCATTAGTGCTGTCATGTGGTGAATATGGAATATACACCAAATAATGTCAAGGCAATTTCCTTAGGAGGATTGTGTATTTAAAAGAATAGCAAGTACAATCAGAGTTAGTTATAACCCTAGGAGGACTGGCAAGTAGAAAAAGGCTCTTGTTGGAGTGTTTGAACTCGATCTTGAACTGCAGAGAATTAGTCTGAGACCTTTAGTGGAGGGTGCAAACTGTCTTATTTCAGCATGTTGCAGTGATTCTTGCTCCCCTGTCAAATATCTGGTGGGGTCATCATTACAAATAAAGCATGGAATAGGTTGTGGAACATAGCCAAACTGTCACATTCTTATCACACTCATTATAAATGGCTATAAATGTTTCTTTGACCCACAAGGGTTAGCATTACAGCTAGGTACCTAAAAAGTATTCAGGTTACAAAATTGTTCTATCTTTCCATTGCTTCATTTTAATATTTCTAACATGAGGACATACAGGAATAACTCAAGGTGGATATTAGAGATGAATATTTAGAATAAAGCCATTGCCTCTGCCATCAGAATAGAGCCATGGCTCCTACCATCCTAAATGGGGAATTTTCTTAATGAAGAGAGTCATTTTCTTTGAATTTTTGAGAGATTAATAACAAATGACACTGTGCAAAACTTCTAGGGCTATACCAATGGCATAAAAAAAATTAAATCAAGCTGGTTATAAGTGAGATATTTGCTTGAGCTACTAGAGATGATTCCCTAATGAGATTCATGTCACTTGATATATTTTCTAAGGTATTTTAATTCTCTAAGGATATCAGAAATACGTAATTCACAACTCTGGAATGTAATTGTACTTAGCCATGAGAAGGCCAGGTTTAGCCACACATATGGAAATGCTGTAATATTTTACCAGATAATTATAACTGGGTGATTTAGGTTGAAAGGATAGGTCAGAAGTCTTCTTTGAAATGTTATTAATTCACTGAAGAAATGAGAGTTACTATAAAAATTATTGGTTTAGCTCTTTTGGAGAAACTGGTACCTTTGCACTGCTCTAAATGGTTCATTAAGACATAAGGGAGCACAAGCAAGAGTTCATTTCTCCCAAGATTTTGAAGGCACCTGCCACTAAGGATGAAAAATGAATTTACTAGTGTTTTACAAGGTCTTCTGCAATCATTACTAATTTTGAAGCAGATAAAGGCAGGCATTGCCAGCAAGCAAGCTTCTACTGGCCCAGCTTTTTTCAGTAGCATTTTAAAATGATTGCCTCAGGCATTCAGAAAGAAGTACAGAGGTGATGGAAAATGGAGATTTTCTTATGACTTCTATGCATTAAGATGATTTGAGAAAATTATCCCATTTTCTAAATGTGCAACCATCACGAAATGCTCAAAAGATTAGGATTTGCTTTGATTGAGTGGCATTTTTCTGGGTCTTTGACTGTGTTCTGAACTCTAATGTCTGCTTGACTGGGGATTGAAGTACAGTGCAGGCTGCAGCTGCTGGGCTGAAGTTTTTGACTTACTGAGAATTTTGTTTTACACATCCTTTAGCTTCTACAGTGCAGGTGTGTATATATTGCTGTGATAAAGCTAAGTACAAATTTGAGGTGGCATTTTGATTTATTTTCTGCAGGTTGATTCAAATTAGATTAGTATGTTATACTATAATTCTGTATTTTGGTGAAGAGGGAAATTAAGCTGAAGTTAAGAAGTTAAACCAGATTTGATAATTTTCTTATGTACTGCAAGGGGGTGTTAGGTCCTGGGCATATCCTGCTAAGAAGAAATCGTCCAGGATCTTACCCATGGTACACAGAAACAAATTAAGCTTGCAATGCAGAAGTTTTTAACTGATTAGGAGACACCTGTGGCTCTCTGAATTTACTCTTCTGAATCACAGAATCACAGTTGTTTTGTTGCAATCCATGAAACTCAGCTTTTTGGTTATTTCGAAGTACAGTACATCACACAATTTCAAAGAGACTATCCCAGGACGTGCACTAATAGTGGAGAAGTGTCCTAGCCACTGGACACTGGGGTCAAATATCTCTAGAAAACAACCCCAAACAATTGAAGAACATTAAGATACCTCTGAGCACTTTTTACTTTGAGTTTTAGAATGATCATATTTTTCTGTTTCAGTTCAAAGCTACTAGCTTAGAATTGCCATCAGTACAGGAACATGTGTGCAGAAAAGTTTGCTCACAAGCTGAAATGTATGAATAAAAGACAATAAATGCACTTCACTGAAGACCTTTCCTAAATGATGATTAATTACACTTTTAAGGGTTTATTTTTCTGGAGATATGCTCAACTACTCAACAGTAATTTGAAGTTGGCAGAGCACAGACACTTTCCCGTCTGCCTTTCTTCCGCTGGCCAGCTTTTGTTGGAACATTGCAGTTATCCCATTTGGAAGTGAAGTGGGAAATGTCATCCCTTAAATTTTAGCTGTCCTGTCAAATTAGGTCAGACTTTACAGCATGTCATAACACAAAGTGGTGCAGCATGTTATAAACAGTCTGCTGATAGCGTGTGTGTTGGATTGCCAGTTGTACATTATTTGAGAATGAAAGTGGCTTTCTGCTTATAAATCTTCATTGGATTCATAGCTTTTCTGAGAAGATGAATAGTGGGAATTATTGGGTCCTGCAATGTTGCAAATCATTTCTGTTGTTTGACTGTTCTGTTGAAAAATCTATTGTGGTCAACAGCACCAGTTTTCTAAAGAGGGTTGAGCACTGAATTATAGAGCACTGAATCACTTCATAAAATAATTTCTGTGCAGCAAAGTTAAGTGTAACACAGTTTGAAACCCCAGAAATATTGCTGGTGGTTTTACTGGTTTGCTGAACTACAGAAATGATTGAATTCTTTTCAAAAAAGGTGAAGAAAAGGTAGGGGGGTTTCTTGTTTGTAAGCAGAAAATTGTGAAGAACTCCACCCATTAGGAAAAAAATGTGGTATTGTATTACCAGTCTGTTAGACCAATCTGCTAGGCATGCTGGCAGGAGAAATCCATAATATTGCACTTCTGAGTCTGCCAGTTCTATTACAGGAAAAGTCACTCACTGTGCCAAACCTGGACAAAGGAATTTGTGAGAAAACATTATTTTTAAAAAATAGTCTGAAAAGTTTATCCTACTCCCTCGATTGAGCACTTATCAGATGAGAAAAATGAATTATCTGCAACTGTTTTGGCTAGGTTTTATGCAGAAGACTCTCATATCTTGTACAGCTGATTTGGAAGAAAACCCCTTTGTTCTCCATGAGCCTGGAAATGAAGTGACAAATCCATATCCAGAAAAACAATCAAATGGCACATTGTACTTGAGGACCACAGTCCCCATGTAGGTCTTCTCTTAGATGTGGAAGATCAGTCAGATATAATCATAGTGTTTGCTGTATTAGTTGAGATTCTTTGTTATTGACTGTATGTTGTGCCGTGTGTGATACAGACACCACAAAGCTGGTCAGGAAGTATACAGTGCAAGAGGAAGCAACTCAACACAAGCATGCAAAGAAGTACCGAGGCCAGTGGAAGAGTATTGGTCAGCTAGATTACTGGTGCTCTTGATATGCTCAAAATCTGGAGTATGTAACACCAGATATCATAAAAAAAAAAGATGAGTGAATGATTGTGCTTCACTCTTCCTGGCCTGCCCTGGGTGATGGCAGATGACCCAGCCACATCTTGTGTCTGGCAACAAACACTGTGATGCTCTGGATTAAACTACCTGCAGTGCAGCTGAAAACTGAGAGCTTGTCTGCTTGTTTGTCATGGTGGTTTAGATAAATTTGAAAGATAACGTGACAGGATTCAGAATAAGAGCAGATAGAGAAGTTCTGGCTAACAGCCTCTCTATCACTTAATACTCCTATAAACCAGCAACACTGACTTTCACGGTTGTAGGTCAGGTTGCTGAGTGCGTAATGGCTGCTGTGTTTACTTGGCAACAACAAACACTTTGCTCTACTTTAGCATGCTGGTTGCTGCTAAAGGCTGTAGCTATCTCTTTCTGTAACATGTCTATGGCAATTCTATACCTCAAAAAGACTATTACTGCTGTTAAAGGGGAATGGAAATGTGTGTACAGGAACCAGGCAAGCCTGTGTGTGCACCCCCACACATATACCATGCGCTATAGATGTTTGTCGTTCTGCTCCGTGGACTAAGGATGCTGCATTTGTTTTATCTGTCTGTTTTTCTCTAATATCGTTTGTATGTGAAATACTAAGAGGAAGCAATGTATGTGGCGAGCTGTCAGCTCAGCCCATCTAGGCTTAAACAACTTTTGTGAAAGATCTTGCTTTACTCTTCCATAGTCATAAGTGAGAGAAATGCAACAGAATCTGGCAGGTATGGGAGGGAGCCAGCAGAAGCTCCAAGGAAGGGTTTTGCTCATCTTTCATTGCATTCTACAAGGTTGTTCTTGCTTTGCCTTGACATTAGTTTATTTTTTTGGTTAATTCATGCTGGCCCAAAGCAACTCTTTATCACTTAATGTGATCAGACCTTGTATGAGCTGTATTACTGACAAGCCAGAGTAATATGCCCTGCGTGTACATGCAGTACCAAGCCAAACCTGATGTATGCAATTTTTCCCACATTAGAAGCCACAAACCTTTCTTCATAGAGCACTTTATGCATGCTACAAGTCCAGAATTGGTGTCATAGTCCAAAGCAGATCTTTTTATGTAATTATTACATTTTTAAGCTGTTCCATTTATTTTATTATGAGGTCACTGACCAGTTCAAAACTGGTCATCATTTCAACAGGCTGTTGCCCAGATACAAGTTACTGGCAAGGCATATACAAGTAGTGTACCCAGAAAAATGACTTCTTTTTCATCTCCTAAGGACCTGAGATATAGCTATGGTGTGTGTTTCTGAGGTTGAAATGAACATAAAAGAGAATTAAAGATGTACAATAGGCACACCTGAACTCTAATAAGCAGGATGGAAAAAGGCAGAAGACTAGTTTTGCCTTGGAATGTCTGGTGAAGTATGGCGTTATCCAAATAGCTGTCAGGAAAGGCTATTCTTGAACATGCAGCTCATAGGCAGAATCTTGTAATATCCAAGAATTCTCAAAGACCTCTTTAAAAACACTGAGTTTCATGAGGGGAATTATTTGATTTGAACAATTTTAACCTAAAGATGATGAGGAATCCAAGGCTTCCAGAATAAAATAATGGGAAGGATAAAATGAAAGATTCCTGGAGTTGCTCAAGTTATTTGGTTAGTGATTTTTTAAAAAATTATTATTTTGTATATGTGTGTGTGATATTTAACTTGGAACTTAGATTAAAACTGGGTACCTTCCTATAAACTTTGCACTACCTACCCCATTCACAGTCTCTATCAGTAAAGATGCCAAAGCTTTTCCAGCTGGAAGACATTCCCAGTTTTTACTATGTTTTTAGTGCAGATACAAATGCACAGATTGCTGCTGATTTGAAGCATGTGGAAAAAACCCATGGAGATTTATATTTCTTTCATGGTTGAATGCTGATACTTGGTGTTATGTGGAAAAGCAGTCACTTGGTTTAATAGTTGCGCAGCTGGTGTTATCTGAAAAATAATCATTATGATAGAAAGCACACATTTTTCATGTTTTTGTCAGGTCTGTCAGAATATGTTCTGTGTGAAGTCTGCACACTTCATCTGACATTCCTTAAATTAATATATTAACATATAATACTTTTAAGAATGTCAAAGTTATAAAATGTGACTGTAATTGAAACTATAACAAAGTATGGCTATGTAAAACAAAGCAATTTGCAGGACGTATAAAGTGAGAAAGTCACTGTGATCTGTGTTTACAAACAACATGACATTATTGTCTGGAAAGCAAGTGACAAACTACAAGAATTAAAATTCTGCATAACCAAGTCAGTTTGATAATATATGCTGACTTGAATGTCTTAAATTACAGAGAATATGAAAATATTAATTTGAAGTGCAAAACAGCTTGATTACAAAATCTGCATTTCTCTTTGCTCCTCTGTACCTTTTCAGGTCTTTTAAACAAGTAAGGAGAGACAGGTTAATGAAGTCTTTAACTGAACAAACAATTTCACTTCTGAGGATCTGGATGCTTGTTGGATGTCCATTATTTCTACCTGCAGTAACTGGACAGTTGATCTTTTTAACTTCTCACAGGTAGAGGCAGGGGTCAGACTGGGAGAGAGTAGTTTATTTTCCCAGGCTTCTCTCTTTATTATATGTTAGTGGACAAACGACTAACACCCAATTCTGTCCCCTGTGGACTTCCAGCAACAGGAGGAAGGATACGGAGAGCCTAGAGTGTGAATGCAAAACAATCAGAGCAGAGACAGATCAAATTAGAGGTAGTTATAGAATCATAGAATCATAGTTCCTCCTGTTCTTATTGCTCTGTAAAATGGCAGAAGTTTCATCTCCCAAATAAGGTGATTTTGTGAGATCCAGAAGGAAGTGTTTCTATTTCTGCATTTGAACTCTCTCTTTTTAATCTCACAAACTGGAATGTGAATGGCTCCATGCTGAATTGAAACTGCTCACTGTTACAGATGATTTTATGGATACAAGGAAAGGAAGATGGCAAGTTAAGTTCTATGTGTTGAGTCTGTTGCCTTCTCTTTGACCATTTCCCATGTGCAGTTCCTACAGGAAACAGATTTTTTTCCACTAGACCAGGTTTCTCAAGGCCTCATCCAGCCTGGCCTTGAACGCTTCCAGGGATGAAGCAACCACAACATCTCTAGGCAACCTGTTCCAGTGCCTCTCTACCCTCATAGTGAAAAAGTTCTTCCTTCTATCTGATCTAAATCTACTCTCTTTACGTTTAAAGCCATTACCCCTTGTCCTATCACTACATGCCCCTGTAAAACGTCCCTTTCCAGTCATCTTCTTCCAGGCCCCTGTTAGGTGCTGGTAGGCTGCTATAAGGTCTCCCTGGAGCCTTCTGTTCTCTGGGCTGAAGAACCCCAGCTCTCTTGGCCTGGCCTCATAGGGGAGGTGCTTCACCCCTCTGGTCATCTTGGTGACCCCCCCTCTGGACTCACTCCAACAGCTCTGTGTCTTTCTTGTGTTGGGGGCCACAGAGCTGAAAACAGTACTTCAGGTGTCAGTAAGCTCCATTCAGGTAGAATAAATCAGGATTTACATGGACATGCTCCAGCATATATTATTGTTCTAGTTTGGTTAGCTGCTTTTACAGAAAATTCTTCTTTCCTCTCCATGCATTCATATCTGGGGTTCATTCAGTATGTAGCAACGACTACCGACTCTTGCTTTTCATACAGACAACAAAAAATAATGATAATGGCAAAAAATAGAGCTTGCAAGTCACAAGGTTATCAGCTATACCTGGTTTCTTACAGTGCAGCCAGAAAAGAAAATGTTTTTATGGTACAAAATGGAAAAACACTTGAACGCGTCCTTAATGCTGAAGACAAATGCACTTATTGAAACAGAGTGTTCAAGAAGTCCAGTTCACAGAGATGGATCTTTTATTTTAGTGAGTTTTTCTTTGAAAAGATAAATAGCATTCTGCACTTCTACAAAAATGACTTTCAGTGCCATGGTGGCTTTAGTTTTGAAGTTGAGTAGAAAAAGGCTAGCTGTTTGCAAATGTAACTGTGCAAATGTATCTCCTTTCCCTCTGCCCTTGCTCCACTACTTGGCAATTATGAAAGTGATTCTGACTCTTGAGCTCATTGCTGATTTTGCATTAGTTTCTTGGGTTTTTTTCTACAATATCTGGTTCACCCTCAGGGACTCTGTGGACAAATGGAAATGGTCTGTATTTATTTTATGATTCGTGGTTTTAAATATTTTTATTTTTCTTGTGGTTTTGCAACACAGCAACATCCTGCCATGCAAAGCTCAGTCTGAAATATTATTAACCAAGAGAAGTGGAACTGGTTTATGAAAAGAAACTTGTAAACTTAACACAGAGTTTTTCTATTCAATTATAAGTTTACTAAATACTCCCTGGGTGACACAATGAAGTGCATGTTCATTCTTAATATATCAGTAAAATCCCAAGCAAGCTATTTCATTCAGTTGTTTTCAGGACACTGGGAATTCAGATTCCTGGAAAATAAACACCCAGTGTTACAGTTTCAGATCATAAACAATAGAAATCAGGAAAAAAACCCTGGGTACAAAAATAGTTTCTCATTTTAAAATTACTGCAATCCCCAATGCTGTGTGTTCTGGCTGTGGTTTCACATGCAAAAATCTTCTACCATTTTCCCAGAGTCTTATGGATATGCCCATGCTTTCCACCTTCCCAGCTGTTCACAGATGTGTTCAGCTTGTGTGGATCCAGGTAACAAGTTCATTTTGCTTGTATCTGCAAGAATTCAGAAGAAGACACTTCCTATGACATGAGGCCTATTTGCTTTGCAAGAGTAAGTACGTCTTCTTGGTCCTCCTTGTTGCCTGCTTTGCAGCAGCAGTGGCAGGCTCCTTCCTCTCCCATCCAGTCCAGACCTCAGGCCTCCTTTTGATCGTAGCGCTGGGCTTTGCACTAAAGCTTTTCTTCCTTTTGAAGTGAAAGCTTGTTTCTCCCATTGTGTTTGGGGCCTTGCACACACTAGAAAAAGTATAATTTTGCCCTTTTATGTTTATATGTTGGATTTTATCTTTTTAGATTCCAAATCACTTCACAAAATTGATAGGCTGGAAGAAACCTTGAGAGTTTATCCAGTTTATCCCTCTGCCAAAGGGATCTTCAGCTGAGCCTGGATTATACCTAACTGATGCTTGTCCAACTTAAACTTCTGCAACGTTTCTAGGTTTCTTATCATTGCACAATTACAACTCTTCTCAAATCTAAGGGGTTTATTTTTTTAATTTCCTCTGAATTTTGAGGGACATCTTTATTGATGATAATCTTTCTTCTCCTACCTGTGCTGGTTTAGGAATTAAATCTCCAGATTAGACTGGAAGAGAACTACATGCTCAGATTTATTCTTTGTAAGTAGTTCTTTTTCAGTAAGTTAGGTTAGACAATTATTGTGTAAGTCAGTCCAGAACTTGTGAACAATTAAGTCAATTCAAAACTTATATACTTTGCTGGAGAGGGCTTAAGTATCCAATATTGCAATTCCTTTCAATGCTTATTAAATTTTTAGTTGTGTATGATTACCTGTATGTTATTTTCAGAGCTTTCTGGCATGGTCACTACATATATAACATTATTATCTATTATTAAATAAGGTCACTGAGTCTGTTTACGCTAATCTGTCTTGAGTATTGTAAAAAGGTTTCAGACTGCTTTGGGCTTATCTGTTTTTTGTTTCACATGCAATAATTTATTTCTCCTAAAATATGGGGGATTGAAAACTCAGATTGATTTTTCAGGCCTGTTTAGTTATGGGTATTGATTAGATCTGAGGTTTTTGAAGAAAAGTGTCAAGAAGTTTAGGATCAAGAAGTTTATACAATAACAGCAGTGGCCACGTGAGCCTCATTTCTCTTTATTGTGCTGCTGGTATAAGTGTTGAACACTGAGCACAAGTAGCTTCTAAACCCCCATTGTTGAAATACAGCTTCTGATTTTGTTTATCCTGCTAAATGCTACTTTTTATATATGCTTTAATATTTTGGAATGTCATCACAAGATTTTCAACTTCAAACAGCTTTACATTAGTAAAATAAATTTGATCTGCCTGCTATGCAGATATTTGTTTTATATATTCCTGAATTTTCTGATCAAAGTGCAGTGTGGTTTAGAATTGAAGTGATGAGAATAACTTGCCTGTGTCCAGACAGACAAAAGATTGAGGTTTCCATGCTTTCAAATATGTGAAGGGTGGGTGTCAGGAGGATGGGGTCAGGCTCTTCTCAGTGAAGCCCAGTGACAGGACAAGGGGCAATGGCTGTAAGCTGGAGCATAGGAGGTTCCCTGTGAATACACCTAGAAATGTTTTCCCAGTTGAGGTGCTGGAGCACTGGCACAGACTGCCCAGAGAGGTTGTGGAGTCTCCTTCTCTGGAGGTATTAAAAAACCTGTCTGGATGTGCTTCTGTGTGAGCTGGTCTAGGGAGTCCTGCTGTGGCAGGGGGGGTTGGACTAGATGATCTTTCAAGGTCACTTCCATCACTAATGTTCTGTGATTCTGTGATAGGTGTACATGTGAAGGGAACCGATGGGTGCTAAGCACAGCTCTCTGATGTGTAAGCAGTTTTAGGCTCATGGGAGTGTCAGCAATCCCTCAGGGGCACCAGGCAAAAGTTATGTTTATGGTTTTCTGTGGGAACATACCTGGAGACAGCAGATGGATTGGTCGAGCTGCTAGACCCCAGTAACTGCAAAAGGTTTAGGGCTGTGTGGATTAACTGGACTACCTTGGAGACAAGGTGCAAAGGCAGAGCCTGGCTCATTTATTGGTTTCCAACAGTGCATCCATGGATATGTTAGCACTGAAATTCCCCAGGAAGCCAAGATAAAAGTAGCAGATAGCGAGAGGAGTGTTGTCACAAGTGAAACAGTAACGTGCATCTTGTAAGGACCAGAAATTGCTGGAAAGTAACAGTTAGAAACTGTTGGGTGTTACTGGGTTGTGGGGTGGTTTTGTTTGCATTTTTCTGGTTTTGTTTGGGTTTCTTTGTTGGGTTTTTGTTTTGATTGATTGGGGTTTGGTTTTTTCGGGGGGGTTGTTTGTTTTTTTCAGTAAGTTATTTAGGTTGAAGCAGAACAACACCTGATTTGTATCACTGGGGCGTTTTGTCCTTGTGGGAACATGACTCTTATGCTGACTCCTTTTCTGGGGGGNGTTTACACCTGTGCAAGTGCAGCTAAATGAGTGAGGAGCTGCATGCTCCGGCAAGCCAAGAAATAAATTATGTGTTCAGCCTTACTCTAAAACATGATCTGAACATAAAACCGTTAGCTGTTTATAGTAGTCCAGAGATTCTGAGCTAGATTAAATTTGGGTCTGTGTGACTGTGGAATTGTGTGGTTGTAGGCTGGTGTAGGGAAAGGAAGGAAATCCTGTGTGGAAGGTTTTTATATAGCCAGTCAAGCCTAACGTTAGATTATCACAATCCTTTTCTAGTGTATTACACTGTTTTCTGGGTTTGGCTGGTTTGTTTTTTGATTGGTTTTGTTTGTTTGTTTTGTTTTATTGTTGTTGTTTTGTTTGGGTTTTGGTTTTGCATAGGAGCACAATTAGATATGGAAACAGTACAATGAAAACATTGTGTCTCAAGCTGCCAGGGTTGTGTTAGGTTTTTATTTTGAGCTTGTAGTGTATTATAGCTGCCTTGGTTATGTGCCAGGTTATCTGAACTGTTGCAAAAGCAAATGTTTAGAGTTATTCTGGGCATTTCTGGATGTTTAAAGACTCGTTTTCTTTTTGTGTGCTTAAAATTAGGGTGTTGAATCCTGACCTTGGTTTTTAATTAAAATTTCCAACATTCAGGATCACTCTGCCACACAGTTCCTATGCTCAGCAACTGGGTACTCTGGCACCTCTTTCTTCTCAGAAGTAGTTTACTTGTCTTGAGGAGCTTAAACCCAAAAGGCAGTGCCTGACTTCAGCACCCAGGTTTGAAAATCTGAGTCTATATTAAAAAGCATAGTATAAGGACCACCAAAAGCGTTTTGAGAGTGTCTTAAATTGCCATCACAGCATCTGTCATTAATATATTTGTCTTTTTAGGATGATTGTGGCACTGATAATATTTGCTGTTCCCACTAAGACTCGATTAAATGAGTGCCTAAGACTGACGGGGAGTTTGTCTGTAATGACAAGTGCTTGAGTGTAGCAGAAAATGATGAGCTGCCCCAGGGAGACATCACCACCCACTTGAGCGAGATCCATGAAGGGTTTATGACCCGTTTGAATCCTGATTGAGCAGCACTGTCTTGACCCTCGGGGAGCCAATTGTCTGGAATACTTGCTCTGTCAGTCTGAGCGATGTGCTCAGAATCCCTCTGAAACCTGTACATCTTGATTGTGTGTTATCCACACAGTGAATTATCAAAGTAGTATAAGGATGGGGAAATATTTGGCGCTGGGTATCGCTATGTCATCTGTAGAGAGCACGCCGTTTCGCTTGTCAACTGAAATGTAGTGTGAGCTTAACCCCTTCAAGAATAAATCATTTCAGATCTGACATTTAACATATGAAAGGTTTCCTGTGAGGCAGACACGTCTGATAGGTGATTACTGAATGTAATTAATCTCCTTGTGGGTAGAAAATCTGTGCCCAGAGCTCTAGGGAATCCTCAGGCCAAATTCACTTCTGGGAGTAGTCAGCATCCCTTCATGGAAGCCCATAGCAAGATACGGACCTAGGCTGGTTTCAAAGGTTGGCTTGTTGAGCACCTAAGTTAAAGCCAGGCTTGCAGCAGGGGATGGCTGCAGTTAGCATGGCCATGGCCTTTGTGGCTTTTGTAATCATAAAGAAGGTTTTGTAAGTCCATGGCAAGAATGAAGCTGGAATCCTGTCTCTGCAGTGGGAAATCTTGGGAAGAGACAGTTGAGGAGAGCATTGCAGGCTGTGGCTGCTGTTGTGATCTTTTGAGTGAACGTCAAGCAGACACCAAGAATGCACATGCTAGATCTATAGTGCCTTAGTGTAGATGCTGTAGTGTAGTCCCTTAGGTCCTTAAGCTAGGAGCTCTTGTGTTCTTCCTACGAACACAGGCAAATGATAGGGGAAATAATTTTCTCATTAGTAGCTTTAACAATGGCAGCTAGATAGGAAACTAAAATCATCAGGTTGGATGGACAGTTGAAGTTTCTGACTTTTCCAGATGATTTCTTTAACTCCAAGAAAATTTGTTGGGGTTTTGTTTTCATTTATTTAATGGAATAATGAGAAGTTGTTTGATTTTGTTGGTTTTATTTGGGTGGGTTGGTTGGTTTGCTTAATCTGAATTACTTTCCTTTCTGCCTCTTCTTAACCTACCTCTCTGCTATGCCTGAGAAGGATAAGCCTGGCATTACAGCTTCATCGTAACTTGCTTTTAAAAAGCCCAGGAGGCTCTTCGGGAGTTGTCTTTTGCTCTTATTTTTGTCATTACCAATTTAAATCTAAAGTGCTCTTCTTGTACGAAACTCAGGATGGTCAAGCCTTGACCCCCTGTGCACTAGGAGTGAACAATCCTTTATCTGATAGACAGTCTTCAGATTATGTGTATATGTTGCAGGAAAGGAAGAGGTAGACAGACTTTTACTGCAAGGTTTTTAGAAGGAAAAAAAACCCCAACCAATGCCACCAAAATCCAAGTAAAATACAAAAACCTGACAACCACAAAACCTGAAAAAGAACTTCCCTCTATTCTACCCTCACCCCATAAAAGCATAAAGCAACATCTCAGGGCCAGAAATGGAAAAAAATCCTTCTTTGTTTTATGGTTAGTATTTCACAGCCAGCTAATCTTTATTATTATGGCTATTGAAGCAATTAAACAGATTAAACAGGATTAACTGTTGTTTTCCTACTGACATAAGATGGCCTCTTAATTTCTAATGCTCTTTTTCCTTTGTAAATTGTACTTTCATACCTAATTCCAAGAAAATTGTGGGGAGGTATGCATTGATGTCTGTGTGGGGACTGTTGTTGTTAGCAGCATGTTTTAAAATGACCAACTAGCCTATGTAACTGAAACTGTGTTAAAAAACTCATTAAATGCTAAAAAAGGTTAGATAAATTAAAGGAAGTAATAGCAGAACTCTTGTACAACTCAGTACAACAGAACATCAATATTGCTCATTGAACAGTCTATTCTTCTAATTTGAAAAGAACAACTATTTGTCATGGTTCCTGTCCTTGGGCTGGCAGTTATCTAATTAAATGCATATGAAATTCAAAAGCCTTTACTGAGGGACAGTAATTTTCCTTGGTTGTTTTTAAAGTCACCAAGATGAAAGAAGAATTACATTGAACAGATAATGGATGAATTTCTCCATTGTGCATTAAGGTCTTGGATTGACTAATCATCCCGTGGTTATTAATCAATGTGTTATCTTATAGTTTGAAATTAAAGGTTCTGTTCTCATTATTGCTGACTCTAGGTAGTAATACTTCCTGTCCTTGATTACCATGACACTACAGTGTGCTGCCTCACAAAACACCACAAAACTAATAAAAAATAGATCAGATCTATAAAGAGCATTCCCAGTGCATTATATTTACATGACTCTTGAGCAAAGCATTTTTCAATTCAGTCTTTTGAGAATGCCCTCTGTAATGTTCCTGTAATGTTCTGCACATTTTTGTGTGTGTACCCCTTTTCCCTTACCATCCAAACATAGCATGCTGATGTGTTGATGATATTGAAAGATAGAGACACTGTCCAAGTTTCTTGCTTAAAAGAAATGATTCCCCAAGTTATGCCAGAATATTTGCAAGTGATGAATTGTTCCAAATGACCAGTGAGTGCATATACAATGTAGACAGTAAATATTACTTTAGAGTTCAAATTTCTATACTAAATGTAATGCAGTGGTCAAAGAGAGCTTGTAGACGTGAATTAGAGGTGACTGTACCTTGTGAAAGTAGCCTGGCAAATTGGAAAAGACAGCAGTATGTAAATATATATATATTTCTGTACAATTAAACATATATTCTGGTATTTCTGAAGACCTGCTTTTAACTGCTGACTATATATAAAGATGAAAAGACATTACAGCAGCAGATGTGAGGATGAATCAATGGGAGAATTTTGTTGCTTCCACACCCTTAGCAGGTTCTTATTTCTTTACTCTTTCTTGACCTTACTAGTGCCCTAGGGGCTGCAGTCCTGTAAAACTCCAGGCTTAATTCAGTTGAGGACCTTCTCTTATATGTGTCAAACTGAGTTGTTTTAATTAGAGAGCAAAATAGTCCCTGATTCTGTAACTGAAGCTTACAGGGACATCATACGGATGCAAATATTTGACTACTCATGTGCAGCTGTGAAACTGGGTTCTTAGAAAGTGGAATATTGTGGTTAATTGCCTCTCAAAATAGCATCTGCACAAGGGCAGTGGCAACAATAATAAAAACTATATTGAATCTTTATTTCTGACCTAAGCCAATTAAATTAAACAAGCCTTGATCTGTAACACAATTATAAGGAACATTCCAGAGGGTGACGTTGGCCTCTTAGCAGATTTATGAGATCTTTTGGTTTGAATTCAGAGGTAAAATATACAGTGTAAAAGGTTTCTCTTCAGCTTCAGAGACAGTGCTCTAAGGATCAGACTGCTGCTTCTAACCCAAATTATCATTTAGTGAACTGCCAATAATGATCTCTGCTCAGGAATGTTCTAATATTGAACCCTTTTGATGGCTGGATAGTGCTGGTGTTAATAGACTCCTACTCCTATTTTTGGTTTTGTCTACATCAGTGTCATGTTTAAAAGCAGTTAAATAATTCTAATTTCTGGACTTATTGGTGTGAATACATACTTCTCTTCCTTATTTAAATACAGAGAAAGGGCATTAAAAAGTCTTTTCATGAATAGTGAATGTGCTTTAAAGCTAAATATTTTAGAGTTCTAGCTTTCAACAGAGGTGAATGATGATAGACTTCACATTTTAAAAATTAAGTATCCATTGTATTGGAGGAAGACTAGAAAGAGCAAGTCATTATGCACAATCAAATGAAACAACCTTTCTGTGGTACGTTGGGATTCATATCATCTGCTTTAGTAGATAACTTAAGACACAGTAGAGATTAATCAGTTATTTGTTGTAATTAAATCACAGAAAGTGCTTAGTCAGCCTCCCGATTTCAGTGCTCTTTTGCTTGCTTATATCCTGGCTGTGCTTGAGCCAACACAAACATAGAAAAAATTGAAGTCTTTGAAAGAAAATATCTCCCAATGTGTCAGAGCTAAAAACTCCACAGTATTCAAATGATATCTGCTAGAGTCTGTAATGTCCTCGAGAGGTTTCATTATGTTTCGTACACTGGAGTTTGTGCTAAGTTCCAGCACAGAGTTCATGTGTCAGATGAAATATTAAAGAAGGACAAATGTAGGGCTTGCCAAGCTGAGCTGCTGCAAACTTGTCCGTGCATATTTGGCCTTTCATGACTTATTGTGCATCTTTATTTATTGTTTCTGAACTAAGTGTATTGTCATGAAAATGACATTGTACTTGGAAAAATCCTATCAGGCAAAGTCAACCCCTAAAATAAGTGTTAGAATAAATATGCAGAAATGTCATTCTTTACATTAGCCCAAAGGTTTTGTGTAGCTTAAGGATATGTGCAGTAAGCTAACTATAAAAATAGAAGCTTGACAGTGGGGATGAATGTGTGTGTCAAAATAATATTACTCTTTCTGGGAGGATGGCAGAAAAAATGACACTACATCCACCAGCATGATTTTTATAGATCTGCCTCTTTGCCAGATGTCACCTTTTATAAACTACTTTATAAAAACATGACAGCATAGTGAAGTAGTGTGTTTATAGCTTGATAAACTTTTGTAATAAAGTTAGGATTGGCTGAAAATTAAAGCCTTAGAGCCTACTCATTAAGCATTTGAGAAGCTTGCTCTGAGTTAAAAAGAGAAATATTAAAGAAGTGTGCAGAATGAATCACTAGCAGTAAGTGGCCTCTTTTGAGAGTGAATGGCTTCTGGTAGTATTTGCCAGTATGCCATGCAATAACCTATCCAGATATATTACTAGGATTTTAGAGAATAAAGTTTGCATTACATTAATGTAAACACACAGAGACAAAATATACAGTGTGTATTAAATTGTATGTTTCCAAAGAGTACTATGAGGACATACAGGATTATGCCATAAATATCTCCCCAGCACACAGTTGGTTTATTACATAATAAAGGTCTGTATATTACCTTCTGCTGCACCATGCAACACGTAATTCAGATTTTTTCATGACATCTCTAATTTATAAAGGTCTCTGACTCTAGAAATCATACAGGAATAATATCTTAAACTGTTACTACCCTGAAAGACTTCAACACTGGAATTGCTCTCCCAGAACGAACTCTGGTCTGTCGAGGCTGGGGTCACAGTTCCGTGTGCCTCACTAACTGCAGTGCAGAAAGAAAAGCCTCCAGTCTGTAGGCAGGTTTGATAGACACCTTAAAGGCAGAGATGCAAAGACCTTCTGTGTACCTTCTTACCTCTTACAGAATTCCTGTCATACCTCCTTCCTTGCTTCCCCACTTGGAGAAACTTTAAAAACTATTCTACCAAACTTTAGTCCATACATATTAATAGCTGGTGAGAGGCCATTGGCAATATGTGCAGCTGTGTTTTGTGCATCAGCTGCCGTGATACGGAGGCCCTTATGAAACAATATGAGGTGAAATCCTTTGTGTGCACATGGTTTGCTCATAACTAGAAGTACTGATGCGCTGAGAAGCAGAAATGTGACAGCCTGTAAGAACCCACACTTATGTGCTCAGCTGCAGTCTTTTGTCAGATGCAGCTTTACATAAAGATCACCCTGTTACGTACAGGACCTTGTGTTTGAGACAAACCATAGGCAAGCTGCTTTTTCACCAAGTACTTCTGTATCTGAGAGTTTTGCAGCAATGTGAAACATATTCAAATTGGGGTTGAAAATGTGGCTATCCTCTTGGCTGTGTTTGAAGTTCTTAACCTTTCCCACTTCCATCCCCCCAGAGATGCCCTTTCTTTTATATCCTGAAACTAAACACTGCCTTTCTCTTGGGCTATGTAAGTTTGGCTTTTGTGGGGAAAAGCACACATGCACAAAGACAATTTAGAATCATAAGGAAATAGACTTGAAGGTCTCAAGAGACAATTCAGTGTGCCCTGTTGTCCCAGGGTAGTATCAGCCTGTGTTGGGTTATGCTGATGCTCTGCCTCTCAAATGTTTGTTTAACCTTTTTCCCTCCAGATCTTTGGTGATGGAGGCTTCACAACATCTCCAAAAAAATACAGTTTAGTATAGTATTATTCATCCTGGGGCACATTGGGAGGAGGTTGTTCTTTTCTGTTGTCAAACCCAACAGTCCTGTCAGATTTCCAGAAGCTCCTTCTCTGAGATTGTTTGGGGTTTTGTGGGGGGGGGTTTTGTTGTTATTGTTTGGTTTGGTTTTGAGGTTTGTTGGCTTGTTTGTGGACTTGTTGTTTTGGGGTTTTTTTGGTGTTTTTTTTTTATATTTTCTTTTTTAAGTAAGCATGATTAAAGGAGAGAAAATGGATTTTACTGTGCATGTTTTATAGTCCTCATCTACCTTTAGAAAATGTGCAGGGCAGCAGCTAAAGCATAAAATCACTAAACAACTTTAAGTTTAGTATTAAGAAAATGAATCTAAACCAGCCTTTTGTTCTCTAATGAGCAGTCAACAAAATATTTCCCTAAAGCACACTTTACCTAAACATTTGTCAGTGTAGTGGTGATGTGTTGCTTCTGGAATATATCACAAGGATACATTGAATTCAATTCATCTTAACCCACAAGCATCAGTCCTTCTTTCCCTCAGCCAAAGAGCTCACTCCCACTCCTCATTTTCTGTCAGTCTTGGAGATTTTACAGAGAGGAGTTGAGCGTGAAGTCATGGAAGCAAGGTAACAATGAAGAAATTTAAGGTTTATTAAGATCCAAATAGACTTCATTTAGAGGAAAAGTGCTCAATTAACTTCATTGGGCTTAGTATCTGTCCTATGTAAGGTCATCAGTGAGATACTGTATGGAAGTGTGCTGAGATTGTAGAGAATTATCCCAAAAGCAGGATGATCTCTGAATTACGAAAAGTGTATGGAGGAATGGATTAGCAAGGGGTGTAAGTAGATGTTTTTCAGAATAGCAATAATAAAACATTTTAGATTATTGTTTCTGATAAAATAGACAAATTCTCAATGTCTCAAGAGTGAATAGATTTTTTTCAGATGAATATTCAGTGCTTTGTGGCAATAAATCATTACTTACTTGAGAAAATTGTGTCAAAAAAAGAAGGCTGTTGTGATAGAAGGAAAGCTTGTTTCACCTCTTTAAATTCTACTTCTATAGGTATGGCAGTGGTCCCAGGGATGACGGTGTCTGACATTGTCATTTTAGTAAGAGTTTGAGTAAGAGTTACAAAGATGAATACAGGACTATGCAGGTACCATTTATTATGCATTCTTTTTTCTTACTAGTTCAGTAAATAATGTTTAATTTATATATATATTAATGAAGAACATAGCCAACAAAGTGCCTTATCTTTGCATCTTCCCAGTAGCTGAAATAAATAAACCTTGTTTGTGTGATACAAAGATTTAGGCTCTTCTGTTTTTGCAGGCTTGGGCAGATGTAGACTGGGGTTTCTTTTGAATAAAGATGCCTTAAAAAAAAAAAATGTCCAAGAAGTGAAAGAAGCCATGTACATTGTGGCAACTTAAAATCTGGGAGTCTGAGGATCTTGGCAGATGACTTATTTTCACTTTTCCATAGATTTTGGCCTGACTGCCCCCAAATGATGGTTGACATATGGATTTCAATAGCTTTAACTGAAGGATCCAGTTAACTGCATCTTTTTTTAACTGTATGACAGGCCAAGGTAAACAATTTTTTTCTTTATTTCTTTTTAGTATACAGTCTTATCTTCTTTTGGGAGGAAGGAAAAAACCTACTTAAAATTCCATTGATTCCTCAGAGTGGCCATATTAAACTTGTCCAAAACTGCAAACCAGGCACACCCCAAAACTGCTCACCATACCTCTTAGAGGAATAAATGTTATTCCTCTGTGTTTTAAAATAAACATTTGATGGTCTCCATTTCTGCAATGTGTGGCTATCTTGGATGTCTTGTTGATCTTGGCTACAGGACATGAGGACCATAATTGTTTTTCACACCATAGTAATTTCTGTGATTGAAATTGGTGAAAAATGTTTTACTCATGGAAATTTGCTTTTCCTAGAAACTCTATTCCTTTGGAAATATAGTGTCTTAAAACTGTGCAGTAGAAATTGCAAACTCTTCCAGTATAGGTGATTCCAGTGTTTTGATAGGCTCTAGAAGAGAGCAGCAGGGTACACTTTGTGGAGTTATTGTTGTAATTTCAGGAGTGGCAGTTACTGAAATTAATTTTCAGATAAACCCAAAAGAAATATAGGCAGGGGGAAACTTTCTGACTTATTAAAAGTGGTTTAGTTCATACCAGTAATAGGAAACTAGGCAGCCAGATAGTATGAACACATTTAAGAAGGAATTCAAGTTCAGATTTTGATTAAGGGACTTCTGTTTGGTCTGTAATTCAAGTAACTGTTTGTGTAAGAGCCCTGGAAATCCCTTGCAGACAGATTTCAAAGGGAAAGTTAAACCACCTCAACTTCAACCTCAAACAGAATGTATCTTCTTAATCATTATGAACTCCTGCCATTAGTGCTGAGGTAGGTGATAAATAGCCTGTCTGAGGTCTCTATCCAGCTGTCTGCCTTTATGTCTTTGGTATTGCAACATGTTAAGTTTCCAGTTCCTTCTGGTGAGCTGTGAGAGCACAGATAATTTGTTCACTTAAGTGAGTTCATATTAATTGTATTGACAGCAAAATGAAGTATCTTAATTTCACGCTATCGATCAGAGGATTCTTTGGAAGACTACAGGACAGATAGCTTTCTGTTGGACCTGGACTGCAAGCTGAAGGTCTGTAAAGTGACTAATACATAGCTTTTTGCTGTCCTCCAGATATATTCTAATTTCTTGCTTGGTAGATGTTTTGTGTACTGACCAACACAGGTATATGACTTTGTGTGTTTAAGGGGTCAGTTTGTAAGGCACAACATAAAAAATAACCCATTTATATCAACCTCAAATGTCAGCCAAGTTCTCTTGAGGGACCAGTGCAGCTGAATGTGTTTGAAACACTGCAAGGGAAGCTCCAGAAATCCTCCTGGCCATGTGAGTAATAGATGTCCTATTCTGAAGGTAGGAGGCTGTGAAACATCCAACTGCCAGCAAAGCTCTTGGTTTAGTTGTAATTAATCACGTGCTGTTGTCTGACAGTACATAATAGAACTAGAAAGCAATCACTTAGAACAGGAAACAACTGTCAATTAATACACTAATGAATCAAGTTTACCAAAGGTGAAGCAGCTTCGAGTCCCAGTGGAAAAGTATGAAATACATTACTTCTGTGCACAGAAAAGGCATCCTTCTGCATTTCAGATCTCTTTTGTCTTGTTTTCAATCAGCGTTTCCTCATGATTCTTGCAGTTTTCACATTGGTACATGCTGATGTTGTACTTGCAAGTGTTTAAACTTTTGAAATGTGATTACATCTTACCTAAGTAAGTAATCTATTTAAGTATTTATTTTAGTGCAAGCTTGAGAAGGATTTGAAGCCAAGGCTCAGTTTGATTCAGCAATGTTTTTAATGTTATTCAGATGAATAGCTGTTGTTTTCACCAGGCTGTGTTGCATAATAAAAGTGGTGCTGTGCCAGGTATTACCTGTAGTAGTAGATACTGCTAAAATGTGACTGCAAGACAGATTTATTTTATTTTTCTGTTTCAAATTGGCATTCCACTGGTACTTGCAAATGGAGTCCAAAATGTGCTTGGATATTTCTGTTTGCAGCTCAGTGTGTTTTGCCACAAGTAGGTGAAAAGAGAAGTCTGAGACACTTCCATTTAAGAAACAGTCTCTTGGCAATTTGGCATTCTGCCTCAAGGTTTCAGTAACCCAGTTTCAGTTTTCATTTTGAAATGTGCTCTGTGATGTTGTTTTGCATTATTTTTGTTTCCTGTTTAAAAAAAATTGCAGTATTTTTATGAGCTTTAAAGATATCTTTGCAATAAGAGTTGGCAAATCTCAGCTCATCACTGGGATCTAGGCATGGAAACCTTTTCTTTTCAAAAGAAATCCCATTCAAGTGCATCAGATACATTGTGAGGAGAATGCAGACACGAAATCCATGAAAGCTGTCAGCACTGTATATTGCCCTGTGGGCTGGGCTGGCCAGCGGTGCACTATTTTTCCATCTCCATGAAGAAGCAAGGCTGTGAAACGCCATAGATGTGGCTTAATCTCAGACATTGACTTCATGGTTAGTTTCAGTTTGAAAGCTGATGTAGATTTACCCCAGTGTTTTGAATTTAGGTGATTTATATCTTCAAGCAGGATTTTTCTTTTTTGAACTGGGGCCTTTTTATGTATACACTTAGCATTTGAATGCAGTAACAAACCTTTAGGAGTCAGGCTGGTGGGATTACAGGTTAATTTTATTCAAAACAAACTTGCATAAGAGATCTCCATGCCAATATGCTGGTAGTACTCCTGCCATTTCATACAGCTTTACTTGGCTACCTGCAGTAGCCTGCAAGTTTACCTGTCTTCCCTCTTTCACTGTGGTGTGATCTGAGTGGATGATATCCTTTTAAATTCAGAAACTCAAACGAGTTGCTTTTAAATGGAAGAGAAACAAAGTGCTATGTCTTCAGCCAGACAAGTAAATAAAATATGGCCTGGGGCAGTGCTTGAAGTACCAGTGGGAAGCTGTATGAGAAGAAACCATATGCATTTCCCAGGCAAATCATTTTAATATCTTCAATGTCCTGGAAATTTAGGCTGGCATAAAGGAACGCTGCAGGAGTTACACTAATGGTGTTTGCTAGCTGAGGAGATAGTGGCCAGCAGTGAAACCCAGGGTGTGGTGCTTATCAGCTCTTTCTAATGATAGTTTTGGTTTTATGTTACTCATTTGAAAGAATAGAGTTATCTGTTATACATGAGGTTTGGGGTTTTACCATTCTGTTGCAAAATAACTTTCAATGACCTGTCATTATATATAAAGGTAAAAGTTACACCTGTAAAATGGACTCAGCCTTTTAAATTGTCTTGTACTGTTACTGCAGGAAGAGCTGTCTGTGGGCTTTACTTAGCCAAATGGTTTAAGAGGTGCTCTTGTTTGATAATCTTAGTAAACTGGCTTTTTTTCACACTACTGTTGTGTGTTGTGTATATTACAACATTTGGAATTAGCTTTCAACATATGTAAAAAATGCAAGGAAAGTTTGGCTATATATTGCATATTTTTGAGTAGGATCTTTAAAATGTTATACTTTATACCTCTTTAAAAGTAACAAAGGCAGCAAAAAATTATTTTAATATAGAAGTTTGTTTAATTATCTATGCATGTACTGCTGAACAAGTTGACAACACAGCATAAATAGTAAATCATGTTACTCTTACACTTTAAAATGTATATAAGTAGCCTTGTAAGTTCTTCTCCTGCTTAAGGCATTTGGCAGTTTTTTTCTTATTTCCAGAATTTTTCAAGATGTAATTTTTTAATGTTCAAAAGATGCAGGGGCATAAACCACACTGGTTTGAAACTCCTAAGAGGAATGGATGGTTGGAGATATTGTTCTTTTAAAGCACCAGATGAGAGACCCCATTAACCGTGTGGCAAAATAACACATGGCCCCACATGGAGCACAGCCATGGAGGAGATAGCTGCAGCCTGAAGTACCATTATTGGCAGGTTTCTGAATAATTTCACAAAGGCACTTCAGGCCAGGAATCTTGTTAGTGGAACCCAGTCTCACTTCAGTCTTTCTATCTCCAGCATGTAAAACTCAGTTGTATCCTCCTAAGACTCCAAGTATTATTTTTTTATTCAATTCACTAGCTGTGATTGACAGAGACCTCTTCATGAATATGTTAAGAAAGAACTGTTTCCTGGATATTATGTCCTTTCATATCTGTCAGAACTAGAATATTCATGATGCTGTTTTTAACAAGCCTCCTATTGTAAAAGAAATATCATGGAAACATGTTCTAGTTTTCATGAAGTCCAGGGGAAAATGAATGCCTTAGGGGCCAATAGGTAAGGGGGTTTTTTTTTAACAGTTTAGAAATACAATGTGACAGCTAGCAGAATATATATCAGCAAGCAGAAGGCTCTAAATATCACAGTCATGGGCCTAGAACTGATAAACTGACAGGAGTTTTGTCTTTATTTTTGTATTTTCTGATGGCTGTAGTTTCATAATGACTTTATTGTACATTTTTCCATTTAAAAAAATGCAAATATGAAATCAGATTTTCATAATAATTCTTATTTCTGAATGTTGAGAGACTTTTTTCAGTCAAATTCTGCCAAAACTTAGGCATGCACAAGTATATTTTTGTACAGGAACACTGGGGTGGTGAATGCCAACTGTGCTTTGGTGGTTCCGTGCTGGCGTCTCTAACAGTGGCTTTATATGATAGAGGAGAGGGCAACAGAATTGAAAGACTGAAGAGCAACCACCTCTTCCATGCAGAAACATGCATATGCAAAATCCCCTAGTTTTTTAGAGCAAATGGAATTACTTGTGGAAGATACTTTCTAAGCAAAAATATCATCCAGTCAAAACAAATTTTCTATTTAATAGAAAAATTTATTTGGTCAAAAGATTTCTTCCTATAATAAATAAAAGAGAATATTTTGAATTCATTTTGTTTTGACTTACAAACTACTTTAATTTCAGGTTTTGATATTGAAAGACAAAATAAGATGCCATTTTATAGTCAGAATTGCAGTTTTAACTTACAATGCCATGTGACTTTGACCTCAGTCAAAAGTAAACGCATTAGCTTTTCAGATGAGTTAAACAGTTCCCATTGACAACTCTTTCTTATTTGTTTTCCCTGAAAAGCATTAAGGCTTCTTCTGGGGAAAAGAAATATTTTTCTGGCTGATTCTAATGGTTTCTAGTCCAAGGAGCACTATCTGCAACTGAACAGTTCAGCTCTATTACATAACTTTGCTAATCCTTTGTTTTAATATGAAAACCAGAAACTTAATGTTTGTAAAATGCCCTGAATTTGTGTTATTGGAGAACCACTCCATTTAGTTACTCTGTGGCTGATCACAGGTGCCATCAGCCTTTGGCTGGAGCATGCCATGTGTATCTGTGCTGTGAATAGACTCTTCTGAGCTGCAGAGGTGATTTAAGGTCCTGTGCATACCTGGATGCAAGTTGCATCTGTCACAATGATTTCTCACAACAAATGGGGCAACCCTGGTGTTTCATTAATGTAAAACAGAACAGCACTGTGTTTCACCTAGGTCTCTGTACAGCACATGTTGACTTTTAGTCAACAGGAGCTTGCTTCTTCCAAGTGCTGAGAGCTTTTGTCCCCTGCTGAGTGCCCTGAGCAGCTCCTGGTGTCTGTAGGAGCTGAGGGCAGTCGCTGTGGAGTGCACAGCATGTTGCAAGATCAAGCTTCATAAGCTGGGGTGAAATTGAAGATACTGACCTACAGGTGAAAGGCTCTGTATCCTATTAGCAATCTTGGTATCATACAATCCCCCAAAGTAAATCATTCCTGATCAAAAAGCATGAAAACAGCCCTTCTTAGAAGCAAGTGCAAGCTTGTTGTGTGGATCAGCATGCTTAGGAAGGTCATGCCTGTCTGTCTTGGGCAGTGAGTATTGCTAGATATTTTTGCTGCCAGAATGAAAAATACAGCTTTTAGAAGGAAGAATGAGATGTATGTACCCCACCCTTGTGGTTTGTCTTCAGATGTTTTCTCAAAGCTTTTGTTTTTGTAGAAAGATTGTTTGGCAGAAGAGAGATGGCCCAGTTCACTTTGAATTCACATTAATCCCTGTGAAATGGGAATTAATATGGGAAGTAAAAGGCAGAAGGTTTTGCTTCTGCATCCAAAGAGGTTTCAGCTAGGACTGATTTTACACCTGCCTGTAAAATAAATACATCACAAGCTGTGGAGGCTTCACTTTGCTTGACTTAAGTGATCCAAGCAACACAAGGGAAGTTATAGATGCTCATTTTTACTGTGCTTCCTACATGGGCAGGTTTTCCACGCTCGTGTTCAGTAGGATCTGTACTGGCATATGCTGGATGAGATGGACCCAGGGCCTGCAATGCAGTGTACATGTCTTGAGAGTACTTGTATTAGTGGTAATAATATTTTATTTCTTGTATCTAATGGACTCTTAAAGACTTTATTAATGTTTTACCTCTTTCTGTCACTATTTTTGCATCCTAAGCGGCTGGTGATACACTGAGATCTCAGCACAGATTCTCAAGATTGTTCCTCCGGTGTTATTGAACTAAATATTAAATTGTCTTTTCCTTGCTCTTTGTAACCTCTGTCTATAGCTGAAGAGAAATAGCAAAGCAGAGCCTGGATGAGTTAAATCTGGGTGCTGTCTGTCTAAAACATGATTAAGTAGAAAAAAAGGAAAGCAATCAAAGTGGTGTTTTAATGCCAAAAGCAGCGAATAGAGGATGCTGCTGGCTTCTGTCTTAATCCATAAAAATCCCACAGCCAGAATGTACATGGAATAATCCTGTATGAAAGAAAAACAGGAAGAGAGAGAAGCCACATTGGCTTATAACAATCCGTGGGTGTTAAACTGTGCTCATCAGCGCAGTAAAACAAATAGTAAAACACAACAAAGAGAAGCAAACAAAAAGCCCAACCAAAACAGGTTAGCACACTTACTACTTGCAACACTGTATGTGGGGATTTTTTTTTTTTTAGGTATACTGCAACCACATTGCTGGTTTTTGATTGACATGGCAAAATGTTGATACATTAAAAGAATTGTGAACTCCTGCACTATTGCTTCTGGTTCCATTTGAGTTATAACTTCTGCTTTAAATTAATATAAGATAGTACTAAATGAGTTATATAGTAATGAAAAAAAAATTTGTCATTGAGCTAATTAGAGGTCTGTTTGACAAGGAAGTCTGTTTCTGAAAGTATTGAAAGTATACACAGCCTGGATAGGTGAGAAGTGTTGATGTGAAGGATGAAGGAGAAGTGAAGCTGGTAGCTGAAACAGGAGAGAATTGAATGGCCTTATTAAGATAGCAAAATGTTGGGAACAGGAAAACTGGGACTTGAGAAGAAAGGAAATAGCATTGAGAACTTCTAGGCAGAAGAAGATGAAAGGGAAAATGTATCTAAATCATCTTGAAAGATAAAGCTTCCCAGGCTTCTTGGCCTGGGGCTGTTTTACTGTATAGTTGCTCTTACTGCATCATGCAGACCCAGTTAGGTCATGTCCTCCTGTCACTCCCACAGTTACCCCAACCTGCAGGGTGGATGCTGTTGGAGAGGTGCTATAGATGCATTTACAGCTGATGCCTCTTTCCCTTTTGGAGCTGAGAGAGTGACCCACAGCGATGGCAGAGTGTTCATGCAGGATATAAAACAAATGGTTTTGAATGACAGTGCCTTGCCTCCAGTTCAGCTGGGCCTCAGTTCCCAATAATATCTAGGTGTCTGTCCTCAGCCCGAGTCCAGTGAATATTCTAGTACTATATTTCTGAAAAGAGATGGAAACATTTATTTTATTTTTACATCCTGCAGCATTTTCCTAAAAATACTTGTGCAAGGTGAGTGGGGCAGAATGTGAGCAGTCAATTAGAGTTGAATGTAGCAGACAGTAATGTCTTCCCTGTTGTCTCTGAACAGAAAACAGGAGAACATCTCACCAAATAATTTGTATATCAAACAATGTGGCCTATCAACAATAACAGCCATTCCATTAAGTATTCACCTAAAGTCTATGTATTGCTAGCCACCATTTTAGGAGATGTTCAATAAAAAACATTGCATATCTTTTGTACAGCACCACCAACTCTGAATAATTAGAATAGAAAGACTTTCAAGTTGGCTTCAAGTTTTAGGTTGTTATATAAATAAGTTCATAGGAATCTCAAATGCTTTACATAAATCTGACAGCAACTATAAAAGGCTTTTGAACATTTTTGTTGCCAAAGTCCCAGGGATTGCTGGAATCTTAAATAGCCTGTTTTAAGCTTTAATTCAGAAGCTTTTTGTCATGTTTAATAATGTGGTGAATAATTCTTTTCTGTTCGTCATTTCCACATTCATAATCCACAAGGATCTTTGAGACATGGAATAGATGTTATCCAGAGCTATATGTGTTAGGGGTCTTTCCTACCCCAAACTCAAAACTTGTTTTTCAAGTTCTCTTTGTATTAGCTTTGTCTTTGTCTAGCTTCTTCTAAAGGACTGTCATTAGAAGATGCTAAGATGAAATGGTTGTCAGTTGTCTGAGGAAACTATATTTGAAATATCAAAGTATGAGACTAACTGTGATGAGAAACACATTGTAAAGCCAGATGTGCAACACATGGCTTTATTAGGGAGAAGTCTACAAGCAGCAAAATGGTGAGATCTGTGGCTCAGACTCAGCCCAGGGAGTTGAGCTCCACTGAGGTGCACTAATACATTTTTAGGGTGACTTGTATTGCACTGCAACATGGTAATTAAAAGCTAAGTACATCCTGGAAATGCAGACCACAGAGGCTTGGAAATGCCAGTGCCTGTCATCCATAGGTGACTCAGGATGTTTTTCCTGCTGTCACTGTCAGCTGCAGATTCAGAATTTCATTTCAATTTAACAGAAACAAGTGGAGCTTTGACTGTTTTAGGTGTATTTTGTAACAGCATTCTTGAGTGTCACTGTTCCTGTGCCCCCACTAGGTCATATTAAGATTGGCTTCATGCTAACTGTTGTCATTCCTTCAATTTTTGCACCAATGTGTGTTTGTTACATTCCTAAACCAGGTTGTTAGCTTTCATAGATAAGCATCAAGGTTCTCCCTATATTTTTCCTCTTGATATTCGATTTGCAAAGATAGAGTTGTTTGAATATGCTTAACTTTGTGCCTTTCGAATAAGTCTTGGGAATATTAAGATTTAAGAGAGTGTTTATGAAAGTACATCTGTATTTGAGCTAAACAGTTCTTCTTCAAAGTTCCATTTCTTCTTCATAGCCACCATGAAGCAACATTAATTCTCAGTGTGCTCTGAAGGAAACCTTCGGTAGCAAAATCATTTTAGAAAGTATCTTGCTATATAAATATGTGGAATGGTAAATGTTCTTAGAGGCATATCTTTAGGGCTGTACATACCAAATTGTTGTTCATTTCTGAGAGCTGAAGTCCACACTGAAGCTTTCTCCAATCCTTAGAAATGATTATTGTATTAGATATGAGTATTCTGAATAGTGCTTTTAATGCAAAAGAATGGAATTTGTCACAGGCATTTATTTGGTAATCAAAAACTTTAAGAAATTTTACAATACTACAATATATATATTTAAAAGGCTTTAAAATGAAACTTATTTAGAGAACATGGTATAAATGGTATTTTCATTTTGTGATTGAATAAAAAAGGTTTATCTGCCTGTTTTGGTACCTATTACTGATTCTGCCTCAGTGATACTAATGCCCCATAGTGTTGAGCTTTCATCAAAAGACACAATAAAATTGTTTTCTTTTCATGAATAGCTCTGCTGTTCTGCAGTCAAACATCTCTCTGCCATTTGTCATTGTATTCACTACTCTCCAGTGTCGCTCTTTAATAAGGTTTTTATTTGCTGTTGTACACTTTCTGCAAATACTTTTTCCATTTCAGGGAAAAGTTTTGGTTTATTGTTGCTTTTCTAATAGCCTCATTTGATTTTACAGACTTAAGCAGCAAGGTCATCTTTCTTTTCTCCCCTTTTTATTGTATGGCCTTCATATTACATGGTTCCTACTATTTTATGACACACTCTCCTACTTCACTTTGCAGTTATTTCCAACAGATTTAACATTTAGCTGTCCACATCCACTTTATGGGTATGTATAATGTATGGATGGCAATACTGTCCCATTAATTTTTAATGAATTGGCTCTTTATCCAGTGCTATCTAATAAAGATAATCATCAGAGTGCATTGTCATATTGCAGTGCCCAAGAAACCTTTTAATATTCCTTATTGCATATGCATATTCCCAGATTCTCTTTCTCTCATTTAGTATACCGTGGCTCAATCACATTTCCATTATTTAGTTGAAAATCTGCATGAATCTCTGAATACCTTGTGACTCAGGTTAAGCAGTAAATTGGCAGAGAGTTGTGAAGAAGTTTGTTAATTTCAGCTGAACTCTGGTTACTCACTATTGGTTTATCCTCAGTTTTTTTCTGGAAATGAGAATTAGTACTTAAACTGAAATTTAAACCAAATTAATGCATCTGTGCTGCTTCATTAAAATCTTGGTGTTTCCAACTGCTTGGCTTTCCTACTGAAATTCTTCTGATGTCCAGCAGGTAACTGTAAAATCTGACACTCTAGTGAGGCTGGAGAGTGGAGGAGGCTTTGCTGAGTTAATCATAGTTCTGCAGATGTGCTGGCAGAGAAACCCTGAGTTCAGAGTAAATAAATATTTATTCACAAAATTATTTTATTCTGTCTGCAAGCTCACTACATCTGCCAGCAATGAGCTAATCTTTTTTTCTTAGAAAAGTGATATTTTAAGTTCTTAAAGTACATAACCTCTTCTTTGCTCCATAAAGAGTGCTGTTTCCCACTCACTCTGTTCTTCTCCATGCTGTGCCTGTGCCAGGGGAGTTTTAGCACTTTTAAAAGGTGAGAATGAGCAGTTTCAGGGGAGGAACTCTCAGTGCAGTCACAGAACCAGCCAGCACAACTGCCAACTGCAAACACTTCATTCTCTTTCCAGAGTCAGTTTTCATGAAACTTGCTTAACCATGAAACTGCCAAAATGCCTAGTGATTGCAGCAGTGCTGTGGACAGTTGTCCATGAGAACATGGGGTGAAGCAGGGGGTCATGTATGTGCTCTCAGGTGATCACAACCTTCAGTCTCTCCTGGATTTGAACCACAGACTGGAGTGGAAGCATTAATATTGCAAACTTTTGATTTCTGTCAATGCATTAGGGCATAGAGTAAATGTAAATGCTCCATTCAAGTTCCATGTTGAAAATAGTTTGTCTTTTATAATTGAAATTGAAAATTTAGTATTAAAATATAACAAACTGCTGTTCCAAGTCTCTGAAGTCAGTCTTGCATCTTCTCTCTAGTCAGGTTTTGGTGAGGATAATAAATTACTTCAAATCTAAGCCTTTAGTGTGTATAATTAAATCTGAATCAACCTGCTGCATCAGCTTTTAGACTACTAACTTGCAGGCTATATTGTTCCTCAGCCATTTTTCTATGGCTGATGCAGAGGCAATCTCCTCTTGAGCTCCAATGCTGTTGTGGACTGCAGAGCCCTTGCCTGTCCCACATCCTCTTTGCACATTCCTGAGGCACCCTGTAGCTGTGGCTAGCAGAAGTGAGGCTGGCCTTTGAGGCATGTCCATGAGGGTCTTCACCCCACTCCATGCTGGTGGCAGCACTTAAGCGTGTTCCATTTTGGGCTGTCTTTGCCCATGGTGGAGATGCAGGTCCATAAGCATAGTGCTGTGGTTTGAAGCTCTCCTCTGGGCTATAGTGAACTTGTTTAAAAAATAGTTTGATTCTATTACTGTAAATTCTAGATATAATCATGTTTTCTTAGTCATGTGATTTGACAATTGAACTTCAGATGCAGACAATTCTCTTGAGAATACAGATATTAAAATTACCAGTTGGACTCTGAATGTTTTTCAAAGGTATTTGAGTCTGTTTCTTTCGTAATAACTGAAGTGCCACCTGTGTGTCAGTGTATATATAGTGTCCCTTCCTCTTAAGTAAGTGGCTCTTAAAACTCAGGAGATAATATTATCTTAATTGCTGTCTTGAATGGATGCTGACTGTGATTACTGTTAATGTTGACTGGATCTGTAGTGTTATTTAAATTGTCAGAGAGCAGTTTTGTTGCTTAAACAATGGCATTTCAGTTCTAATTTGCTAAAATGCTTTTTTAATGCTAAGGTTTCTTAATAAAGAAGGAAATTTATAGTAGATTTTTTTATGATAAAAATATCCACATTAGATCCAGCTAAAGTTGGAAATGAAGATAGCTACATTCTTCAGCACACAAGGTATGTGGAGAAGCCCTTTTGGTAGTTTCTCAGACTCTTAACAATTTGAATTGCTTTTGGTTTGCCCTTGTGTTCAGAGGGGTTTGTGCTTTTTCAAGACACTGTAAGATAATATGAAATATTGTTGACTTTTTTTGGTATCTACTGTTACAACAGCTGTTATGGGATAACATCCAACTTCAGAAAACAGATTTGTAACTGAATCTTGACTGTAGGAATGGGACAATAGCAGCTGAAATAGGAAAAAACACAAAGGTAGTTCATGGTTTTTTGGCCTAAGAGAAACACAGTCTCTCTGGGTATATCTATATTGTAGTCACTTTTGAAGCTTGTGTAAGACCTGTATCAGTTTTAGCCTAGTTAAAGAGACCTGTCATTGGCATGGCTCAGACAAGAACGTAATAAATCCTAGGAGCTGTGGTGGGCAACCCACAGCAGATATCAGGGCACTGCAGCTACCCCATGAGAGCACCCAGCCCGGGGAGGTTCCTGCTGGCCACTCAGCATCTCCCTTTGCAGTTGTACTGTCACAGTTTCATAGCATGTACCTTGTGTGGGTTTATCTGGCATCTGCTGTTTCTCATTCAGGTCTCTGTTCCTGCATATAAATCAGGGGGACAGGCAGAGGGAGTGGGGAACTCTTGCAGTGGTGTTGAATTACAGCTGCTTCTAAATACAGAGCTACTCCAGCAGCTGGAATTTAAGAGCAAATTTAAAGTGTTCAATTTTATCTGTAGTTTGTCTTAGTTATTTTAGAACGAAAAAGAGCAACCACAGCTATTGAATATTGGCTGATTCACAAAAATACAGTTCTTTCCAGTAAAGCAGATAAAAGAAAACTCCCCAAACCCACTGGAACACATTTTCCCCTCCTAAACAGCATTGTTATGCTATCATTATCCTTCCTGTCTTTCCTATTTTGCCTAGTAAGACATATGGGGTTTTTTTTAATATGACCAAATAATGAACATCAGGTCTGTCATAATAGTAAAAAATTTACTCTGTATGCATGCTTGTATATTAGAGTGAATAAAGATCTTTTGAAGATAGTATTCTTTCTTTGAAATTTTGTTTCACTGGCCAAAGAGCTGACAATCATAAGGATTGAGATGATAGTAAATCTCTGATAATACAGCTATTGATTTCAGTGGGGCTAGGATTTCCCTCCAAAAAAGAATAATTTTACTATCATCCTCAAAATGGGATGAATATGTGATCTCCTCCTGCTGCCGAGTGTGTAGTATGTTTGTTTTGTACAAATTTAAACATGTTTTTTCTTGGCTTTATTTTAAATGAATTTATCTCAAGGCTTTATATCGCTGTGTGTTATATTACTACCTGAACATTTTCCATAGAAAATCCAAAGCAGCCTATCCTTAGATTTCATGGACTCTCTGCATCCTCTATTTTGAGGCTAAAAACTGTTTCAGGGACTAGGAACTTGGTTAGCTTTTTGATACTTTGGATGGAGGCTTGCAATATTCTGGGAGGTATGTAACATTGTTTCTGTTTCAGAGCAGTCTGCTTGGTAAGTACCTGCTGTCTTGTTCGTGTCCAATTTCTGCTTCCTAAGGTTATCCCATTAGCTTAACTGTTATCCCGTGGGAAGGAAAAGGATACTTAATGTGAGAAGCTACATAGATGCTTTGTCTCTCTTGCAAAGAGCAAAGTATTGAGTGAGAAAGGGAGGGAAATCCCTGAGAATACATAGGAGCCATTTCTGGCTGTACTCTGTCCCCATGAGCAGAAGCCTTTATCCATTTCAAATCCTTTTTAATTCTCTCCTGGAGGCCACAAATAGAAAAAGGAAAGAATTTGATAATTGTGTTACCAGCTTGACAGTTTCCAAAGTGAAGACAGATGATTTCACAAGAGATGTAAAAAGCTGTTGAATGTGTTTATTTTTGTACCTGATGGCTTCTGTCTTGCCCTCCCCATACCCCAGTCTCCAACCCCAAGGATGTTTTCCCAGGCAGCACTAGTTTGACATTTGCAAGGTACAGTAAGGAACAATTTACTCTGTTGTTTACCTAAACTTTCTTTTTAGTGTGCCACATCATCTTAAGAGTGACTGTAAAAACAGTGGCAGGTTATACAAATTCCTTTTAAAGAGATGAAATAACATAAGTTTCTTTTATATGAAGTCAAATTTTCCAAACCTGGTTACTGGGGAGTTTGTGTGTGATTTGCATTCACAGAGGCTGTTTGTGTATGCAGGCGTATCATTTAACCACTCACTGGTTAAGCAATTAGTGGTGGCTAGCAAACTCAAACATCAACTCAACTCAGTTATATTCTTTTTTCACTCTCAGAGGGGCATGAGCTGGGCTGTGGTAAGGCTGAACCAAATTTTGCTCCTGGCTCTGAAGGCCACCTGTTTCTCAGCAGGTCCTTGCAGTGGAAGCTTTCTTCTGGGGTCCAGGGTTGTTGTAAATGTCTGCCTGCATGCATCAGCTTATGCTGTTTTGCTCTGAATTAGTACAGTTTTCAAATGAGCTAGCAGAGCTATTTGATCAGAACAGATGTGGGTTTTTTCTTTTTTTTTTTCTTTCTTTTTTTTTTTTTT